>JALDQB020000105.1:0-164154 GCA_024416835.2 Perccottus glenii
TGTTCATCCTGTGACTGAGGACCACCTGTTTCTCTCGGCTGTAAACTCAACACATCTACTGCTCTTTCTTCTGTCCATTTCTATAAAAATGGAAAACTAATCCAAAATGGAACCCAAAGTGAGTTCAACATCTCTGCAGTGTCCAAGTCTGACGAGGGTTTTTATAAATGTGAGGGACAAGAACAAGGCCCAAGATCTCCACACATTTGGACTTCTCCAGAGAGTTGGATCTCACTCAAATGTGAGAATGATTTTTTTAGTTCAAAATAGAAACACAAAGTTGGAGGTTTGAAGGTTTATTTATAAAGCACTGCTACAATGTGAGTTGTAAATATTAACATGAGATAAATTCTTGCAGCAAAGGAACATAGCTCTTCATTTCCTGTCATGTTGATCATTGGACTTATCTGTGCAATAGTTGGATTAATTCTGCTGCTGCTTCTGTGACGCTGCACAAAGTCAAAAGATAAGACTATATCAGACACAAACACTGTATTTGTTTCTGATACAAATGCCTTTAATATTATAATTCACTATTGATTTGTCTTTGTTTGTTTCAGTTTTGTACTTAAGGTCTGTGAGAACCAATCAGAGCTCTGCTGAAGATCACATGACCAGCAACAATTACACCTCTCGTCCTATTGGTCAGTCTCAGCTTCTTATAACTTGACGACTTCCTCTAAGGCAAGAAGAAGGAGTTTTATTTTGAAGAAAACCAAACTGTCTGTAATCAAAAGTCCAAATCCAGAAAAAGGACAAGAGTTCACACAAAGTCTGTTCACAATGAAAATGTCACTATGGCTTCTTTTTCTTTTGCACTAAAGCAGTAAAAAACACTGTCCACTGTGAATGAAATGAAATGTTTCTTTTACAGATGCCACAGATTCTGTGCTGGAGCTCAAAAACATCAAAAGGTGAGTCTCTTGTTTCTTTCATTTGATACATTGACAGGTCACTTCTTTTTTGACTCCAACTCAGAGAGAAGGACGTGTGAACAGGAACAGAGCTGTGTTTACTCCAGTGTGAGGCCACATTCAGCAGCAGCTACAGTCCAGTCACTTTAAACTAGAACCATCAGGTCCAACACAACAACACTGACTTTGACTTTCACTTTTTCTTTTAGATGAAAGTTATATTGGAGGTTTGTGTCCAGCAGAGGGCACTGTGTCCATGAGTTAGACATGTTTCTACCAATCTCATGTCGAAGAAGCTTTAAAAGGATTTTGAGAAGATATATTTTTGGGCCTTTGTACCTGTCTCACACACACACACTTAAATATTATACATTCATATTTACTCCACAAATATTATTAACTCTATGTATTTATGTTGATCTTCTAATGTCTTTTGTGCTTTAGTATTTGTTTGGACTCAGGTCTATAACTTGAGTCTAACTGTTGGTCTTGAAGCTAATCCATTGTGTATAAAAATATGTACATTGCAGTGTGTTATTTTCTTTGTGATTTTTGCTGATCATGTTAAATTAGTGTCAGACAATGACTTAAATCCACAAACTAAAGCCTCTGTTTGTGTCAAATCTAATGTTTGTGTTTGTTCTGCTGCGTTGGTCTGAAAGATTGAACAGTTGGACATGTGTTTTTCTGAAACAGAGCCAGGGTTTATTTAGAAGTTATTCTCTTATGGCTCTGACTTATTGAATTAAAACGTTACATTGATCGTCTCTGCATTAAACTGAAGCACAAACAGTCCCTCAAATGTAGGAAATGTAATGTTGATAAAGCTGTGAATAAAGCAGAAACACTAATGTTTACTGTAGAATCTACTCTTCAGATTAATCCTGAGCAGCAGTGGAAACACAAGCCTCTTCAGGACAAACTCAAACTGAACCGACCCACATGAGACTAATGAAGCATAAGGAGGAGGTCCATTTTAATACAAATTGTCATTGAACCAGAACATTTAATGGTTGATTTTCATGGATCACCTTTTAAGACATAATTTTTGTGGTTAATCATCTTTCTCTGTGCACGCACTGAAAGATTGAACAGTTGGACATGTGCATTCAAAAGTTTAGAGATTGTCATATGATGTTCACATGTAAAAGTTAAAGTGCATTTTAGGTGCTTTCAGACATTTTATCCCAAAATTCAATATCTCTAACTTTTTGCCAGAATTGTAGAAACACAAGTACTATTTAATTTGGTCTCTACATTCCATTTCTACTTACTACTAAATCTACTTACTTAACCGTGATAGAAAAAGGTTTTCGGGCACTAAATAATGAATTAAGATTCAATATTCAAGTTTTCAAAACTACTAAAGATTAATTTGATGATGTGATTGTTGCACATTTGAAACACAGACAGTATCTGAAAACAAATACAAACATGCTTGTCTGCTAACTGCCTGGAACTGTTGACAAACCTGGTTCTGTTTGCTCTTGCAGACGCGCTCACTTTATGGTATCTCCCTCTTGTGGTATAAGTAGGAACTACACTTACACTTGTACTGCAAATCTGAGACTGGCAGACAACATTTGGATTTGAACAAAAAAAAAACATGCACTGTCACATCTTACACAAACAAGATCAAACTACCTTGATGTTTACTGCTTAGTGAAATTGTTATTGGGGTTCTTATGATTATCTCTTTCTGTTTGCTTAAAATTGTGTCTTTAATCGGTGTCTTGCCCATTATTTAAAAAACAATTCACACAAGATTACATTCATATCCATGCAGCATATGTGGCCAGAGGGAGAGGTAGTTACTACATTTCATTCAATATAGAATTTAATTTGTCTGTCACATGACCATCCCTTTGACCATGTCCTTAAAAAAATGAATTTGATGTTTATACACATCTCTCCACATCAACAGCATCAGACTGGAATCACCCGAAGACACTGTTGAGCACCACAGCAGGGATTCTATTTGTGTGAGTTTGTGTTTGTAGCTGTCTTGTTTTACACACGTGGACAAAAATGTTGGTACCCATCGGTCAATAAAAGAAAAACTCACATTGGTCACAGAAAAAACTTTATTCTGACAAAAGTAATAATAAATAAAGATTCTATGAATGTTAACCAATGAAAGTCAGACATTGCTTTTCAACCATGCTTCGACAGAATTATTTTAAAAAATAAACTCATGGAACAGGCCTGGACAAAAGAGTACTTTCTTCACACAACAACACAAACTTGTCAGTCTAGAGATAAGCCCAAGAGAGTCCACTCGATGCATTGATGCAGTCACTCTTCTCCACTGTACATGGACGCCCATGGACATAAGTCTTCCTTTGACAAACCGATACCCGGCTGTAGGCATTTCATTCTTTATCGTTGGACTGCATCATCAAGCTCCTCATCAGTAACAGCACTGTACCTGTGTCTAGCAGATCGCCCAAACTCACTCATCCGTCTTTGAACACTTCAGGCTGAAACACAGAGTAAATTTGAAATACAATCTGCAGATAAATTCATGTCCAATAACTCGATCAGCCTTTCTTTGTCAATGTTGTACCTAGGACGGCCCATCTCTCCAACTACAGTGTCCACAGTGCTTAAAACGTCATCATTTCCAACATGCTCCATAACCACCCTCAGAAACTCTTGTAAGCCCTGTAAGATTTCTGGAGGGGTATCCACATGTCTTGACAATGTCTCCCAGAGGTACAGCTCCTGACGACATGCAAATTCTAAAAAATCAATGTCCAGAGGAGTTCTTTCAAAGGCTGACTGCAATTTTGAAATTACCCTGGAAATTAGTTCACTTCTGAGAAGGCCCTATAAAAATTAAGCCCTATTATTTATTTGACTAAATATCACATTTGATAAGTTTATCACATGTTACATATACTTACATCAATATCTTGAGGTCCTGCAACTGCCATAATCCAATCACCATCTGAAGTTACTGTATTCTATTAGCAGTCCTGGTTAAAAGGATTAAAGTTAGGAGACTAATTATTCTCACCTAATGACCTAAAATATCTATATTCTGTTCCTTGACATTTACAAGGCATTCAATAAAGTAGAATACACTTTAGCACCCCTTAGACCAAACTCATAAGCGATGAAATACATTACAAATTTATAACAGTAAATTTGTGTAAACAATTTGATTTAGATTATGTATCTGTGCTATGTATTTTCTTCATTTCAGTTCATTTTGTTAACTACTTGCCAAATACCATACACACAATCTGCATCTGAAAGTAAAAAACAGACCGTTTTCTATTTTATACCAAGAACAAATAAGATAACAGAGAAATAATCAAGACCAAAATATATGAAAAACCAGCCAAAGCTAAGCTAACTTATTAAACGGAATTGCAAAATGTGCAGCATGTTTTCTGCATACATACACACATACATACAATCATGCACGCGCACACCACACACACACACACACACACATACATAAGGATCTACTGTGGTTCTAAACAAACGTTTTTAAATATTTTTAATAATTAATTACCTCAGCACACTCCAGTACTGTTTAATTTCCGACTATCTGCAGAAAAGTTGATTGCCGTAAATCAAAATAGTGCAAGGGTCAAGGGATCACGGGGCGGGATTACTGGAAAGGTGACCAATCACAGGAGGGTCAGTGCCATAGACATACATAATAAAGGCTAGATGTCTCGTCCGCGCTGCTGGCCAATGGAGGTCGACGTCCGCACCTGGCGGCCATCTTGTCACAGTCCGCTTGCTCACTCGTAACATTGTTTTAATGGTGCATGTACTTTTTAAATAACCATAACTTGCTAAAATTTCTACCGATTTTCAAACTGTTTGGTTTGTTATAAACGTCAGAGATGTACTTACTACTTGACACTGCATACTTATGAATAATTATAACCATGGACTTCCATATGAAAATAACATTGAACAGAACATATAGGTGCAATGAATATACACACGGAATATATATATATATATATATATATATATATATATATATATATATATATATATATATATATATATACACACTTTTATAGTATTAATATTATAATAAAATAATTTGAATTATTACGTTTATTTTAACTTCTTGAGGGTTGGGCCATTTACTAGGCTTTTCCCCTCGACATTGCACTGCGCCTACTTCAGAGATCACTGTTCCCAGCTATTTTTGCCTACCATCAAATGCCTGACCTCTTTAGAAAGCTGAGACCCTGTAGTTTCTTAGGAAACAATCAGAATGATTGTGTGAAGTACTGGCACAGAGTTATAGAGGCTAGAATATTGTTTTTCTTTCTGCTGGATAACAATCATCTCAACTGACCACATTTCAGCTTCTAGGTCTCTTGATATGACTTTAGAAAAACAACTGAGCCCAAGCACCAGGTCTTGTAAAGCTGTGTGCAAAAGCAGATCAATATAGAATGAAATATGAGTACTTTAGACCATTTATTTGCCAAGGTATGCTCATGCGTTTTGTAAAATGCCCTATCGAAACTCCCCATAGGACTTTTGGTTACCCAAAATACATACTGACAATAAAGGCTTACTGTGTGATAACCTCTTGGTGTAGAAGCATATTCCTGGTCTCAAATGAAAGGTAACACTCTGAAGTTTCTTGTAGACTATTTGGATTGTATGTCAGGGGTTCTGATATAGAATTACTACACAAAATATGGAATAATTGCACAAAAGTCTAGTAATTTATTTTTTTAACTATTATAAAAGTGACATTTGCAATAAAAAAAATAGATAGATACAAGATTCCCTTTACAAATATACATAAAAATGCTGCATGTTGAAATCCCCACCCTGTAGAGAGAACTACACTACTGTGGAGGACAGAGAAGAAAAAAAATGACCCAAAATAACAGAGCTTGGGCTAATGCCCTTTGAAAAGGACAGTTTTATTGAGCTTATGTCACATGTTGTTGCTCTGTAAGGTAAGGTTAGTCATTTTAGCGATGTGGTGCAGCCTTAGCTTAAAAAACAGGGACACAACTACTGTTAACAGCGTATGGTGGTGGCTGTCTATGCCATACTGCGTTTCGCCAATGTGCTCCCCGAGCACAAACACATCCTCTGACCCTATCCTCTTCCGTACAGTGTATACGACCTATAGCAGTTGGATGGGCTGTGATCGTCTAGTACTTGCTGATGCCTGACGAATGACCCACTCTACTGCCCTGACGACCCTCACTGTGCCTTCTGATGGAATCACCAGACCTCCATTGTTTTTTAAGGTCAGCAGGTGGTAGCTCTGGTCCTTGATGGCAGATGAAGCGTCTGTCACTAGGCTGGCACGGCAGACATCACACGACAGCTTCTTCAGAGCCCGTCGCGCACTGAAATTTGAGTTAGTATAATAATATCATTACTTATAATAATAATCAATTATAAGGATGTGGAAATTAAGGGAAGATTTCTCTTTATGGACAATCGCGAGATTGTTTCCCCCCAGAATTTGACTATTGGCACTATCGGTTATAGGCAAAATCAACTTTCAGTCAGCCTTTACCTGAAATGTACACAAGAGCGTTGTCCACAAGACCATCAAAGCGGATGGGAAGGTAGCTGTGGTCATGTACTAGGGCAGGAATGTCAGCAAATGGGGATGGAAGATCTTCTCCTCCTGCTGCAGAGGACATATCTACAGCTGACAGGCTTGTAGAGGTGTCAATGACAGCTGGTAGGGACTCTGTGTCATCCTGTGCCGTCACATTGCCTCTGCATGGTTTAACAACCCCACACCGGGCCATCAGCTACCTAAAGATGTACTTGAACTGGCTGGCATTACGGTTGTTATTCCAGCCACCTTATAAAAAAAAAAAAAAAAGATATATGGAGTATAGTACACAGATATTCAATACATGCTTTAAAAATGTTTTATGCTTAAAAAAAAAAAAAAACTAGAACTAGCCACCCCTGAATGGTCTTGCCTTCGTTGCCTTGTACCTGTACTTGTGTAATGACAATAAAGTTGAATCTAATCTAATCTAATCTTTCCATATAAATTAAGTTGAATGACATTATCATACAATTCAGACTGTATCAGTGGTGATAAATTCAGCAAACAGATTGTCAAATACAGGCATTTTTCTAAATACTCAAAATGGTTTGTGACACTTCCAGGTACTGTGTATGTCTTAGGGTTAGGGTTAATGTGCATGTCTTCAGAAAACACATTTTACAAAAAATAAAAACATATGGACCGACAAACTGAAAACAATACAAGCGTTTGCTGACACTTTGTGTCACTTAGTGTAGCGGCTGGTAAATATTAATGATAACCCTACCGGATGCTCTGATGGAGTTGAAGAGAAGCTCCAAGTGGTCCTGGCTGAACCTGTAGGTCAGGACATATCGCTGTCCTTCAAGCAGCACAGGAACCATCGACATCAATGTGTCAATGTTTATGATGAAGCCCAGGACAGAAAGGAATCTTCAAAAGCAAATACTGTATTACTATGATGATCCTCCCAAAAAAGGACACAAGAAAGCAGGGATGCAAACTAACGGTACAGGGTGAAAATGGTGAATGCTCTCAGAGCAGCATTTCTCTGGACAGACACAAATCCACATTTCACACAATTAACGAATTGCCATAATTGGGTGTAAAGCTGACTAGTTTGCATCCCTGACCTTAAAAGTATAATCAGTGTGAGGTTTAGGATTCTTAAAATTACTTTAGGACACTAAATCTTCTGGAATCAATTCACAACATAACATGCAGACCATCCAATACATACCATTTTAACACCGGCATCTGGGGAGAAAAACTGAATACAAGAGAATTGGAACTGAAACAAATTTGCAGACAACAAACACATTGGAGCAAGATAGTATCATATTAATAATACGTACCACTTTATGAACTTGACGCAGACAGAAAAGAGCATCTTCTGAACTTGATGCAGAAAGGACCGAACATCTTACAGGACAGAGCATCTTATGATTGGAGCATCCGTAGGCTGCACAAAAGTCTGGCATCTTCTCCTATAAAGCCAGCAATTTCCTGTATCATAATGTAAGATGTTTTTAACAAACCAAACCGATTGGAAATCATGTGCAACTTAAGTTATATTGAAAAAAAGAGCAATTCTGCCTCTCCCACTGATGTAAAATTGCTGGGTAGCAGCTAAACTGTAACTACTAACGTTAGGTCTCACTCAAAGCCAGCTAATAACTACAACCACATTCACAAAGACTGTAATTTAGACAAAAAAGTGGTTGTCATAAAATCGTTATTGGCGTCAGTAAAACTATAACTGAACAGCTCGATTGTGGTCTCAGCCTTGATAACTTGCACAAGTAACGCGTTAGCCGTGATACACAACTATGCTGCACGATTAAGTCGTCTTTCGAAAAGAAAAGCTGCAATTTCAACATGTTCACGCATCCAGAATTATAGCCAAATTATTAACGTTTGTAAGAAATCAAACATTTTGTAAATCCGTCAAGATTTCAGCGAGATAAAGGTATTTGTGTTCGTGCAGATCACTCACCTTACATCAGGTACCACAGAGTCCGCCAGAAAGCTTGCCTGTTTCAAGATGGCCGCCGGTGATGACGTTAGAGAATGCGCCGTAAGACATCTAGCCTTTATTATGTATGTCTATGGTCAGTGCTACCGGTAGTTCCCGCCCCCAATCCGCCAAAAGTCTTTCTACGAGCCGATACTACGCGTGTGGAGAGTTCATATCTGCACAAGTCAATTGAAATCATTTGCTCGTGGTCATAATATTTGCGCGTGTCGACTATTATCGTAATTCTGACTCTAAACCGGATCGTCTACAGTCTCTGTCTCTGTGTAAACACGAAGACTCGCTCACAGCAGACTTCTTTGTCCGCCTCCCGCTGCAGAGTCACAGTCTCGCCTGCAACAATCCAGGTTTGTGTCCGTGTCTTTGTCTGTTTGTGAGTGTGACCACATTTTAAAAGGGTCGTGTTTTAGAGGCTTTGCTGCAGAAAAGTGTAAATGTAGTCAACGAAGAAGCTAATCCCGTCTTCACTAGCGTTACACGTCTATGGAGTAATCCATGTTCAAAATGACTACATCTGCAGAGTTTGAGCTGCTTTGAAAAACAAGCCACAACCACGAGGGCGCTTTGTTTTAGCCTCTACGAAAACAGTCCGGCCATTTTTGTAAAAACGGCCAGGGTTTGTCTGAAACTGTCTGCTCAGATTTTGTCCACGTCTCCTAATGCATTCTGACTTTACTCAACAGGTCAGAGAAAAGTAGGCTATTTATGTTATTCAAAATCCACACACATAAATAAAATAGAAAAGGTGTTTTTCAAGCTGCAAGACATGTTTTTGAACATTTGACCGAAGCCGTAAATCGTTAATTATGTGCTCATTTATACAAACTATGTGTTTGGTATGTTACAGTTAGCCTAGCCACATAGCCAGACTAATTTATCGAACACCATGATTTTTGTAAAACCCAATTGATTGCACCGTTAGTATGCTGGAGTTAGTTTGCAAATTAAGCAGAAATAAAGCAGTGTTAAACATGATCCTATTGTGTTCTCTGTTTAACTCCTAATTAACTGCCATATAAACAAGTCCGCCAGAGCATTTCTTACATTTTTACATGCTGTTGGGCCAAGATTGATGCTGCATACCCCTCTAGCACTGGGTAGTTGCGCCCCTGTCCACACATTGTGACAGGTGGCTGCACACCTGGCTGTCTTTCAGGGAGGGAATGTGGCATCGGGTGTGTCAAGCTATCAGGCTCTCCCAGGTCTAGGAAGTGCATCTGAATGAGTGCTGCTTCTGTGTGCCTGCTGCAGACTCCTTCCTCTGCCTGTCCTGAAAACCCGTCTTCATCATCCGACGCAGTTACCAGATTCGGCAAAGGGATAGTGCCATTTGCGCTGGGTTTTTGCGGATCCATAATTATCCATAATTATCCTTGATGGCGTGGGGAGTTAGTGCAACGTGTGTGGTGAGTGTCTGGAGTATGTGTGATGTTTGTTTTTGTAAAAGAGTAAGATATAGAATAAAAAGCTGCAGAAGTCTGCTGCGTAGTAAGTACTGCGAGCAAAAAGAATGTTTCCCGCGGAAAATTTGTTAATTTCCGGTTCCACGACCAATCATATAATAGTTTATGCTCACAACTTGTAGACGTATATTCCTACATAGGAAGTGCTGTGAGTGCGTATCAAAGCTGTAGAACACCTGTACATAAAAAATTCATATAAAATTCAAAAAAGAAAAAAATGGAAAAAAAGTGGTGTGCATGGTACTAATAGGGTAGTACTATGAATATAAGGTGGATTGAAGTGAATAGGTCACATGACCTGAAAGCTATTGAAAAAAATCCATAATTGTTACATTAAAAAATTCATATAAAATTCAAAAAAGAAAAAATTGTAAAAAAAAAAAGTGGTGTGCATGGTACTACTAGGCTAGTACTATGAATTTGAAGTGGATTGAAGGGACTAGGTCACATGACCTGAAAGCTATTGAAAAAAATCCTTGATTTTGTTCATAAAAAATTCATATAAAATTTAAAAAAACATAAAAGTGAAAAAAAAGAGGTGTGCATGGTGCCACTAGATTATATCTATTATTTTAAAGTAGTTTGGTGAAAATAAATTTGTTTATCTTGAAGCTATTGAATTTATTTATTTACTTTGTTCCCGTGATCGTCATTTATTGACGGTCCCTAAGTCTCATTGCTCTGTGCTAAGGGCGGTGCTTCGAGAGTGAGTTCCCCGCAACCATGACACACTAGTCGGACACAGACAACTAAGCCTCCCGCTGAAAGTGCGGAGCCGAATATCCAACGTCCAACGTCAATCTAACTTCACCGCGGTGCAAAACCCCCACTTTTTTTTCTTGTACGTTTTTTGCAACTAACACAAAGTTATTTATTTATTTATTTATTTTTTTTAACTAATATCTTTATAGGCCCTGAGAATCACCCTAGCATCAGGGTTCCCATGCGTCCTGGAAAACCTGGAAAATGAAAGACCAATTTTCCAGTCCTGGAAAACACATGGAAAATGGGGAAAAAAGTCAAATGTCCTGGAAACGTTTGCGTTGTCCTGGAAAATAATTTTCCCTTCTTGTGGATGAACGCAAACGGGTTATTTTACGCATGAATATCTGTTTTCAAGCAAGTACGCAATTTGACATCCCATTTACATTAAGCAATTCTGATTGGTTGGCCCCGAGTTGTTTGGCCCCGAGAAAACGAGCTGGCATTGAGCTTTAAGCAATCTGGTTAAATGTACAAAATATAAGGTACAATTGTAAAAAATTTTCCAAAGCTTGGGATATATGAGATATACTGGTATTTTACCCTAGTTTGTCAGAATATTTTACTTCAGATCCATTTCATACACCAGTTGGCTAAATGGATTTTGCATTTAAACACATTTAGCTATACAAAAAGTCTATTCATTTTAGCAATATAATTGACAAAAACGGTTACAAAGATTTGATAAATCAAAATAAAGAGTCAAAAACACATAACTCATCAGTTTATGCCATTATGTATACCAGATAGGTAATGTGCCTTGGTGAAAAGTAGCAGATGCAAGTCATTTAGAAGTCCCGATAATAGTTAATATTTTCTAACGTTAGTGACTGATTGCGAATACAGTTTGACTGTGAGAGTTTGGACTTTTAAACTGATATCAGCAATTAAAATAGCAGTGTATGAACTAAAGTAGTAAATAACTATTGTTTTAGTAGTGTGGCATTGCAAGTAGAGGAAAGTAGATGGCATTGTGAAAGACAACAATTTTTGCACAACTATAATACAGATATAACGGTATAGGTACAATATCAGATCTGTTTCAAAATATAACTCGATGTGATAGTATGGCTATATCGCCCAGCCTTAGTTGTGATGACTTGATTCGCACTGTAGCAGCTGAAAAGTCTTGAAAATGTCCTGGAAAAGTCCTGGAAAATCATTTCAAGAAAAGAGTGGGAACCCTGAGCATCCCCAGCTTTACTGCGGCTGCTTGTACGCCTTGTCTCCCAGAGTACATTCTTTTCCCTCCTGTGGCCCGTTTCTTGCCAGTCTTTTATTTCTTAACATTATTTAAACCGTGTTAGAAAGTCTCCAAAAGGCTTCCAGAACCAATGACCGAGCCTCTCTCAGCTCCTCTTAATGTGGAGGAGCAGCTGCTGTTCTCTGGGCTTGTCCTGGTGACTGTCTCTAAAGTAGTGCTTATTGTTTTGTCTTTTGTATTTAAGATGTCCCTTTTGGTCGTAGACCATAAGAAATTGGGAACAAAGACCAGTAAATTAAGAACCTTACCGTGGGACTCATCTACGTCTTCACCATAACAAACCCAAATAAAAATAAAATAATTTTATTGATGAAGGTTGTGTTTTTTTTATTTATTTTTTTCATCCAAGATACGGCACGCAGACGGAGGGGGGTGGGGGTATATTATTCCTATTACATTTTAGTAACTATTATGTACATTATACTGTTGCTAAATAATGTATTCTTTTAAGATGTCTGTGAAGGTTCTGCAAGGTTAAAGCAAAGAAATCTGGGCAGGTTTTAAAGGTGAAGCTGTTTTTTTCTTGTCCCAGGGCCTTTTTTTAATGCTGCTCAACTGGTTTGAACCCAAGTTGGTAAGATGTTGAGAACTTGTATTAAAGTGATCTTTTTCTCACTTTTACATTTCTGTCTCTTACAGAGAAACAAGGGATCCTTGGTCAGAAGCAAACTCATTAAATAAAGAAGCTGACTACAGCAACTGCTTCTATAATGCACACGTGCAACCAGTGTGGGAACAAGTTTACCACTGTGCAGAGTCTCAAAAGACACCAGCGCATCCACACTGGAGAGAAGCGCTGTGACCTGTGTGGGAAGACATTTTCACAGGCAGGTCATTTAAAACAACACCAGCTCATCCACACTGGAGAGAAGCCTTACCGCTGTGACCTGTGTGGGAATACGTTTTCACAAGCAGGTCATTTAAAACAACACCAGCTCATCCACACTGGAGAGAAGCCATACAGCTGTGACCTGTGTGGGAAGACATTTTCACGGGCAGATCATTTAAAACTACACCAGCTCATCCACACTGGAGAGAAGCCTTACCGCTGTGACCTGTGTGGGAATACATTTTCACAGGCAGGTCATTTAAAAGAACACCAGCTCATCCACACAGGACACAGACCGTACTACTGTGACCATTGTGGAAAGACATTTAAAAGTTCAAGTTCTTTTAGGAGACATTACCTTCAACACACTCGAGAGTTGGTGATACCATGTGAGCTGTGTGGAGAGATATTTTACTCTAAACAGACTTCTTCTCGACACCTCAAGCAACACGCTGAGGTGGAAATGGGGAGGTATGGACCACAATGAGACTCTGCATCCTGAAGTTTTTATAGGTGTACATTATGCCCGCCTCTCAGCTCCAAGGTCTTGGATGGACGTGTAATGAGCTGACGTGTCAGTCATAGATTCGTATAGGTTTACATGTATATGCCACTAAGTGTACAGGACAGAGTGTCCCTGAACAATGATTAGATGCAGTGCAAAGTGATGTCTTTGTCTTGTTTGGATGAGTCTGGAGCCAGTAGGAGACACAGCTAAAGACATTAAGTCATAAGTCTATGTTGATAAGCATATGAACTGGGGGGCGGCAGTGGCTCAGTGGTAGAGCGGTCGATCCCTTCAACCGGAAGGTAGGCGGTTCAAATCCCGCTCTCCCCACAGTTCATACTGTCGTTGTGTCCTTGGGCAAGACACTTAACCCACCGCCTCCAGTGGTGTTCCAGCTGTGACACTGGTGAATGGAACCTTAATGTAAGTCGCTTTAAAAATGAAAGCGTCATCCGTAAATGTAACACTGATGAATGTAAGTCGCTTTGGATAAAAGCGTCTGCTAAATGACTAAATGTAAATGTAAATGTAAACTGGAGCAGGAGTGAGAGCATATAATATACAATTAATATGAAACAAACACTATAAAAAATTGTTCACTAGCCAAACCATAATGGACATGTGTTATAAGAATTCTATATCCTTATATTATCCAGAGAGACACGGAGACAGATTATATTATAAAAAGTGAAAGGCCAGGTTTTATTCTTGCAAGAATGAAGCAAAGACACACAGATATATCAAAGGTACAGAGTGCGTTTTGCTTCAAGAAGTAAACAAAACATGAGATTTTATATCACTGCAGTGGGGGCTGTCAGTGGGAGGTGTATCTTGCATACACACTCCTCCAAGGCCCCAGCTCCAGGTGCTGAAGTCCCATGACAAGCCATGTCTCCAGTTATGTCTACTCCATGCTTGGACTAACATGGAGGACATGACATGATTTGACATGACCTGTAAAGAACTATGAGCACCCAGTAACTATAAACAATATAAACAAATATAATAAAAAAATTATAATAACAACATGTTTTACCCGCTCCTGAAGAACTGGGATGGACAGCACTGTATAAACTGCAGGATCTGTGTGAGAACAGCTCTCAGCATTTCAAATCTGCTCGTACAGAGAAATGAACAACAAAAGGCTGTAGGGATACAACAATACAGTCGGTCCACGGTTTAATATGTACCTTGGTTTTTGCTCACGGTTTTGGGTTTGGTACAGTACAATCTATGGTGCCAATCTTGTTTCATTTAATTTTAAACTAGGTGTAGTCATTGTGGGGGGATTTTAAAGATGAGCTGTATTTTCAAAACTGTATTTATTTTACTAATAAAGCATAAAACTCAAAATTGCATGTAACATTTGAAGTAAACATGAATTGAATGCTGTGTGCAGTAGGGGAGGTTGGTGGTTCGATTCCCTTTCTCCTCACAGTTCATACTGTCGTTGTGTCCTTGGGTAAGACGCTTAACCCCCTTGCCTCCAGTGGTGTTCCAGCTGTAACACTGGTGAATAGATGCTTAATGTAAGCCAAATAAATGTAAATGTGAGGTCTAATGATAATATAGATATATAATCATATACTATAACTATTTTTTTGTTGCGCACAAAATACAAAACAAAAAAAACACCCAGGCACAACATTTCGAAACCAACATTTATATGAGGACCTGATATAATTCTCAAAAGACCGGATTTAAAACAGACTCACGTTTGATTAAACCTCAGTGTCTGAGCTGATGTCCAGCCTCAGAGGCAGCTCTCGTTCTGAACAGACTAGTTTACAGTGGGACATTACAGCACAAGTGGTTTCAATAGCTTCAAGATAAACACATGTTTTTTCTCCAAACCACTTTAAAATAATGGATCTAATCTAGTGGCACCATGCACACCTTTTTTTCCACTTATATTTTTATTTTATTTTATATTTTGTATGTAAAAACTAAAAATATGGATTTTTTTTCAATAGCTTTCAGGTCATGTGACCTAGTCACTTCCACCCATCCTGTATTCATAGCACTAGCTTAGTACCATGCACATGTATGAAAAAAAAAACTTGTTTTCTACTGATTTTGTTTGGTTTTAGGCACTGCTTGCTTTGTTTTCTATCACACCAACACAATGCATGTGTCTGTTTATTTACAAGATTCTTAAGCCTTATATAATGTTTTATAATTACATTTGATTGTACCCAATTGTTTAAGTCGCACATTTAACATTGAAATAAAAGTTGCCAGGTCACAGTCGGCAGCTGAGGATAAGAGCTGATGAAATGTAGAAACAGGAAGTGGAATGTGTGAATATTTATTTCTGTCAAGTTTTTGTTCTACACAGATGTATAATAGCTTAAGGTTTAAATGTAAAGAGATTTTTGAGTTTACAGTTCCTGTCGTCTACAATAAATATGTCCAACACTTCACTTTGTCAATTTAACACAAAAAAATGTATTTTTTATTTCAATAGAACAGCATTTATTGTAGGAGCTTAGATCGTAGTAGCTTTTGTCTGGTTGCCAGGGTGATGTGTGGGTCACGTGGGTGTAGGCGGTGACAGTCAGTAGTTTTCACTCACTGTCACTCAGGTGTAGGAGGAGAGAGGGGAGCGGGGTAGTCGTAGTATTTGTTGACACTAGCGTTGTCTAACATTACCATCCGATGCATTTAATAAGTGTGTTCATGTCTCAACTGAGCAGTTACGTGAATAAACGTCACAAGCATTCATTCCGGGACTCGGTGTGAATCTGTTCAGGCCGCACAGGGCCCGTCCTCGGCCCTCCAGCGACAAAAGGAACTAAGGAGTCGCCATTACATTTACACAAACCAACCTTGGAGGTGAAAATGTCTGTAGGATTCTGTGAAAATATGAACATAATGCACACAGCACTAACTCAGAGCCTTTGAAGGATTTTAGAAATACTGAGGTTTAAAAAAGAGTGTCTGAAGAACTGAGGTGTGCCATGTTCTGTTCTGTCGAGCGTAAGTGCAGTGTTCTATTCTTCACTGAAGAGAACGAGCAACTGCATATTTTTCACTAAAAAGGGTATATTTCTTCAAAAAGAGTCAATCCTATTGTTGAATGTTTTCCTTGGTTTTGTTTTGAAGAAGCTGTTGCATCCTGGGTGTGATCTCTCCATAAAGTATTCTGCTCCTGATCTGTTTGACGTGTGATGAGTTTTATTTTGCTTCTGTGGCAGCCTGAACAGAGCAGAGATGTTTTAGACACTTAAGAGTTTGTATAATGATAAAAGCCAACAACGCCACTCTGGGAATTTCACCCAGAGAATACTATGGAAACAAGGACACGCACAGATTCACTTATTCCAGTAAGATTCCAGTATTTACTTATGTCGAGTGGCAGAAACAAACAAATAAAACCTTGTTATAAGAATTCTATATGTCCAAAAGAATTCTATATCCTTATATTATCCAGAGAGACACGGAGACAGATTATATTATAAAAAGCGAAAGGCCAGGTTTTATTCCTTGCAAGGGAAGCAAATTACACAGATACAACAAAGGTACATCGTGCGTTTTGCTTACAGAGGTAAGCAAAACATTACATTTTATATCACTAAAGTGGGGGCTGTCAGTGGGAGGTGTATCTTGCATACACCCTCCCCTCAAGGCCCCAGCTCCAGGCTCCAGGTGCAGAAGTCCTCCGGCAAGCCATGTCTTTAGTTATGTCTACACCATGCTTGGAATAACATGGAGGGACATAACATGATTGACATGACCTGTAGAGAACTATGAGCACCAACTAACTATAAACAATATACACAATTATAAGAATAAAATTCTTATAACATTCCCCCCTCTTTATGCTGATAACAATTAGCATAAACAACCTACTAGCTTGATTTTGAGTTTTAAACTATGACAGAAGCGAAAACCCAGCAGGGCGTTGACCTAGCCAGAAGAACATTTTGACCCATTGGTAAAATGACCTAAAGCTGGGAAAAACTCTTCTATCCACCCCTTGCCCCAAAGGCGGTGACAAAACACAAACATCAAGCATCAAGCGTATGTAATCACTTCAAATGATTAACTTACAACACATGTCAAAACAAACACAACAAATGATTATAATGGGATATGTTTCAAATCAAATGGGAACCCACAGAGTAATGCACTGATTCTTCAAAGTCCATAAATCATAAATGTCCATAAATCATAAATCAAAACACAGTGTCACTCCAAAATAAAGTAGAAAAATTTGCCAGAGGTTGAGCTGGTCAACCCATTGGACTCAAGATCTCTGGCCTGTCCCTGCCTGTCCATTTCTGTCCCTGTAACGAAAGAAAAACACATGGAGTGAGACATATGCACATTCATAATGATTAAAATCAATTCTCTTCAGCATAATCAATTCAATGAACCATACGGCCCTTAGGTCTGTAGTATGATCCGTCCTGGAGCTGTTGTCCCGTTGGTGTACATGCAAACAATAACGTCCCTCAGATATCAAAGTGTTCATCTGAGGTCAAAGCCTTGACCTTAGTCGTTTGGCAGGTGCATGTCCAGGAATGTTGACCCAGCAATGGCCACATTCATCAATCTCACCAACAAGCTCCGGATACATGTAAAGCAACACAAACAAAGTTATTAGACATGGAAGTGCAACAACAAGTACATGTACTGTATCTCAATACAGATTCTAAAATCCCAGTCAGTTTCCAAATATGTTGTAAAACCAGGTCAAAATTAATTTCTCTATTCCAGAATACTCTAATTCCTCTGTTAGAGTTTGAAGTCCTTTCTTAAAGACTTTAGTTCTGCTGTAACTAGTCCTGTGTTACTTTGGAGGAAATCCTTTTGTAGATCCCCCCTCTTCAGCTAAAAGCATGCTCAGTGCTATTTTGTTCTGTCCAGTCCTTGGACCAGTTTTCTCTCATTTCCAGTTTTAATTAACAGTTACAGCATCTCTTACAATTCATAAACCTTTGTTGTTTATAAATATACTTATATTTAATCCACCTTTTCATAAATTGTCCCAAATAGCAAAATTCAAATCCTAATGCTAATTTAATTTTAGCCTTATATTCATTAAGGACACCTTGAAGGACCTCTGTCATCGATGTAAATGGGGCTCTCAAATGAACCTGAGGAGCTGCTGTTTGGCTCCTAAAGTGTGAGTTTCCACTCACGATGTTCTCCGTCACATTGTATGTGAACACAAATAAACGAGGATCCTTTAAGGGGCGCATGTTTCCGGTCAGCAGGCAACGCTGGTCTAATGGTCTTACTTTCACAAAACCTCCAGACTTCTTTGCACTGCACCTGTCCCTGATCTCTACGTTTGTCAAGTTCAGAGTGATGTCACAGGAAGTCATGTGACCCACGTCACTAGCCCTGCTCACAGGTGTGCTTCCCTTCACAGGTGTAAACCAAGATGATATAAGTTCAAGAACTATGTTAATATTAGCTCTTACTGGTGGTGGCTATATTAATTGTCAAAACTCCTTTTCTGAACTGGTATACTTGTTGTAGTTGGCTTCCATCCAAATAAAGAACAAACAAACAAATCAGAACGTTCTCTGACATTATAGACCCATAGAAAGTGCCTCCTAGGTTTTCGTCAAACGAAACCATAAAAGCCCTTAAAATGATCAAACCATAAAATTGAAACAGCAGATAAACCCTGTTTCCACAGATATGGTCTGCTGGAAATCTACTTTAATCTGAAAAGGTTTAATCAGACTAAACAGTGCTTCTCCAGAAAAGTCCTGTCAACTTTCTTTATTTCATTATTTGATTTAAACTTTTAACTGTATTAAACACTGTTGTTTCAGCCTCATGCTAACCATTAGGTTAACCAAGCATCCCTTCAGCACTTTAACACAGCTTTGTTTAAACCTTCATCTCCCCCCTTTTTGAGACGTGGGACAACCATGGCTCAAAATACCACAAAAATGAAACAAAAAAATCAAATAAAAGTTTAAAAAAATCAAAAGACAGTCAAAACAGAATGTTTTTTCCCAATTACCACCTTAAATTGTTATTTCATTAATTAGCATTTCTAATTATTCATCTTCTTTATGTTTCCCAAATAGCATCACTTTTGTTTTATGTTATATTTAAAACTTAACTGTTTAGTTCAGTTTTAATTTTAGTTACCATTAGTTGTAGGTCTTTACCTGTAACTGTAATTGGTATCATCCACAATTTGACAAATTTTAACTCAGTTGATGCAAACATAAATAATTTATATAGATCAGAACTGGTTTCTCATGATCTATTTTCACAAACTTTTAAACATTCACCTTCAATTCACAATTTATTTCACATGTTCTTTTAAATTAGAATATTCTCAAAATATTGTTTAATTTACCTCAAATTACTTTCTTTAGAAAGAAAACACATTTTTCTCTTACTTCAAAACAAAATTTCTTAATCACCCTTGGGTTCAGACCCCCCTCTCTGGGGTTAAACCAGTAACAGCAGCATGTCTTAGCTGCTTGAACACACCACAAAGCCTCTGCTCTGTTCACACTGCTTTCCTCTAAAACACCATCACCTTTGTGACTGTCGTTTAAAAGGAAAGACCAAACATAAAATCAACAAATTTCCTCTCAAATTCTGCTTTATTTTTAAATAAAATTTCTTCAGGATTTTGTTCAGTATAGATTTGTTCTATACTGTCTCTGTAAAACTCAGTTTTATCACCAGGTGCTAAATACAATAAACCAGTTTGTTTTTGTATTTTTCCCATATTAATTTAAACGTAACATAAAACAATTTCATCAATTACTATTTTTATGTTTCCACTAATTTGGCGTTCAGATGCCACATAAAGAATTCACCTCACTCAATGTTAAACAGAAACTTTAAACATCAAGTGTAAAATAACGTGTCTCTCTTCATTTATTCAAATTCACCAAAGTTGTAATCATCATTACTGTTCATTTAATAAAATGTAACATCTCAACCTCTTTTTTCTTTTTCTTTAGGTTACAACGACCTAAAGTTTGACAAAACCCAAAACCAAAACAAAAACTTAACTTTGTTCAAAAGGACCTTGTGTTAGTCCCTGTACTCAAAAAAAATTCTAAAATCACTTCAAACAGTGATTAAACCCAGCGAGCCATTGGCATATGCTCTTAAACTTTAACAATTCACCTTGTTAGTTTAACAATTATCTTTTTTATTTATTTCTCATTAACTCTCAATTTTTCAAATCAAACCTTTAAGATCGTTTGAACTGTTTTAACATAGATATGTTTTTAATCACCAAAACCAGATTACCAATTTACATTACAGTTTAAATCTTTATTGCATAGATCACACTATACCTTAATTATAAAGTACCAAAATAAATAATGATTATTATTTATTTTGAACTATCTTCATTTCAATTTTCCAATTACTTAAACTTTAAGTTTTTCTTCTCAAAACCATATTCAATCTCATTAATTCAATTGTTTAGTTTACCAAATTATGTTTCATAGATTCAATAAAACTCAAATGTGGACTTTATTCATATCAACAGACCTGTCCGAAGGTCAAACAGTTTTCATAATTAAGTATCATAAACTTTATTTAACACATTAGTTCAGTGCAATCTGTTTCTGTCACTGACATTTCTAACTCTATATTTTTCTCAACATTAAAAGTTTGTTTAATGTAAAGGCTCCCACCATGTCTGTGGAGCTAAAAAAAAACCAAAACCCAAACCAAACATTTCTCACTCTTGGGAGCAAAAGGAGGGTGCTGTGGAGCTCCTGTTACATTGAATTACACAGAATGTTATCTTGTGTTTAAACATTCCTTGAATCCAAAACAGTGGTTGCTTTGAATCCACTTTCTCCATTTTCACACTTTGTTAGAACCAAACCAGAGAAATACATAAATGTTTATTTCCTTTACTTAGGTTCTGTTAACCGTGTTTTTTTTTAAATATGAGCTTATGGCCCATAACTATAAAGTTATATTATCTTTATAAACTTACTCTGCGCAATTCAATTTTAAGACGCATATTTTAAATTCTTCCAATTACAAAGTATTCATTTTCATTCTTTTATTGGCGTTATACCGTGTGTTTGAACCACACTGATATTAAGGACCTCTATTAAGTCTCGTACTAATAGATACACAACATTGTTTAGCAAAACATCAATCACTAATTTTATTTTAGATCCAAGTGTTGGATCTTTAACTTCTTTAAACCTTTAATGTTCACATTTCCATGTCACATAAAATACAAAACCAACTCTGTTCTTTAACAGAATACTCATTATTTTCTCTCATAAACCAAAATCACATTCTCCTCTGTAGATGTGTGTCTCATGTGTCCGTGTTTGTGTCTATGTGTCTGTATTTACATGTGTTTATGTGTCTTTATGTGTTTATGTACCTGACCTGTTAGTTGAAGCGGTCAGTTCATGAGGTCATTCTCCTCGTCTCTCGTCTGGACCCAGTTTCGACCTCCTCCTCCTCCTCTCAGTGCCCTCTCGTCTGTCACGCCCACCTCCACCTCGCTCTCGTCTCCATGGCAATTGTGCATTTTTCCTCAGACAAATACATTACATTCATATTAATTTCAAGTTTCATCCAATTTGCAAACACACTTTACAAATACCTTTTTGGTCAATCTCAATAGATCAAAATTTAAAACAAATAAACGTTAGTGTGAATTGGTTTATCTTACCGCTTCCGTGTTGCTGCTACTGTTCTGTCTGCAGCTTTTTTCAGCCGAAAAGGAGCATGTGGGAGGTGAGGTGCAGGGGAAGTTTTGGAGAGAGCACTGTTTTCCGGAGAGAGGGAGGAAGCCGATACCTAGAGGCTCCATAAACATTTAAACAAAATACAAATGATTAGTGTTTTGAAGTACATGTGTGTACTTCTTTCAAAATCTCTTCTCTGTTTCTGTTTTTTTCCTCACATTAGAAAAATAGCTTATGGAAGCTACCTTTCTCTCTCATGTTGTTCAAACTTTCTCTAAACAAAAACATTACGTTGTTCTGATTCACATCATTAGACTCATTCTTCATCCAACAATGGCCCATTCATAACACATTTATTCTCTCAAACACACCTTTATCTTTAACTTTAGGTCAACAATTCTCAGTATTGCCAACAATTCTCAGTATAAGCCCGTCACTTTCAGTGGGCTTTTTCTTTTCTCTCACTCACGCGTCACCAGCAGTGAACATTTTTCAGCAAAAGCTCGTGGGCTTTTATAAATCACCGCTTCACATGCAGTGAACATTTTTCAGCATAAGCCTGTCACTATCTAGTGGGCTTTTAAAATCTCATTTCTCATCTGCAGGAATCACTTCTACGTAGGCAGGCCTTTTTATAGTCACATTGACTTCGGACTCATTCATCTCACCCGTTAAGATTTTACATGTAGGTTCTCGATAATGGTCAATACTGAGTTTTCCTGTGCGTCCAACGCACCATTAAAACCAACAATACTAGCTATGCAAGGCAGTTCGATTGTGGCGTATTACGATACGTGATTATTAATCTAAGATAAATTCCTGTGCTCTCTAGACAAGCTCTTTAGACCTTATACTTTATTGTAATCAGCTGCTCTATCTAGTCTCATAGATTCCGCACTTGTCATGGCCAATGAACTAAACCCGCGCGTCCGTTTCAAGAAACACCTGAAGACTTACAAAGCATAAGGTATCTATCAAACTAAAATCTAGCAAGACAACAAGCTTTAACACAGATTAACATCAGAATATCCCGTTTAAAACCTCACCCTTTAAGATTTTACATGTAGGTTCTTGATCAAAAACACATACTTTTTCGGCTTTAAACCTCACCCTTAGATTTTACATTTGGGTTCTCGATAAGCGGACCTCACCCTAGATGACATTTAGGGTCTCGATCTTTCAGCGTTTAAGAATCTCATATGCTGGCCAACTTCATGGAAAAACATCAACTAATGATGTAAAGTACATGCAGCCCGCTCAACATATGTCAGATTTCCAAAACTAGCTACTTCCGGAAGCTTTGGTAATTACAAACTCACACACATACACCAAAAATAAATTAAACAGCTGTTTACCTGAATTTTCAGTCCAATAGTCCAGTTGTTCCAGCCAGACTGTCTTTTCTGTCCTCTCGTCTCTCTGCTCTTCTATTTTCAGTCCAGATTTCGTCATCGTGTTCACACACACAGAGGGGATATCTGGCCCTTTACTGCTAAATAGCACAGCTTGGGACTTACAAGAAATGCTTTCTTTGTGCATTTCTTCCGTGCACGTCAGTTCACCTCTTTGCATGAGAAACAACGAATATTGATATCCCGGGTCACGGCACCAAATGTTTTAAGAATTCTATATGTCCAAAAGAATTCTATATCCTTATATTATCCAGAGAGACACGGAGACAGATTATATTATAAAAGCGAAAGGCCAGGTTTTATTCCTTGCAAGGAAGCAAATTACACAGATACAACAAAGGTACATCGTGCGTTTTGCTTACAGAGGTAAGCAAAACACTACATTTTATATCACTAAAGTGGGGGCTGTCAGTGGGAGGTGTATCTTGCATACACCCTCCCCTCAAGGCCCCAGCTCCAGGCTCCAGGTGCAGAAGTCCTCCGGCAAGCCATGTCTTTAGTTATGTCTACACCATGCTTGGAATAACATGGAGGACATAACATGATTTGACATGACCTGTAGAGAACTATGAGCACCAACTAACTATAAACAATATACACAATTATAAGAATAAAATTCTTATAACAAACCTTTATAGAGTAAAAGAGCTGTTCGCTTTATTACAATAATAAAATACCAATTCTAAAAAAGGGTCTAATAATCTTTAAAAGAGCTACATGAATTCAATGGCTGAGGCTTACCAGTGAGGGGAAGGAGGAGCCTACATCCAGTGAGAAGAGGGGCACCCAACACACACCACAGAAAAACAGACTGGAGCACCACCACCAGGGGTCACCACTGCCACCACGTGGGACCTCAGCAACTGAAACAGAGCTAGTCAAATTATTAACAAGTCTCAGCGCTCCAAAATAGTTTCATACCAAATCAATAAAATTCATATACACTGTACAGTTCAGTCCAAATTAGTAACAAAAATGGTCCACCGGTGGACGCCTGAGAGAACAAGGAAACAGGTCTGAGGTCAGTTTGTTAGTTTACAATCTAAATACACAGTTGTCCATGCGGTAAAATAAATGAAGGGTGTTAACACAGCTCGCCCCTGCAGCAGTACTGACGGAGGTAACCCCTCAGAACAATCCAAAAGTAATCACACTGAGTGACAGCCACAACCCAAGGAACAAATAAACAGCAGCGAGTCCAGAAAGAGAAAAGCAGTTGAGCAGCTAACTGTCCAGAGCTGCAACTGAGTGAACAGTGATTGAACCTGAAATGGAGTGCACCACTATGCTCTATTCACCCAGATATATGCTCTCTGGTATATTTTGGATCGTTTTTAGTTTTATCTGTCTAAAATAAAGCAGGTTTAATATAATATATACACTTCACTTTGTTAAAACACATCCTCTGAAACCAACCATAAACACACTACAGAGACATGTCCTGCTACTTCCATAAACCAGTGCATCAAACATGGCTCTAAAGAGGTTTCTGGAGATTATTGAGCTGCTCTGAAGCTAAAGCAGCTTTACCACAACACAGTGAGCAGCACAGGCTTAAAATAAAGTGATATTTGACAATGTCCAAAACTTAAAAACTTCAATAACTGGAATTATTTGGATTTTCTGAACTATTTAAAATCAGAAATTCCCAAAAAATGTCTTCTTTTTTATGTTTCCAAAACCGTAATTTATTAAATTGGTCACATTCATTATCTCCTTTGATTGACATTAAACATCTTTGTTAAATCCTTAAAGTGCATAAACACATAATATTAAATATTGACGAAGATGTCATGGTTTTAAAGATTTATTGTTTTGTCAAAGTTATTATAGTCGTAGTATAAGTCAATATATAACATAAAATATTGTTATGTTCACCCTGATTCAGACGTTTAGTATTTTTTATTAATATTTGAAGCAGGGCTGAAGAAAACGTGAGCAAAGACACAGATCATGTTTAGAGTGGTATTAGTTCAAATACACGTCTCTTTGGTTCACATTTCTCTGTCTCAGAACGCCTTCAACAAATAAAATACATTCAACCATAAGACTCACTATAAATATAAATGAGAAGTACTTTTGAACCCTGGCTATTGTCTTGTTTATCAAAGGTGCAATAACTCATCCTGTATTATTTACATAAATGTAAATGGTGTGCATTTATTTTGCGCTTTGTTGTTCCTTCTCGGCCCCAAAGCACTTTAAATGATCTGTGAAGGTTCTCAGTCATCCAGGTCATCAAAGTAAAAGGGCATTCCTTTGAGGACAGCAATGTATACATTTTGTCCAGAGAGGCCAGACGGTGTAAGAGAGAGAGGTTCAAATAGAAAAGCCCTCTTTGAACAGAGGAGGTGTCCTCAGATTAATGTGGCCTAGTATTTATAACCTCTCCTACCTCTACACACTCACACATTCATTCACCAGAGCCACAGACACTGGAGGCAAGGTGGGTGTCTTGCTCAAGGACACGCAGTTAAATTGCATTAAAACTGAGTTAAACTGAGGAAAATACAGTTTGTACTAGTGTCTTATTACCTCCTTTATAACCACACTGTGTAATAACAACGACTGAAAGCTTTGCAAATATAAACCGAGACAACCTTTACAAAGCCACCTTCAGGGCCATAAATGTTTGACAGAAAAAAAGACAATGGTTGTGTTTAAAGGTAATAGGTGCCTGTCTGATGTTTCTGAGGGTTTCTGTTGAGTCACTGTCCCAACACCTGCCTGAGCCGCGTTTCCACAAAGTCCAGACCCAAACTCAAGGAACAGGTTTATTTTGTGATTCGTAATTCAAATTATAAGTTTATGTTTCAGGAAAGACGCTGAGGCTGGTTTTACACAGAGGTCAAAGTGACACAGGTTTAGGCTCGACGTGCAGCGCTCAGTCAAACCAGGTCTGAGCTGAACAGAGCTGCAGAGGAAGGAGACGCTTTTAGGCCCTGACTGGTTCATGTCACGACTTCTGCTCCTTTATAGAAAAGATAGAATGGATTTATTGTCACGAACAAAACAGTACAACAATTCACAGAGAGTTCAACTTATGCAAAAGGAACAGCACTGTCGACTGAATACACACCAAGCCTTGCATTAATATCATCATCACAGAGTTTATTAATCAGTCAATCTCAATATAATGCAAACAATAAGTCCCACTGTGAGCATGAGTAACATTAGTAACATAAATGTCAGTATTACAACATTACTGGTTCAAACATGCAGCGGGTCAAATGAAAGCACAAGGTAAGACTAGAAACAGCTGTACCTTTATGAAATAAACCCTTTCTTTTACAGACTCATAAATGGACACAGAGCCTCAGAGCTTAACTGACAAACTTGTTCTGAAAACCATTGGACAAGTCTTGAATCAACAGTGGTTTCTAGTTTTTTACTTCCTGTCCATTCTCTGGATACACTTTTTTAAAGGTGCAGAACTTGTGACATACATTTGAGTTTTCTAAAGTCCCTCTCAGTATTTCTGTTTGGACTTTTTGAAGCTGAGAAGCCATTTTCTTCACTGCAGCAGTACAGGACTGTATGTCGTTCACAGATGAACACACACCAGGATTTATTCACTTGTTCAAATCCGTTTAATGCAACACTGCCACATTTTAAAAGATTACTTCACAGTCACATCATATCTCGTGGACCAACACAACGTACGTCAGTCCTGTTCCTGCTGAGCTTAAACTCCACTCATTCCATTGTGAGTCGACAGGAGGAAGTGACCTTGGTGCTGTGCTAAAGTACGATAGAGAGTCCTCCCTTTGATCAGAATTAACACCAGAACATAACACAGGTCAAAGGTCACCAAACTTAGGTGAAAACAGGACAGTGGCATAAGCAGTAGGGCTTAAGCCGTCAGATCGTAAAGTCAGTGGAAGTGACGATTATGGGACATTTCTTCTTCACAATGAAAGAAAAGACTGTCTGCTGGTGCTCTGTACCAACAAGTATTTAACCAAATACTTACAAGTCCAAGCTTTGCTGTAAACAACGTTTTACCAAAAACTTACCTTTAAACCAGGTTTATGTCATTTCTCTTTTTAGCACTAATCAAAGTTTAAATGAAACATTTCGACAGTCCCACTTTAACCCTCCCGTCCCAAATATCTGTGAAAACACTCAAATATCCCAGTTCTGAACACTACTGTCCCCATTTTAACAAACACCACTGCAGCAAACAGCTTTTCATGGACTTTTGTCACTTTTTGTCTTCATTAAGACATTATCTTTTCAAATGCTCCTGGTTCTTTGAAGCTTTTGTTTCCTTTAAAAAGTTCAAATGCAATCATTTTTGTTTTGCGTTTTCTGTCGATAAAACAATTGAATTACCATTGTTTTAAAAAGACTTATTTTGGAAATACTTTAAAAAGGGGCATATTCTGCCCAGTTTCATTCAGAGAAACCATAGATGTGATCTTATTATTAAATGATTTTAATACATATTTTGATGTTAAAGTTTGATGCTGCTCTGATGTGGACCAGTGGCATTTATAAAAGTAACAGGGCAGACTGAGTCCTGTTCCTGCTCTTCTGCAGTCCTGAGGGCAGCTGTACGACTCCTCCGAGCAGGTCCCTGAGCC
The DNA here is from genome assembly GCA_024416835.2 of Perccottus glenii. NCBI lineage: Eukaryota > Metazoa > Chordata > Actinopteri > Gobiiformes > Odontobutidae > Perccottus > Perccottus glenii. The sequence continues at coordinate 27,955 of JALDQB020000105.1, forward strand.
CACAGCGGGACATGGCCCTAGACAAACAAACACGGCCCAAACCAGGACCGGACCAGGATCCATCTTTCCTGAGAGACAAGAGTCAGAACAAATACTGCACAGGTTATTGTCATTATTGAAAGAATATATCTACTGCATATAACTAAAAAAAAGTGAATAAAAAGGTTTTCTGACCAGGTTTGAGTGGGATCAGGTCTCAGTCTGCTCTGAGGATCTCAGTTTTTATAGACCACAAACCAAACCTCTGTTTGTTTTAGCCCTTTCTCCTCCTGAAAGGAAAACAGAAACTACACCTGACATTTTCAACAGCAACCCATTACAACAACCACAAATGATGACTGGAAGAAAAAGTGTCTGTTTTTCCTGATCTTTATGAACCAGGCCATGTTTAGGGGTTGTTTTTTTCTTGTAGTCCGTTTCCTTTAAACAGTTTTATGGTGCATTTAAGACCAACGAGAAATGAAAACTGGAGTAAAATAAGTGTGTTTAACTTAAGCCCCTGAAACCTGCTGCTGTTGCCTCGTGGTCTGCTGTAATGTCATGAGTTCGACCTTTACCAAACCCAGCTTGTTCTGTGAAATGTAAACACGTCTTTCTTTAAGAAACAAAGAAACCGGTTCCTCTGAGACGCGTTTCCTCAGGTTTTGGTCGTTCACTTCCAGGAAAAACAGATGATGATGAATGTACAGGAGTTCAGACAATGACCCGAGTCTGAAACCTCTGCCCACTCACTTTATAAAGCAGTTTACAGTCATTACACCAGTTTGTGTTTTGTAAGTGACTGTAAATGTCAGAAAGATGGTCTGGGACGGGCCTTCTGCTCGTGCCCAGGCTGGAACAATGATCACAGTTAACTGTCCTTCACAAATACGTCACTGCTTCAGTCTGGATGCAACAAATGAGGCATGTGTTTGTGTTTATGACGGAACACCTCACTGCTCACTTACCACTAAAAACAACACTTCTTTTCATTCTTATTGATTTTTTTGATTAGGATTCTTTGTGTTGGATTGTGTCATAGGTATGTGTCACCTGTGCAGTTCATATCACGAGTGTGTTCTTTTACTTTAAAGGCACAAGTCAAGAAAGTACAAGTGTTAAAGTGAGTGCATTAACTGCTTGGACAGACTCCAGACCCACAGTAAGAGGTAGAATCAGTTTATTCATTTGTCCCAGAGCTTTTAAAAATCCTCTCAGTCTTCTCCTTTACTGTCCTCCTCAGAGACAAAGCTCAGAGGAGGACAGTGTTTTATTCATAAATGTCCGTCCTTAAAGTCGGCAGGCGTTGTTGGACAGCTCGTCGGCCATGGCGCTCAGACTGTCACACTTGTTTTTCAGACTGGGGTTACTGGAGCACTCTTCAGACGAGGGCCAGTGCTCCGCCCAGGTGTTCTTCCCCAACATGTACACAAGGCTGCCACAAGAGGGAGACAAAGACCCCAGATCAAATAACACTGTATGTATTCTTTTTGTTCACCTGGGAAAGGATGGAGAGTATAATATGTGTGTTATCATGTGTATGCTACAGTCCTGCCATGTCAGCTTTGTGCTTCTGTGATTGGATCTGTTTGCTCAGTTTGACAGAGGCTTTATGAGATTAGTCATATAATCAACCCTAAAAGGGTTGTTTCCACTTTATTTTTATGATACAAACCCTTCTGATTCTCTCAATGTTTGGTCCTGGTCTTAATTCTGAACCTGGACTTGAGAAGTTTCTTGGATTGATTGATAAAGCCCAACTTTATCTAAAAGGGTCAGTTTATTCTTTGGTCATGTGATGGACAGTAACACACTTCTGTCCCAGTCCCTGTCAAAACTAGAGCTAAACCAGGACTAAACTCAAGACCAAACCAGGGCCAAATTAAGACCAAAGCTAGAAGTAAAATCAGGGCTAAATAAAGATCAAACAGTGTCTTGACCCAGGGATAAAGCAATATAAACCTGGAGCATAGTCAGGACTAAAGCAAAGCTAAAGCAGGACTGAAGAGTTTAACCCTGAACAGACTGGTCTGTTCTCGTTGGGTCTGAAGTGGTTTACTGAACGAGTGTTCCTCTCAACTCATCAGAGTTCATCTGAAACAGCTTCTGGACACAGTCTGGACCTTTTTTAAACTTTATTTTGTCTGTTTTAAATTCTACTAAGTCCTTACATTTCAGTAAGTTAGAGTTTATGAATAGTTTGGGTGATAATCTCTTATTTTTAAATCTTGCAGTTTTAGCAGAATAACAGATAGTTTTATTAATGAACATTTCCCTAGAGCTCTACATGTCACATATGCTACTGTTAGAGACTGGTACAACAGTTCAAGGCCTTTGAAACAGGATTGTGTTTCATTTTGGACAGGACAGCTCGAGTTTCTGAAATATTTGACTTTATGTAGGTTTTGTGTGATTTCCAACTGAGCTCGAGGTCAATGACGCCTAAAAACAGAGTTTCACCATTTCTACTTCAGCCGTTTCAATTCTGATCTGGAAATTGTATTTTTGTTTTCATTTCTGCTTCCACTGTGTCCAGAAGCTGTTCCATATTTAATCATCTCAAAACAGAGTTGTCATCTGCAAATGAGACACTTTAACTGGAGCAGACACCTTACAAACGTCGATGTCTAACATTTTTAACCTCACTGCCTTGGCCCCTGGTAGAACACATGAGTAGAACAGTGTTTTATTCATAAATGTCCGTCCTTAAAATGATCTGTTTCTTTTCGTTTCATAATGTGATGCAGAGAAAAAGCAAAGGCCACAGTGACTGGTGACACAGAGGTTCAGTCTGGAGGCACACTGACTCTGAGCTGCTCTCTTATATTAGTGTTTTGCAGATGTTGAGTCCCCAGTGTCTCTCACAGTGAGTCCTGACACATCACAGCACCTCACGTCTGACAAAGTCTCACTGAGCTGTCAATCCAACTCCACTAATGGAGAGTGGACACTCAAAGGCTTTTCTCAGAACGGCCTTTTCTTACCACAATGTACTTCCTACTGGACAGATACATCTAAATGTGACTTTTCCCCAAAGAAAACTAATGCAGTGTTTTGGTGTGAGTCTGGATCAGGAGAACTGAGCAATGCCCTCAACATGACTTTTTCATTTCATTTTTCATAGAATAGATGAATACAGCCATCCTCTTCTTTTTATTGCTGTGATAATGTAATAGTCCAAGTGTGACTTTTACAGGTGATGTTGTCCTTGTGAGTCCTGTTCATCCTGTGACTGAGGGACCACCTGTTTCTCTCGGCTGTAAACTCAACACATCTACTGCTCTTTCTTCTGTCCTTTTCTATAAAAATGGAAAACTAATCCAAAATGGAACCCAAAGTGAGTTCAACATCTCTGCAGTGTCCAAGTCTGACGAGGGTTTTTATAAATGTGAGGGACAAGAACAAGGCCCAAGATCTCCACACATTTGGACTTCTCCAGAGAGTTGGATCTCACTCAAATGTGAGAATGATCTTTTAATTCAAAATAGAAACACAAAGTTGGAGGTTTGAAGGTGTATTTATAAAGCACTGCTACAATGTGAGCTGTAAATATTAACATGAGATAAATTCTTGCAGCAAAGGAACATAGCTCTTCATTTCCTGTCATGTTGATCATTGGACTTATCTGTGCAATAGTTGGATTAATTCTGCTGCTGCTTCTGTGACGCTGCACAAAGTCAAAAGATAAGACTATATCAGACACAAACACTGTATTTGTTTCTGATACAAATGCCTTTAATATTATAATTCACTATTGATTTGTCTTTGTTTGTTACAGTTTTGTACTTAAGGTCTGTGAGAACCAATCAGAGCTCTGCTGAAGATCACATGACCAGCAACAATTACACCTCTCGTCCTATTGGTCAGTCTCAGCTTCTTATAACTTGACGATTTCCTCTAAGGCAAGAAGAAGGAGTTTTATTTTGAAGAAAACCAAACTGTCTGTAATCAAAAGTCCAAATCCAGAAAAAGGACAAGAGTTCACACAAAGTCTGTTCACAATGAAAGTGTCTATGGCTTCTTTTTCTTTTGCACTAAAGCAGTAAAAAACACTGTCCACTGTGAATGAAATGAAATGTTTCTTTTACAGATGCCACAGATTCTGTGCTGGAGCTCAAAAACATCAAAGGTGAGTCTCTTGTTTCTTTCATTTGATACATTGACAGGTCACTTCTTTTTTGACTCCAACTCAGAGAGAAGGACGTGTGAACAGGAACAGAGCTGTGTTTACTCCAGTGTGAGGCCACATTCAGCAGCAGCTACAGTCCAGTCACTTTAAACTAGAACCATCAGGTCCAACACAACAACACTGACTTTGACTTTCACTTTTCTTTTAGATGAAAGTTATATTGGAGGTTTGTGTCCAGCAGAGGGCACTGTGTCCATGAGTTAGACATGTTTCTACCAATCTCATGTCGAAGAAGCTTTAAAAGGATTTTGAGAAGATATATTTTTGGGCCTTTGTACCTGTCTCACACACACACACTTAAATATTATACATTCATCTTTACTCCACAAATATTATTAACTCTATGTATTTATGTTTATCTTCTAATGTATTTTGTGCTTTAGTATTTGTTTGGACTCAGGTCTATAACTTGAGTCTAACTGTTGGTCTTGAAGCTAATCCATTGTGTATAAAAGTCTGTACATTGCAGTGTGTTATTTTCTTTGTGATTTTTGCTGATCATGTCAAATTAGTGTCAGACAATGACTTAAATCCACAAACTAAAGCCTCTGTTTGTGTCAAATCTAATGTTTGTGTTTGTTCTGCTGCGTTGGTCCGACACATGAAGCCGTCTGAGTTGAGCTGTGAACAGAGCAGTGTAAAAAACAACTCTGTCCACTCACACTTATTTTTTGTTCTGTTCTTGTTCTGTTTTGACGTATAGTTGCTCCAGTTCAGTTAATGTTACATTTGATCTCAGGCCTGGTCTAAATGGACTTTGTGACTGTGAGATTGTGTTTTGATGAGAATGTGTTTCCTACTGTGGAAGATATTGAGGAAACTGTTTTTTATTCACGATAGAATAAATAATAAAACACATGTTCGACAATAATTAATTGATAAAGTTAAGACTATTGCATTTCATAACATTTACAGTTTGTTGCCACATTTTTTACAGTGTATGCTTTTTATTTTTTTATAAGATATTTCTAGATGCACACCTCTGATTAGTGTTTTTGTCTTTATTACATTGTGAGTGTAAATTGAACTCCTGTCGGAGTCACTAGACACTATATTAAGAGACTTACATTGACTGATGGGGTGCACGGCGGCAGAGTCCCAGCAAGGCCTGAGGCAGGAGGTGTTACCCTGGGTTCTCTCCGGGTACTCCAGCTTCCTCCCACCGCCAAACACCTGCGTTTACAGGTCAAAGGTCAAGTGTCCCTTGTGAATGAATGTGAGAGTGAATGGTTGTCTGTCACTGTCTGTCTCTAAATGTTAGCCCTGCGACTAACTGGCCACTGTCCAGGATGTACCCCGCCTCAGGCCCAAAGCTGCTGGGATAGGCTCCAGTCACCCGCGACCCCTAACGGGACTAAGTGTAAGGATATGAATATTGACTGATAAAGGTCTATAGTTTTGGATCAAATACAAGATTAAATACAAATATGATTTATATTTCTTCTCAGGAGATATTTAAACCTGTTGAATTTCATTAAAATACAAGTTACATAATGATTTCTAAGTTTTATTTTTGTCCAAATTCCAAATCTGTGAAGATCTTTGGCCTTGTTTTTCTGCCTCACATTTATAAAAACCCTTGTCAGACTTGGACACAGTCTAGAGTTCTGTGGAAGAGTCCAAGACACACTTGTGCCTCTTTTAACTTTGTTGTACAATGATATTATCTCAAATCAGTCAAAGCCAATAACAATGTGATCTGCTCTAATTTCTCTTGTTCCAAAGCCAGGCAAGGATCACGTTTAGCCTCGAATAATATGAGAAGACTATTTCATCAAATGTCAAAGGACTCATCTTTTCAGGGTCCAGCAGTAGCTGTGTCGCTGGAAAAGCTTTAGATCGAGTGGCCCTTCTTATTTTATGTTCTCTCTAAATTTGGAACCAATTACATAAAATGGACCAAGACTCTGTCCCATGAACCACTTGCACGAGTTAAAACTAACCGTATAATATCACATCCTTTTCAAGTCTTTAGGTCCACACGGCTTCCACCAGCTTTATTTATCCAAGCACTGGAGCCGTTAGCCTGTGCTATTGGGGCAGATCCAGGTGGACAGGGGATTAACATGGGAGGACCCCATTTTAAAAGTAACCTCTATGTGGATGATACAAACCCCATTCCTAAAAAAGTTAGGACACTGTACAAACTGTGAATAAAAAATCTCATAAACTTATATTTTATTCACAATTGAATGAATAATCAAACACATGTTCGACAATAAACTAAAACAAGCTGCAACTAAACGAGGAAGTGTCTCAGTGATAAACAAGTTACTAATGCAGTCACTTCCTGACAGCACAGCTCCGACTAAACTTTAATGGATCCCCTCTGACACAGAACAGTGGGACATCAAATATTTATTAAAAATGAACTAAATATTATTGGAATTAACATCTTCCAAAGAGAAATAAAACTCACACAATTGGCAGATGACACAGTTCTATTTTTAAAAGATAAACTTCAGGGAAAGCCATAAAACAAATCAAGAACTTCTGCTGCATCTGGTTTTATATTAAACACATCCAAATGTGAGATTCTGACTTTATATGATTGAGCTGAGAGTTCATTTTGTGGTATTTTAGTGAAAAAAGAGGTTAAATATTTAGGAATACATATCACAAAAGATGGAGCAGAAAGAGAAAAGATGAATTTTGTCCCTAAGTTAAAAAAACTAAACAATATTAAATGTATGTCTACAAAGAGACAGGTCCATTTGGGGAAGAAGTCTATTGACAAAAGCAGAAGGCGTGTCCAGATTTGTTTACCCTGCCTTGTCACTAGAGGTCAGTGAAGACACATGCAAAGAAATCAATCAACTATTGATAGACTTCAGATGAAAATCAATATTAACCAGTTCCAAGGATGTGGAGCTGTTGAACTTTTGGATTTGATAGATTTAAATGATATCTTTAAAATCAAATGGATTGAACAAAGCCTGAGGAACCCAGACTCACTCTGACACTTCATCCTTTGAACATATTCAAGAGGTTGGTGGTCTACAGTTTCTATTCCAAAGTCAATCCAGTGTTGAACATGAGCTCTAAAACGATCATCTTTCTACAGCAGGCTCTACTAGCATGGAAACTGTGTCAGAGCCACAGCTTCTCCTGCACAACACTCTTCTATGGAACAAGGAAGACATCACAAAACCAAAGAAGTCATTAGAATCAACAAAATGGAAACACAATCAAATTATTTTGTACAAGACTTTTCCGAAAATCAGTGAGAAATACACGAATATGAAAACTTTATTATTTCAAACTATTTTCCAAAAACTACCCGAGAATATAATTATGTCATAAAAAGTATTCCTAAATACATATTTGAACTAATGATAGGATTTAAAATTATATTTCAGAAAATATATTTGTTAACAGAATACACATTAAAAATAAAAATGTATCAATAAACATTTTAGAAAAAGCCTCCAAGATTTGACTCGTTCAGTTGCTGCTTGTATAACCGGCTGCTCAGCACAGTTTTCTAATATTAAATGTGATTAAACATGGATTATGACTTTTAACTATTGTATAGAAAACAAAGTAAGACAACTACACTGGAAACTTTTACATAATATCTCCCAAACCAATATATTTATTTCAATTTCATATTTATTTATTTATAGAAAATCACCAAACTGCCTTTTTTATAAAAAAATGAAGAAAACAGGAAATCATTATTTAAACTCTTTTCAATTGAAACAAATAATTAAATATTTTCACTGAACACAATTACAAATAGAAAATCTACTAAAACTATTCAAAGTTCTTTTGTTAAATGGAATGTAATAAAAAGTATGTGATGTTTAAAAAGGTTTGGTCCTGTGTGTTTATAGACTTTATATCGACACGTCTCAAAGTGTCACTGTGAAACACAACTGTGAACTGACACTGCCATGTAGGCCTACCTTTATTATCATTTACACCAAACTCATGTTGCCTTTGTTTCATCTTTATGTTTTATGTTTATTATACATTTTCAGTTGCAATGCTTTATTATAGTTATATTTTTTTATATTGTATTGTTAATAAACCTTAATAAAAAAGACTAGATTGGATTTAAAACAAAGGCTTTATGTTTAACATGAGGTCACTTATGACATCATCAGAAGCTACTATTTGGGGGTTTCTTGAGGTAGATCTACTATCTTCTGTGCAATGTTTGTATTTGGTTACTATGTGTGCAGTGATTATAATTTTGTTTGAGGAGTCCAGTGGGATTGGCCTAGTGTAAAAAGCAGGTGTGTGCCTGGGGAAAGGGGGGTTCTGTACACGTTTATTCGATTTCAGTTTGCAAGACAATGGGGGGACATTGTTATAACGAGCCTTGAAGGACAGTGGTTATGCAATGTGTAAATTGTAAATAAGTACATTTTCTTGTCATGAACATATTTAAGTAATAAAACAGAAAAAAATTACTTTTTAGTTTATTTATAAGATGATTACTTAAGTAAATGTAACAGAGTAAATATATTGAGTTACTACTCACCACACACAGAGCCTGACCCCCACAAAGACATTACAGTGCTCAAATATAATGTGTTTTTTTGTATGACGCCTGAGCTTATCTGGGCTCTGAAAGTATGTGGAACATGTCTGGGAACAAAAGCTCGTCTGAGGCGGGGAGTGGCTCTGGGGGGGGTCTCTTTCAGCGCCCACAGATTGCCCTGTGTTTTCTTTATTGACAGACCTGTCCACATTTGATGGAAATGACGTGCAGCTGCAGGGCGCCCCGGGCCGAGCAGGTAGACCACCTATCAGCAGGAAGTCCTCACTCCACTTCATAAAGCAGTCTGGTGGAGGTCTCCGGCCGCGTCATCGGGCCGCTCAGGTGAGTTCATGTGGAGGTAGCCTCCGTCTCTAAGCACTTCCTCTCGTATTGGACTTATTTTCCAAAGACTTGTGGTGCATTGTGGGAAGGTGATGAGTTCAGCTGAAAAATACAAAGTCCATCTCTGATCATTGAAGTGTGTTTGGAGTCTTTTCTAATCTTTTCTAACATGTGTGAGTGTGTGAGGTCAGGTAGACTGGACTATCTGATCAGCAGTGAGGATGTTTCTCTACAAGAGGACACTCTCAGTCCCACAGAGTTAACAACGACACTGAGGAGTCAGAACAGAGTCTAAACCCAGGAAACAGAGTCTGAGTGAATGTGGTGTTGAAGGTGTGGAGGTGGGTCAGTTGGTCAGAGGAGACTGTGTAGAAGGACAGAGAGCCAGCAGGACAGTCCACATACACTGCTACTGTCCCAGAAGAGGACGAGGAGGAGTGAGGGAGGAAGGTGAGGTTTTTATTATGACGAACATAGTAACCATCTTCAGAACAGTCCAGACTCCAGGACTGATTGTTGAATCCAAACCAACAGTCATCACTGACTCCTTTCCTTCCGATTCCTCTGTAAGACACTGATATAAAAACACTTCTGCTCCACTGGACCTCCCAGTAACAGCGACCAGTCAGACCAGTCGAACACAGCAGCTGAGACCAGACTTCAAATCTGTCCTGATGATCTGGATATGGCTGCTCCTTTTTCACATGTGTCACCTTCTTGTTGTTGTGAGACAGTTTGAGGCGTCTGTGAGCTGTGTTTGGATCCAGTGTGAGTTCACAGAAATCTGATGGAGAGAAGACACAATACAGCTGCAGTTAGTCCTCTGTCCTCTCTGAACACATGAGATTAACACAAATGTACAAGATTCACAACACAACTACAAGATTCTGTTTGATGGAAAAGTCATATTAGAAGAAACACTTGTGTTTGGAGGAGCTTTAAACTCTTCTTCTACTGTTTATTGCTGTAGGACATAAAGCAGCTCCTAAAGCTCCAGCCTCTGACGTCACTACACAGGAGTTTATTCACTTCTCTGTGCTTCATGGAAATGTACATCAGTCACATTTCTTTGACACATTTGACTCCAATAGTTGTTCTATTCTCTGGAAACACAGGAACAAAGTTGGTTGAAGCTGCAGCAGTCGTTCTGATGGTGCTTGGTGCAGACAGTGGCTGAGAGCATGTGGCTCTGTGTTGCAGGAGATTGTTCACAGCTGCTGTCATTTTCCAGTGTTTGTGTGATATCTGCTGTTGTTCTAGTGATGAGGAGGACTGACAGCAGAGGCACAGCTCAGAGGAGAACAGCTTATTGTCTCCAGAAGAATCCTTCACATGACTCTTCCAGCTCCAAACTGGACTCTTCAGGAGCTCCTTTAATAAGAACTCTAGAGTCAGTTCTGACACCTGTGGACTACACAGTAAAATGTCACTGCTGTCCAAGGCTCAGGAAAGAGTTAAGGCACAATCACACATCAATGAGCTCCATGACACAGGTTTTTATACAGGGCTTCTCCTTCCCATAATGCCTTGTTTCTCAGAATAAACTAAGCAGCAGCATCGTCCTGGCTCTTTTCTATGTGTCTGATAGATTTAACACTAAGGACCTATGGCTTACTCTCAATAGCCACCAGACAATAAGCATCCTTACAGCTTCTCAAACAAAGTCAAAGTATGGCTCACACAGCCATGAGCTTCAGAACAGTGTTGATTATGACACTGCTTATTAATAAATGCATTGAAAACAGAGTTGATTCCATTTAAAGAGCTGTTGTCTGGCTCAGATCTAAATATTCATCTGTTCTGAGACAAATACATACATCTCTGTGAGACAGTCTTTATCACAAATGTTTCAATCAGATCTGGTTCTGACTAAAACCTCAAACAGACACATTCACTTTTATTGTGACGTGTGTAAAACATGCCTTTATTTGATTTCTCTCATTTTGTCCAACAGCGCTGTGCTCTGGTATCGATAAGTCACTGACACAGCTTTAATCCAACACATTTTCTAAGGTGTGTTCCTGCTGCATTGAGGCTTGTGTTCAGGTCTAAAGACACACTGGGGTGAGTGTGGAGAGGAGCAGCCCCTAACTCTGCTACAGACACACTCTCATACAGCTCCAGCTTATACAGGTGTCTGCAGGCCTCTATGAGTCTGAGTCACACTAACTCTGCAACAAACTACTGCTGCATCACTTTTACAACCATCACTGTCTCAGAGTCACACACACACACTTTTCAGGCCAATGTGGAAAAGAAATGACTTTTGTCCCTGAATTTGTGTCTGGCTCAGAGTTTGGACAGAGACAGATCCCATTGTAAGTCCAGTAAGTCCAGTAATGAATAGGGTTTGTCTGAGTGAACAAAAGGTCAGGCTCAGTGACACATCAATGACAGCATTTACAATCATTATTTCTCAGAGAAAAACTCACTTTACATCAAGTGGAAGAGAAGAAACATCTGCAGTTTGTACAAAAAGACAAACTTAGCTTCTCCAATATTTCTGAAGCTTTGAAATCTTTCTGTGAGTTTAGAGCAAAGCCTGTGGTTCAGAGATGTCTTGGTCTAAATCAATGAGACTGTCACACTTACACTTCCTGAGACCTGGTCTGATCCAGTGGACTCCAGCAGGATCCAGTCTGAAGGAAAACAGAGACATTACATCAGTCTGATCCACACAAGCTTTTCTTTTCAATCTCATTGTTCCTCCTGAAGCACTCTTTGAGCCTCATTTATCAAACATGTGTTCTCTGACATTTATCAATCTGAACTTCAGCAGAAGTTCACTCAGATCACATGCAGCTCTGAGCTCCAGTCAATTTAACACAGTTTTACAGTATTTTACACTAAACTCTAATTTAACTTCAACAACAATTCCTGTAGTTTTTTCCAGTTTGTTCCACAAAGTCTCTTTGGGTGAAACACTGACTTTTGTGGCTCGTACACACTGTTCTTTAAAAGGATATTTTCTTTTTAAATTATACTTTCCTTCTCGATCTACAAACATTCTTTGAATGTTGCTCTGGAGCTGGTTGTGCCCAGCTTTTTATAAAATCAATAGTGTTTTTAATTTGATCAGGTTTTATAGAATATGATTTTAGGAACAGTATGATCTGTAAATCCAACATTATGTACAGTTCTGATGGTTTTTACTGGAGTCTGTATAATGTCTCTAAACGACTCTTGAAGGTATTTCTCCAGACTTCAGTCGTTAATAAAGTCAGATCATGTCATTTTTATGTCATTAGAAAATGCATGTTTAATGTTTGATCTTATAACATGAGTTCTTCTCGTGGGTCGTAGTCTTGTGAGGATGTATGGAGTCAAAGTGTGGAGCACCAGGAAGTGAGGCTCCTATCTCCTATCTCCTATCTCCTATCTCCTATCTGGAGACATTAGATGTTTAATCTTATTACATAGGCTCTTCTCTCTCTGTGGTAATATTATGTGTGGTCAATGTATAAGACCCCAGGAAGCAAGACCCCTAAACCCCCGTCCAGGAGAGATTATAAACCTATCAAGACCTAATATGATTATGGTTTCCTGGGACAAAGACCCGTCTCTGCAATAGGACAGACAATAATGTAACACAGATGTGATTTTCTAGGAGGTCTTTAAGGACTGTGTTTCTTCTACTCTTGGTCAGTCTGTGCTTGTGTGTGACTGAACTCAGATATATCTGAATAAACCTGGATAAACCCACCTATCAGCCTCACTACATTATTTGGATTCTCTCTGCTCGACTACAATGAGTGAACAATAGAAGATGGAGAGAGCTTTCTGATTTAGAACATGTCTACATCTGTCCATTATTTAAGTTATGTTTAAATGAAAATATTGTATTCTTTTTCTTCTTTTTTGTATCGACTGAAATAAACTGATATAATAATAAATAATAATAATTATAACAATGTTTTCAGACACTTTTGAACAAATATTAACAGTTTGTTGTTTCTGTGACTGAGGATCACTTTCAGAAATGTATCCTCTTTAACTCTTTCTATTTTTACTTTATCAATTATTATATATTTCTCTATTTCTTCATCTTTTCTATTTTCTTCAAACAGAATCATTTTGTTTTTGTTATATTTAATGTGAACTTGTTACTGTTGAACCATTCCTTCATTTTGTTTAGCTCAGTTATAATCTCAGGTAGCATTAGTTGTAGGTCATTACCCATAATGCACTGCAGTGGTATGGTCCACAAATATGATTGATTTTAATTTAGTTGAGCTCAGCAGCTGCTGCAGTTTGAGGAAGAGACCCTCACTGACCAATCAGAGCCTCAGTCTCACACATGCTTCTATCATTTCAGACTCTTTCAGTTAAATCATTATAATTCATTACACTTTGAAATCTTTGGCACTTTCCGTACATTAATAATAATAAACACCAGAGCCACTTAGAACATTGTTCAGAGACAAAACAGAAGCACCACAAACCAAACCTACACAAGACCAAACTGCAGGACTAGACAGTCTTTTCTTTTAAGAACTGTGGGCTCTGGAAGTCACTACAATCTGAAATTAAGATCATATCTGACTTTAAAATGTTCACTTCCAGATAAGTTATGGCTAAATACAAACCAAACCTGAGTCTTTTATAAATATTAGGATTATTTTATGTAAGTGACTGAGTTTATCAGTGAATGTCTGGAGAAATATAAATGTTTTATACTTTGATTGTATTATATGTATATTATATTGTATATTTAATTTAGCATAAGCTAACAAGACTCACAAAACTGCTTTGTCCCTGTTAAATAAATAATAAATAAATAAAACTTATTCTTCCAAAAAGAACTTTCAAATATATCACAGTTCAGATTTAGTGTTAGTTATTGGAGGATTTAAAAGAACTCTGACATAATTATGCTTGTGTTTATCTCTGATATTGTGCAGTTCTTGTAAAAAACATGAAAAGTCCAAGTGCAGCAGTCTGTGACTATTCCAGTGTTGAAAGAGTGTGAAATGATAGAAGAGCATGTGTGATGTATGAGACGGAGGCTCTGATTGGTCAGTGAGTGTCTCTTCCTCAAACTGCAGCAGCTGCTGAGCTTTTAAACACACACATAGGTTTTATTTCACAAACAGGACGTCAGCCTCTGTCAGCCTCTGTGTCAAAACAAACATTCTTTAGACATAATAAGGAACAAGAGTTAAAAACATGGTTGTCTTCATTAGCCTCATGATGTTGGAGTTTCCATCAGACAAACATGTTTCCCTCTAACCTTGTGTCACACATGGATTGAACACAGTAGTGTTAAATGTGTACACTACAGTGCACTGGGATGAATGCATCTGCACAAACAGCAGCTCAACTCAAGAACATCTTAAAGAAGGAGTTGGCTTTAGTTTCACAGTGGATCAGAGGAAATAAATGAGTCATTAACAGTGAAAAAACTAAATGTATGGTTAGTGGCTCAACATATTTGTTCGAAGTGAAGCCTATATTAGAGTTAATATTAGAAAACAATGTGAGTGAACAAGTAGAAGACATGATGCTGTCAGGTGTAACTGTGGAAGCTGTCTGGGTTGGAGGTGGCCACTATTAAACAGCTTGTTCAATCATTAGGACTTTCTCAGTTGGATTATGCTTCAGTCGTTTGGTCAAATACAAGAGAAAAGAACTTCCACAGCTGCAGCTCGCTCACAACACAGCACCACTAATTATTATGGGATGTCCAAACACAACCAATGGAAGGAGAGTGCATAATAATATGGCCTGGTTAACTGTAAAAGAGACTAAACTATTTTTATTAACTTTCATTAGAAATATTATTGGAACAAAAACTCCAGAAGTCATTTATAGTAAATGATCATTTTTCTCAGATAAACACAGTTATTGTTCGAGACAAACCTGTGAAGCTAGGTGTGTGCTGCCTTCATCAGAACTAATCAAATACAACCAACTGTATTTTATTGAGCCATGGCTGCATGGAATTCTATTCCAGGATTTTTGTTGCTGGAAAATAATAAGAAATGTTTTCAAAAGCAGTTAAAAGTTTTCTTGTTTAAACAATGAACAGTGAATGTTTAATAATTTAACCAAACAATGATGATTATGGATCAATGAGATAAAGTTATGTGACAATATTAGTGATGACTGTGGTTATCATTTTATTTAATGAAATAAGCTGTTTACACAGGCACACACAGTTCAAGTCTTTCTTGTGATGTATTAAAGGCTGTGTTAACAGGCAGCTGTAGTAATGATGAGGTCAGACACGTACGTAAGTTAGTGCAGGTTGTTGTGCAGCATGTTCATGACTGAAGCATGTCATTAAAGCTCGTTCACAAAGAGCCTCATAAATTTCACATGGTGTCAGAAGAAAAAGTTTCAACCACAGAACCTGAGTTTGTAAGGAACCCAGCAGAAAACTGGACAATCTGGATTCAACCCTTGGAGCTCTCCTGTTCTGCCAGAGGCATCGCTGAAAAGTCACAAAAAGTACAATGTGTGTCGTTTCTGACGTCGCGGGACAAGAGGCCATAAAAGTAATACCTTTCACTTTGACCAAGATGAACAAGATAAAAGTGCTGTGCTTAAGTTCCAGGACTATTGTGAACCGAGAAAAAAACTTACTTTACATACGTCACATGTTCTTCACCAGAGCACAGAAACAGAGGACTCTGTCGATACATACGGCACATGTTCTTCACCAGGGCACGGAAACAGAGGACTCCGTCGATACATGTGGCACATGTTCTTCAGCAGAGCACAGAAACAGAGGACTCATTTCTACAGTGGATCCTCAGAAACAGACAGAACACATAAGATCTGGAAAGATTCTAAAGAAAGTGTGACATTTACGTTGAAAACTGTTGCAGTTTCAGCCAAGACACTTAATGTACTTAGGCCTAGTCCACACGGACATGGGTATTTTTAAAACCCTAACTTTTTTTTTTTTTTTTTTTACACGGTTCGGTCTTCGTCCACATGGAAACGCAGTATCAGGTCACTGAAACAGAACATTTTTGTAAACCCCTGCCAGGGTGAGAATTTTCAGAAACGCCGGTTGCAGCGTTGTCGTATGGACAGTAAAACCGGCATTTTTGCATTGCGACGTCAGAGTGTGCGCCGACTGACTGGCCAAAATGCCTTTAAGATTAGGGTGATATCGCCGCCTGCTGGTGTGGCATGCTCTTGACAGCGCTTGATAGCGGGTTTTTGCGACGCAAATATCATTAAAACTGAGCGTTTGTGGACAGTATTTTTTTTTTAAACGCAGGAGGAAAAACTCCGGTTATAAAAATACCCGTGTCCGTGTGGACTAGGCCTTAGTCTGTGGAAAACTCAGTAACACCAAGTGAAGTAAAACCAGACTTGTTCCCTTCTTTGGCCAGAAGGTGGCAGCATTGGGCAAGAAATCACTGACCTGTGAGAACAAAGGCCAAAAGCACAACATTGAGTTTGAAATCACACAGAAAGTCCTACCATCCTGGGAGCTAGGCTCAGTAAAAACTATCTATGATGACTACGCAGATCTGTTTAATGGACCAGGTTGTTTACCTGCATCACAGACAGACCACACAGTCACACCTGTAGTGCACACCCCCAGAACAATCACAGTGGCATTAAGGGACAGAGAATTTAGAGATTTTATCTAGAAGCACAATCTGAATAGGGTGTAGTCTGTACGTCAGGGAAGAAATTGATTAAAAGGAGTATTTCTATCTTTGGGTATAATCTAAATAAGGTGTACGTAGAAATAACTCTGAGGAAGAAGTTGGCACGCAAGCGGAAAAACTGTGAGGCTAATTCTATCTGCAGATTATACACGTTAAAACGGCGTTTATATCCCGGAGAAGAAATGTTTTAAGAGACGGTCTAGATTCTTCGCGCAAAAGAATATAGAGACGTCTAAAGTGAGCAGAGCCTGGCAAAGTGCGCAGGGTTCTGAAGGGAAGGAGGCCTGAGAGGAGACAGAGGTCTCCAGAAGAGTAAGCACCTAAATTCATGCGATTTTAAGTATAGTTGAAGAAAATTCAAAAAAAGGAGGAACAGACGAAATACCCAAAATAAAAAGGAGAAAAATTTAGTTTAGAGGCCTGCTTTAATAAGGGGTAACACGCTGTCCAAGTCGACTGGACTAAATATAGCGCTGTTGACCGCCAGAAATGTAAGTACCTTAGTGGGAAGGAAAAATAGTTAGCGTCCCTTTTCTATCTTAAAAGTTCAGCTTGGCGCTGGAATTGAGATATAAGACGTACAACTGAGTGACACAGGCGCAACCTACTCTTGTATTGGAAAAGAAGGAAGAGATATACCATTATCAGATACAAATGTAAAGACAGTGGGATTCTCCGGGAAAACACAAATTATTCCTCTCACAAAGAAAGTACAACTGAATGTAGCAGGAAGGACTTTGAGAACAGCATTATTGTATTCCAAAACTACACCAATTAACATTTTGGGAAGAGATGTCTTATGTGTACTGAAGGCTAGTATCACATGTACACAAGGAGGTCTCCAGGTGGATTTCCCCGATAACGCAGAGAATAAAATGATGTCTGCCACGGCCGTGATAGACACAAAAGTGACAGTTAAGCCTGTTGTGTATTGGCTGAGATGGCCCAGAAACTCCCAGCTCGAACATAACTGGCTGAAATGGAAATTCAGGATTGAGAGACAATTTAAGGACTTCCGTTTGCCAAAGACGCCACTACACTGTACACTGATGTATAATGAAAATCAAAACAATATGGATTATGAGGACAATTGGCAAGAACACATGGCTGGTAAAAGTATTTCTGTTACAAGCCATTTTATATATATATATATATATATATATATATATATATATATATATATATATATATATATATTGGCAGGCAGGGAGCTGTAGCGGTACCGCTTATTACCCAACTTGAATCTTGTTTTTTGATCACGGGCTCTAGTCCTCATGTCACCTTAATGCTGGCAGGGGGAGTGGAGTCATGTGCACTTAAACCAATGGTAAAGGCTGTAATGTGCGTTAATAATTGGCTATCTACCAAAAATAAAGAGGTTGATGTCTCAGAAGATTATCAATATTTTAGAATTAAAATAGAAGCCTGTGACACAGTCCAGGCCGAAAGAGTAATTGTAGACAGAACTATTTCAAAACAACTTGTATTATCAGAGAGACATAATGTCTTGTTAGAACAAGTACCAGCTGAACTCTGGTCTAAAAGCAAAACAGATGTAGGGCTAGTTAAGTCATCAACCCCAATACAAATACACATTAAACCTGGAAGTGTATTGCCAAAAATAAAACAATACCCCTAAGTCAACAAGCAATTGAAGGAATAAGGCCAACAATTGAAGGGCTACTAGATGCAGGAGTATTGATTGAATTAAAGGGTCCCTGTAATACACCAATCTTTCCTATAAAGAAACCACATTCACCTGATTACAGGCTGATACATGATTTAAGAGCAATTAATGCAATTATTGAGGATGAAAGACCCATTGTACCTGACCCCTGTCTGATAATGTCTAACATTCCAGCGGATGCAGAGTGGTTCACAGTTATCGATTTGTGTTCAGCCTTTTTCAGCATTCCTATACATCCTGATTCACGCTACCTGTTCTGCTTTACTTTTTATGACCGAGACGGGAGAGAAAGGAGCCTGTCCTACAGCCGACTGCCACAAGGCCTAAAGTTGTCCCCATCAAAATTCAACCAGGCGCTGACTCATGACCTGCAAAGTTTAAACGTCGTGAGTACAGTAATCCAATATGTAGACGATCTGCTAATATGTAGCCCTAATCGGGAACAGTGTGAAAAAGATTCTATCACTGTGTTACAAACCTTAGCACATGGAGGACACAAAGTTAGTAGAGAAAAATTACAATTTTGTCAACCTGAGGTGGAATATCTAGGTTGTGTCCTAAGTGGGAATTAGAGAAAAATTGCTCCGTCTCATATAGAGGCTATAACAAAGGCGCCAAAACCACAAACTGTGGGACAGATGATGACATTCTTAGGCACAGCTGGCTATAGTAGACCATGGATTTGTGATTTTGCACAATTAGTTTCACCATTAAGAGGTCTCATGAAATCTGCAGGTCAGGGTGATAATCGGGCTCGATTAAACTGGACTGAAGAAGCTGACAGAGCATTCTCTGCATTAAAAGACAGCATGCAAAAAGCTCCAGCACTCGGAAATCCTGATTATAAAAAAAAAATCATTTATATGTAGCAGAGAAAGATGGCTATTCATCTGCAGTACTTATGCAAAACAGTGCAGTGGGCAAACAGCCTATAGCTTATTACAGCTCAAAATTAGATAGTATTGAAGAAGGTTTAGCACCGTGTTACAGATCATTAGCATCAGCTGTAACTGCATTTAAAAAGGCTTCAGTGATAACAATGGGTTTTCCAATTACCATGTACACCACGCATCAGTTGCACGCATTGTTGACTAGTCCTAAATTCGTGTTGACCCAGGCTAGAAAAACTGGGTATGAAGTAATTCTGTCAGCCCCTGAATTAATAATACAACGCTGTAATACCGTCAACCCGGCCACCAAAATGATCACACCTTTAGATGGAGAACAGCATGACTGCGTAAAATCGACAGATGAATTTCTAAAGCCACGGAAAGAAATGTATAATCAGCCTATTGAAGCAGATTTGACACTATTTGTAGATGGATCTTGTTTCCGTGATGAAAAAGGAATGCATGCAGGTTATGGCATCCAAAACTTAATGGAGACAATAAGTTTACTACAGTACAGGCTACAGGAATTCCACAGCCATGTTCAGCTCAATTAGCTAAAATAAAAGCGCTGACCGAAGCATGTAAACTAGCTAAAGGCTTAAAAGTAAACATTTACACAGATTCAAAGTATGGATATGGAGTTGTGCATTTACATGCAAAAACATGGGAACAACGGGGGTTTCAGAAAGCCGATGGGACACCTGTGATACACAAGGAGGCAATAACTGATTTATTAGCGGCAATAAAGCTGCCAGCCAAGCTCGCTGTCATGAAATGTGCCGCTCACCAGCGAGCTAAGGACTTATTAAGTCAAGGCAATAACTTAGCAGATAAATTAGCAAAGAATGCGGCTTCGGGAGTGTGTCAAGGTCCAGTGTTAACGAAAAGAGATAATGGGCCATTAATGAGCTTGGACATTATCAGCACAGAGCAGGAGAAGGCAGGGCCGTTTGAGAAAGCTGAGTGGGAGCGAAGAGGCGCCATAAAAACGTCCTCGGCAGGATCTGATATGGTTTTATGGAGGAGTGTGCAAGGAAAGTTGGTATTACCGACCTCCCTGGTGAAAACTGTCATTGAGCAGGCCCACGGCCCAGACCATAGATCAAGAGCAGAGGTTTTGAAGAGTATTCAGATAACGTGGTGGACACCTCTCCTAGCCCCCACCGTGGATCGTGTGTTAAAAGAATGTCAAGTATGTAATCTTCACAACATTAAGAAAGTCTTTGTAACTCCTCTTGGGCACATACCAACAGTGTCAGGTCCTTTTGTTCATTTGTATATGGACCACATAGATATGACTGAAAGAATAAGAGGATTCAGATACATATTGGTTGTTGTTGACAGGTTTAGTAGATGGATAGAGGCGGTACCGACACGAAAGCCTGACACTAAGTCAGCTGCTAATTTTCTGTGTAAAGAACTCTTTCCTAGATTTGGCGTTCCGCGGAGATTGTCGTCCGATAACGGCACTGCTTTTGCATCAGCAGTGATGCGTCAAGCAATGGCAAAGCTTGAGATAAAGCAAAAGTTTGGCTGTGTGTACCATCCACGGGCGCAAGGGACAGTTGAAAGGGCCAATGGTACACTAAAGAGTAAATTGGCAAAAATAATAGCAGACAGTCAAAATAAGATTAATTGGTTGGACGCACTACCTCTGGCCCTGATGAGCATGAGGTCACAAGCCAATAGACTAACACATCTCACACCACACGAGATGCTGACAGGAAGGCCATTCCCGGTCCCGAACTATAATGGACCTGGGGAGAACCCACCTGTGGAACAATGTGAGAAAGGACTTTTAAACTACCTACAACATTTAACAGAAATCCATAAGGTCATATTTCAACAGGTCAAAGCAGCTGGAGAAAGCACTGCTGAGATAGACGCATCCCTACAAAACGTCAAGCCTGGAGACTGGGTGTACATCAAAGTGGTCAGACGGAAGTGGGCAGAGCCTAGGTGGTCAGGTCCATATCAAGTGCTGCTGTCCACAGAAAACGCCGTAAGAGTTTCTGGGAAGAAAGTCTGGTACCATTTATCGTGTTGTCGACCAGCGGAAGCTCCATTCCAGGTACAGACAATTAAATTTTTTTTGAAAGAAGGGGCACAGGCCCCCGAGGAGCACAGCAAAGATCACATAAATACTGAAAAGCCATTGATAAGAAGACATTCTCAGAGACTAAGAGACAAGCAGGAAAAGACTGTGAGCAGGGCAGAGGCCCATCTGGGAGAGAATACTCACATAGACTTGGATACTAGCTCTGAAGCAGTTGTCTGTGATCCTTAATTAAAGGATCAAAGAGGGGTGGAAGGAATATTTCTGATCAACAAAAAAACATATTTCTGATCAAAAAAACCCAGGATGATGTACATACCAAAGAAACGGAGCCATCGCTGCCTAATCACTGTAAATTATGAGACAGAAGGAGGGGAAGAAATAGGATGGCTTAATTGGAGGACAAAGCTTTTTCTCACGACCATAGTAATAGGCTTAACAATAATAGGACTGAATAACACCACAATAAATAATGTAAAAGACGAGACAGAAATTGAATTAGAACAAAGGAAATGTGTGCTTGCACTAAGTTTACATGCAGCTGAAGCAGAAGAATTACCATTAGGAAACAGGCTAAATGTAACCTATACAAGATCAAACATGCTAAATCGAACTTGGGTCACAGTACCAAATAAAACAATCACTCATGGTAAATCAGAATTCAGGCAGTGTAGGAGAGAGGGAGCTCTCACCTTAGAAATAGAATGTACACAGGATCAGTGCATTGATGTAAAGAAAGGGCTCAACATAAACAAAGAGAAAGCTATGGAATTAATAACAGTTAAATTGGAACAGGTCAACAAACAAACAACAAGGGGTGCATGTGGCAGAGTGGTTAGCACTCCTGCCTCACAGCAAGAAGGTCGTGAGTTCAAAACTCTTTCTGTGAGGAGTCTGCATGTCCTCCACATGTTACCGTGGGTTCTCTCCGGGTACTCCGGCTTCCTCCCACAGTCCAAAGACATGCATGTATAGGTCAATTGGCAACTCTAAAGTGTCCTGAGTGAATGGTTGTCTGTCACTGTCTGTCTCTAAATGTCAGCCCTGCGACTAACTGGCCACTGTCCAGGGTGTACCCCGCCTCAGGCCCAAAGCTGCTGGGATAGGCTCCAGTCACCCGCGACCCCTAACGGGACTAAGCGGTAGAAAATGAATGAATGAATGAATGTTTAGGCTTTTGATTTCTGTACTCAATGCTTTGCACTGATTTTAAACAGTGCATGTACTTGCCAGATGTTAAAGGCAGTGACAAGAGGAGCATAGAGCCTAAACAACTGTGCACCATCTTGAATCCCTTGTTTTTAATGAAAACACAACAGCCTGGTTGTTCATATCTATTTCTTTCACCAACATATGGTCCATACCTGAGAGTGTCCAGTCTGCAGAGAGGGTCCTCCTGTAGAGCAGACAGGAGCTTTACTCCTGTGTCTCCTGGATGGTTGTAGCTCAGATCCAGCTGTCTCAGATGGGAGGGGTTAGACCTCAGAGCTGAGGCCAGAGAAGCACAGCCTTCCTCTGAGATCAGACAACCTGAGAGTCTGCAAACACACAACATTATACAGATCATCAGTAACAGGTCTAAACATTAACAGGTCAAACTCCAGCACATTTAGTTCAGTACACTGTGTTTAATGTATGTTTAGTCAATTAAAAAGAGACTAAAATCGGGTTCCAGTTAAAAGGTAAATATATTCGACTCCTGACCCAAGTTTGTTTAGTGAAAAAAAATAAATAAAAAAAGACAGAGCATTAATGTTTTAAGAACCTGTTATTAGAATGCTTTTCTGACAAACTAACAACAAATAACATTACAATAAAGTTTTAGACTTCTGACCTGAGTTGTTCCAGTTTACAGTGAGGACTCTTCAGTCCAACAGACAACATCTTCAGCCCTGAGTCCTTCAAGTCATTGTTACTGAGATCCAGGTCTCTCAGAATAGAGGACTGGGAGCTGAGGACTGAGGACAGAGCTTCACAGCTTCTCTCTGACAGGTTACAGCCGCTCAGTCTGGAGAAGAAGACAGGGACAGGAAATGTAAACAAAAAATCTGGCATTTTAAACTCATTTAGGCGTTTGTCAGTTTTCTAGAGATTTGGATCATGTTATAATCAGAGAGACCACAGCATTGTATGTTTGCAAATGGTTAGGGTTAGTTGGTTAATGTCATGTCCCAAACTGTTGTGTTTATGTAATGTATTTAGTTTACTGTGTTTTATTGTGAAGAGTCTTTTACACGGTCTGTCTGGCAGATTTACTTCCTGTCTTGTCTTTTCCCTCCGTTGTGATTACCTGCTCCGCCCTAATGTGTTCCACCTGTGCCTCATTGTGTTCCCTATAAGTTCTGTGTGTTTTCCCCTGTCCTTTGCTGGATTGTTTCTTTAATGTACTTCAAGTCCCTGAGGGGTGTCCTCAAGTTGGGTCTCAAGTCTCAAGTAATGTCTGAACCTCTCATGTCTGAACTCAGGAGTTGAGCTTATGTTTTGAGGAGTGCCTTTGTCTTGTAGCATTGTTTGTAGTGACTTTGCTGGTGTTTTTGAATCCAGTGTTTTTGTGTTTGACCTTAGCCTTGTTGTGACTAAACGTTTTGGATTTGGCACTTTTGCCTTTTTTGTGTTAATAAACCCTTTTTGAACTGTCCGCCTTCGTGGGGTCTGCATTGCTAGTCCTTCGTCTTGTTCCAAGTTGTGCATATCCGTGACAGTTAAGATCACATTTCATAAGCTTCTGCTAG
Organism: Perccottus glenii; assembly: GCA_024416835.2. Lineage (NCBI taxonomy): Eukaryota > Metazoa > Chordata > Actinopteri > Gobiiformes > Odontobutidae > Perccottus > Perccottus glenii. The sequence continues at coordinate 51,950 of JALDQB020000105.1, forward strand.
CTTACTGATCAGGCCCGGTGTGAGCTCATGCTCTACCGCCGCTGTGCAGCTCCCCACAGGCTCTACGCTGGTGGTTTGGATGTTTACATTTACATTTAGTCATTTAGTCATTTAGCAGACGTAAGTTGCTTTGGATAAAAGCAACTTACAAGTGAGGAAAACAATGGAAGCAGTTTAAACAACACAAGGTAACAAAAAACATAAGTGACACAAAAAAACTAGTCTTTTAAAGCCCAGCACAGTGTACACAGCTAAGGATAGGAGAGAAATTTATATATTTTTTTAATAAGAAGGAATCAATAGAAAGGAAGTAGAACTCAGTGTTTGTCAGTCAGGTGTTGATCGAAGAGATGTGTTTTCAGGTGTTTTTTAAAGATGGCTACAGAATCTGCTGATCTTGTAGCAGCAGGTAGATCATTCCACCAATGTGGAACAGATCCAGAGAAGGTACGTGAGAGTGATTTTTTTTTTTTTTTATCCTTTCTGGGACGGTACCACCAGACGTTGTTCATTTGCAGAGCACAGGGATCTGGTAGGAACGTAGGTCTGTATTAGTGAGTGAAGATATGAGGGTGAAGAACCAGTGGTGGTGCTGGCGGATGTTTTTTACATAATCGGTGCTTGGGACTTGGTTAAGCTGGATGTCTTCTGCTAACAGAACTAGAAGACAGAGAAATACTGTCAAGCGCACATGGTCCGTTTTCCTGCTATTCAAATCTGTTTTGGTGCATGACATTACCTGAGTGTTTCCAAAATTCAGGAATGAGTTGTGGATGGTTAAACAACAGTATCCAAAGTTGTTTTAATTGTTTCTTTGAATTCTGAGGACAAGAAATTAAAATCCAACCAGAAAGAGAAGCCATGCCAAACAGGTAAGTAGCAGGTGTACTTGCTGATGCTGTTTGTTTGAACCAGGCGAGTCTTTCAGCTGTTGTTTTTTCTCATTACATGTTTAGGCTTTTGATTTCTGTACTCAATGCTTTGCACTGATTTTAAACAGTGCATGTACTTGCCAGATGTTAAAGGCAGTGACAAGAGGAGCATAGAGCCAAAACAACTGTGCGCCATCTTGAATCCCTTGTTTTTAATGAAAACACAACAGCCTGGCTGTTCATATCTATTTCTTTCACCAACATATAGTCCATACTTGAGAGTGTCCAGTCTGCAGAGGGGGTCCTCCTGTAGAGCAGACAGGAGCTTTACTCCTGTGTCTCCTGGATGGTTGTAGCTCAGATCCAGCTCTCTCAGATGGGATGAGTTGGACCTCAGAGCTGAGGCCAGAGAAGCACAGCCTTCCTCTGAGATCAGACAACCTGAGAGTCTGCAAACACAACATTATACAGATCATCAGTAACAGGTCTAAACATTAACAGGTCAAACTCCAGCACATTTGGTTCAGTACATTGTGTTTAATATTTGTTTAGTTATTTAAAAAGAGACTAATCAGGCTCCTGTTAAAAAGTAAATATATTCAACTCCTGACCTGAGTTTGTTTAGTAAAAGAAAAAAAACAGAGCAGACCAAGGTTTTTATTAATGTTTTAAGCACCTGTTTTTAGGGTGCTTTTCTGACAAACTAACAACAAATAACATTAAAGCATTGTTTTAGACTCCTGACCTGAGTTGTTCCAGTTTACAGTGAGGACTCTTCAGTCCAACAGACAATATCTTCAGCCCTGAGTCCTTCAAGTTGTTGTTACTGAGATCCAGTTCTCTCAGACTAGAGGACTGGGAGCTGAGGACTGAGGACAGAGCTTCACAGCTTCTCTCTGACAGGTTACAGCTGCTCAGGCTGGAGAAGAAAGGGACAGGAAATGTAAACAAAAAATCTGGCATTTACAGTATACAACTTACAATTATTTTAAATAACTTTAAATTTACATTTTAATTATTTATTATGACTTTTAAATTACCTTTAAAATCCTTTTATACAAATCTAATATTTTTGTAGTTTTATTTTTAAGCTGCTGGGACAATAAGCTTCACTCAAAAAATTTTACTGATTGAAAAATTTGTAAATATTAAAAATAATTAACAGATGGAGGTTGAGACGGGAACAAATTTACACTGCTTTGTGACACATTGTTGCTACATTTTATATATATTTTTTTATATTTATTTTATGCGTTTTAAATTATACATTTGAGAGGTGAGTTAAAAACCCGGCCGATTCAAACATCCTCGGCCGAGTCTGGTCTTTCTGTGATGAGTCTGCATGTCCCCTACTTGTTACTCTGGGTTCTCTCCAGGTACTCCAGCTTCCTCCCACCGTCCAAAGACATGTATGTTTAGGTTAATTGGCAACTCTTAAGTGTAATAGTCTTATAATAATTTTTATTATTATAATTGTTTATATTGTTTATAGTTACTGGGTGCTAATAGTTCTCTACAGGCCATGTCAAATCATGTCATGTCCTCCATGTTAGTCCAAGCATGGAGTAGACATAACTAAAGACATGGCTTGAGAGGAGGACTTCTGCACCTGGAGCTGGGGCCTTGAGGAGTGCGTATGCAAGATACACCTCCCACTGACAGCCCCCACTGCAGTGATATAAAATCTCATGTTTTGTTTACTTCTTTAAGCAAATTCACTTCTGTACCTTTGATACGTGTCTTTGCTTCATTCTTGCAAGAATAAAACCTGGCCTTTCGCTTTTTATAATATAATCTGTCTCCGTGTCTCTCTGGATAATATAAGGATATAGAATTCTTATAACATTTGGTGCCGTGACCCGGATCTCAATATTTGTTGTTTCTCATGAGCTGACGTGCACGGAGAAATGCACAAAAAAGCATTTCTTGTAAGTCCCAAGCTGTGCTGTTAAAGCAGTAAAGGGCCAGACCTCCACTCTGTGTGTGTGTGAGGCACGATGACGAGATCTGGACTGAAAAAAGAGAAGAGCAGAGAGACGAGAGAACAGAACAGACAGTCTGGCTGCGGAACATCTGGACAATTGGACTGACAATTCAGGTAAACAGCTGTTTAATTAAATTTTTTGGTGTGTGTGTGTGTGATTCTTAATACCAAAGCTTCCGGAAGTAGTAGTTTTGGAAATCTGGCGTATGTCGAGTGGACTGCATGTATTTACATCACCATAGTTGATGTGTTTCCATGAAGTTGGTCAGCATAGGAGATTCTTAAACGCTGAAAGATCGAGATTCCTTAAATGGTGAGATCCGCTTTGTCAAGACCCTGCCTGTGTGGTTTATGGTGAGATTGTAAACGGGATTTTCTGAGATTAATCTGTGTTAAAGATTGTTGTATTGCTAGAATTAAGTTTGATAGATACCCTGTGCTCTGTAAGTCTTTATGGTGTTTCTTGAAACGGGCCCGAGCGATTAGTTCATTGGCCGTGACAAGTGCGAGACTCTATGCGAGATAGAGCACCTAATTACAAGAAGGGGTTTGGGGTCTAAAGAGCTGGTCTGGGAAGCTCATGATTTACTTCAGATAAATATTCACGAATCCTAATACGCCGCATTCAAACTGTCTGATCTAACTACGAATGTCGGTTTATGGTGTGACACTCACACGGGAAGTGTGGGGATATGCACAAGGTATAGCTCGAGCCGACTCTTTAATCGAGACCCTGCCGAAGACTATGGTTAATGGTGAGATTGGAGTCCAGTCGCGTTGGACGTGACGTATAGGAAGACGTAGGCCTACGTAGATTGTTCACTGCGGGTGAAGCGGTGATTTTTAAAGCCCACAAGACGAGAAGTAAGAGGCTTTTGCTGAAAAAATGTTCACTGCATATTGAAGCGGTGAGTGAGAAAAAAAAAAGCCCACACAACGTGAGGGGGCTTATACTGAGAATTGTTGACCTAAAGAGTTAAAGATACAAGGTGTGTGTGAGAGAATACATGTTTTATGAATGGGCCATTGTTGGATGAAGAATGAGTCTAATGATGTGAATCAGAACAGGAGTAATGTAAAAAAACAGAAGTAGAGAAGAGATTTTGAAAGAAGTACACACATGTACTTCAAAACACTAATCATTTGTATTTTGTATAAATGTTTTCTGGGAGCCTCTAAGTCTCGGCCTCCCTCCGCTTGGACAACAGTGCCCTCTCCAAAACTTCCCCTGCACCCCACCTCCCACCTGCTCCTTTTCGGCTGAAAAAAAAAAAAAAAGCTGCAGACAGACCAGCAGCAGCAAACACGGAAGCGGTAAGATAAACGAATTCAGACAAACGTTTATTTGTTTTAAATTTTGATCTATTGAGATTGACCAAAAAGGTATTTGTAAACTGTGTTTGTAAATTGGATGAAACTTAAAATTAATATGAATGTAATGTATTTCTCTGAGAAAAAATGCACAATTGCCATGGAGACGAGAACGAGGTGGAGGTGGGCGTGACAGACGAGAGGGCACTGAGAGGAGGAGGAGGAGGTCGAAACTGGGTCCAGACGAAAAACAAGGAGAATGACCTCATAACTGACCGCTTCAACAGGTCAGGTACATAAACACATAAACACACAAAGACACATTAACACATGTAAATACAGACACATATAAATACACACACATAAAGACACAGACAAACACGGACACATGAGACACACATCTACAGATGAGGATGTGCTCATCTAACCCTAACCCTAACACACAAAGACACATTAACACATGTAAATACAGACACATATAAATACACACACATAAAGACACAGACAAACACGGACACATGAGACACACATCTACAGAGAAGGATGTGCTTTTGGTTTATGAGAGAAAATAATGAGTATTCTGTTAAAGAACAGAGTTGGTGTTGTATTTTATGTGACACGTTAGTGTGAAAATTAAAGGTTTGAAGAAGTTAAAGATCCAACACTTGGATCCAAAATAAAAGTAGTGAATGATGTTTTGCTAAACAATTTTGTGTATCTATTAGTATGAGAACTAATAGAGGTCCTTAATATCAGTGTGGTTTAAACACACGGTACAACAACGCCAATAAAAGAATGAAAATGATTACTTTGTAATTGGAAGAATTTAAATATGTGTCTTAAAGTTGAAGAGAGTAAGTTTATAAAGATAATATAACTTTATAGTTGGGCCATAAGCTCACATTTAAAAGAAAACATGGTTACCAGAATCTAAGTAAAGAAAAGAAACATTAATGTCGTTTTCTGGTTTGGTTTTGATTAATAATGGAGAAAGTGGATTCAAAACAACCACTGTTTGGATTCACGAGGAATGTTTAAACACAAGATAACATTCTATGCAAGTCAAGGTAACAGGGGCTTCACAGCACCCCCCCTTGCACCAGGAGCTGGAAATGTTTTGGTTTGGGTTTTTGTTTTTTTAGCTCAACAGACGGGAGCCTTTACATTAAACAAAACTTTTAATGTTGAAAAATGCTGAGTTATAAATGTCAGTGACAGAGACAGTCTGAACTGATCTGATGTGTTTAAATAAAGTTTATGATACTTAATTAGGAAAACTGTTTGACCTTCTGACAGGTCTGTTGATACGAATAAAGTCCACTTTTGAGTTTTATTGAATCTATGGAACATGATTTGGTAAACTAAACGATTGATTGAATGAATGAGATTGAATATGGTTTTTGAGAAGAAAAACTTAAAGTTTAACTAATTGGAAAACAGAAGATATTGAAGATAATTCAAAATTTATTTTATAATTTTTATAAGTAAGGTATGGTGTCATCTATACAATAAAGATTTAAACTGGAATATAAATTGGTAATCTGGTTAATGTCATGCCCTTTGGACTCCAGGGGGCGCCTGCAACGTTCCAAAGGCTCATGGACCAAGTACTGAGGGGAATGGGTGAGTTTGCTGCAGCATATCTTGATGATGTTGTGGTGTTTAGCCAGTCATGGGGGGACCATGTTGTTCATTTGAAAAGGGTGTTACAGTTAATTAAGGCCGCAGGGTTGACAATCAACCCTCACAAATGTAAGCTGGCTCGGAGGCAAGTGGAATATCTGGGCTACGTGGTGGGGCATGGACAAGTGAAGCCTCAGGTGGGGAAGGTGGAGGCAATTCACACCTATCCAGTGCCCACAACAAAAAGGAAGGTCCGTGCCTTTGTGGGTTTGGTGGGCTGGTACAGCAAATTTATCCCACACTTTGCTGAGAGGCGGCAGTTCTCACGGACCTAACAAAGGGTTCGGCGCCTAACAGGGTGAAATGGTCAGAGGACTGTGGCAGAGCCTTTAATGACTTAAAAATGGCAGTCACCAGTGATTCTGCACAGCCCGGATTTCTCGCAGCCATTCACATTGCAAACAGATGCCTCTGGTGTTGGCTTAGGAGCAGTGTTGCTGCAGGAAGTAAATGGGGTATGCATCCAGTGGTCTTTCTCAGTCGCAAACTTCAGGACAGGGAGACAAGATACTCAACTATTGAAAAGAGTGTCTTGCAATGAAATGGGCAGTAGAGTCTTTGAGATATTATCTCCTGGGCCGGCATTTCACACTGGAGACGGATCACCGGGCTCTAAAATGGCTCCAGCAAATGAAGGACTCAAACATGCGTATTGCAAGGTGGTACCTGTCATTGCAACCTTATGACTTTACAGTGTATTATCGGGCAGGCAAAAGTAATGTGGTTGCTGACTCACTTTCTCGTATGTTTGAAGAGTAAGGTTTGACAAAGGAGAAGGGGGAGGAAATGTAATGTAGACATTCTCCATTACTATAGTGCATAAGGGGTATGTATATATGGTATTTGTTTTAACAAAGCACACACACATAATGAGGATGTAATGGTTTATTGAAGTGGTTGTAGGGGCAGCGACCAGCCATGCTTACCTGGGTTCAGAGGCAAAATGGAGGCTGAAAGCCTTTGCCTCCATTTTGAATGGATGGAAGGAACTATTGATTAATTGGAGGGGTATTTGGCTTTGGGTTATATTGGGCATTTGTTGTTGTTCGTGTAATTAGTTGCTTATTGATTGTTTTAGTTGGGGGTATTTGTGCATACTTTAAAGCTGTCTTTTGTTGGGGGTTTAATGATGTTTACACTGTAAATATGTATAGTTACTTTATGGTGTTTCCCTTAAGTTGGTTTAGTCCTTCTTTTGTGTTTGGTATTTAAGTCAGGGTGTTTGCATTTGCTGGTGGTGTGTGTGGGCAGAGAAATAAAGGTAAGGCCATGTTTTTTTATAAATCTGAGTCCGCCTCCATCCATATTTGAGTGCCTACGCCAGCCATGTTGACAGTCCCACGTCTCAAAAAGGGGGGAGAAGAAGATTTAAACTAAAACTGTGTTAAAGTGATGAAGGAATGCTTGGTTAACCTAATGGTTAGCATGAGGCTATAACAACAGGGTTTAATACAGTTAAAAGTTTAAATCAAATAATGAAATAAAGAAAGTTGACAGGACTTTTCTGGAGAAGCACTGTTTGGTCTGATTAAACCTTTTCAGATTAAAGTAGATTTCCAGCAGACCATATCTGTGGAAACAGGGTTTATCTGCTGTTTCAATTTTATGGTTTGATCATTTTACGGGCTTTTATGGTTTCGTTTGACGAAAACCTAGGAGGCACTTTCTATGGGTCTATAATGTCAGATAACGTTCTGATTTGTTTGTTTGTTCTTTATTTGGATGGAAGCCAACTACAACAAGTATACCAGTTCAGAAAAGGAGTTTTGACAATTAATATAGCCACCACCAGTAAGAGCTAATATTAACATAGTTCTTTGAACTTATATCATCTTGGTTTACACCTATGAAGGGAAGCACACCTGTGAGCAGGGCTAGTGACGGGGGTCACATGACTTCCTGTGACATCACTCTGAACTTGACAAACGTAGAGATCAGGGACAGGTGCAGTGCAAAGCAGAAGTCTGGAGGTTTTGTGAAAGTAAGACCATTAGACCAGCGTTGCCTGCTGACCGGAAACATGCGTCCTTAAAGGATCCTGGTTTTATTTGTGTTCACATACAATGTGACGGAGAACATCGTGAGTGGAAACTCACACTTTAGGAGCCAAACAGCAGCTCCCTCAGGTTCATTTGAGAGCCCCATTTACATCGACGACAGAGGTGTCCTTCGAAGGTGTCCTTAATGAATATAAGGCTAAAATTAAATTAGCATTAGGATTTGAATTTTTACCATTTGGGACAATTTATGAAAACATGGATTAAAGTATATAAAGTATATTTATAACCAACAAAGGTTTATGAATTGTACAAGAGATGCTGTAACTGTTAATTAAAACTGGAAATGAGAGAAAACTGGTCCAAGGACTGGACAGAACTAAATAGAACTGAGCATGCTATTAGCTGAAAAGGGGGGATCTACAAAAGGATTTCCTCCAAAGTAACACAGGTCTAGTTACAGCAGAACTAAAGCCTTTGAGAAAGGACTTCAAACTCTAACAGAGGAATTAGAGTATTCTGGTATAGAGAAATTAATTTTAACCTGGTTTTACAACATATTTGGAAGATTTACTGGGATTTTAGAATCTGTATTGAGATACAGTACATGTACTTGTTGTTGCACTTCCATGTCTAATAACGTTTGTTTGTGTTGCTTTACATGTACCGGAGCTTGTTGGTGAGATTGATGAATGTGGCCATTGCTGGGTCAACATTCCTGGACATGCACCTGCCAAACGACTAAGGTCAAGGCTTTGACCTCAGATGAACACTTTGATATCTGAGGGACGTTATTGTTTGCATGTACACCAACGGGACAACAGCTCCAGGACGGATCATACTACAGACCTAAGATGGTTCATTGAATTTATTATGCTGAAGAGAATTGATTTTAATCATTATGAATGTGCATATGTCTCACTCCATGTGTTTTTCTTTTCGTTACAGGGACAGAAATGGACAGGCAGGGACAGGCCAGAGATCTTGAGTCCAATGGGTTGACCAGCTCAACCTCTGGCAAATTTTTCTACTTTATTTTGGAGTGACACTGTGTTTTTATTTATGATTTATGGACATTTATGATTTATGGACTTTAAAGAATTTGACTTTGAAGAATCAGTGCATTACTCTGTGGGTTCCCATTTGATTTGAAACATATCCCATTATAATCATTTGTTATGTTTGTTTTGACATGTGTTGTAAGTTAATCATTTGAAGTGATTACATACGTTAGATGCTTGATGTTTGTTTTTTGTCACTGCCTTTGGGGCGAGGGGTGGATAGAAGAGTTTTTCCCAGCTTTAGGTCATTTTACCAATGGGTCAAATGTTCTTCTGGCTAGGTCAACAGCCCTGCTGGGTTTTCGCTTCTGTCATAGTTTACAATTCACACTCAAGCTAGTAGGTTGTTTATGCTAATGGTTATCAGCATAAACAGGGGGGAATGTTATAATATTTTTTATTATTATAATTGTTTATATTGTTTATAGTTACTTGGTGCTCATAGTTCTCTACAGGTCATGTCAAATCATGTTATGTCCTCCATGCTAGCCCAAGCATGGAGTAGACATAACTGGAGACATGGTTTGCCAGAGGACTTCTGCACCTGGAGCTGGGGCCTTGGAGGAGGGTGTATGAGAGATACACCTCCCACTGACAGCCCCCACTGCAGTGATATAAAATCTGATGTTTTGTTTACTTCTTTTAGCAAATTCACTTCTGTACCTTTGATTATATGCGTGTCTTTGCTTCATTCTTGCAAGAATTAAACCTGGCCTTTTGCTTTTTATAATATAATCTGTCTCCGTGTCTCTCTGGATAACATAAGGATAAAGAATTCTTATAACATAGTCATTACTCACAGAGCTTTGTTGGAGGCTTTGACCACTGGCACCAGCCTCAGAAGAGCCTCCTCTGAAGCAGAGTATTTCTTCAGCTCAAACACATCCAGAGCTTTTTCTGATGACAGTAAGATGAAGGCCAGAGCTGACCACTGAGCAGGAGACAGTCCACCTTCAGACAGACGTCCTGAACTCAGGTACTGTTGGATCTGCTCCACCAGAGAACGATCATTCAGTTCATTCAGACAGTGGAACAGGTTAATGCTTCTCTCTGCAGACACATCCTTACTCATCTTCTTCTTAATGTACTCAGCTGTTTTCAGATTGGTCTGCGAGCTACTTCCTGTTTGTTTTAGCAGACCCTGTAGAAGGCTCTGATTGGTCGGCAGTGAAAGACCCAGGAGGAAGCGGAGGAACAAGTCCAGATGTCCATTTGCACTCTGTAAGGCCTGGTCCACAGCTGTTTGGTGAAGACGTTTTAGTTTAGGTTTTACTCTAAACAGTGTAGCACTCTTAGATTTGTCTGAGAGCAGGTTGAACCCAGTGTTGATGAAGGTCTGATGGACGTGAAGAGCAGCCAGAAACTCCTGGACACTCAGATGGACAAAGCAGTAGACCTTGTCCTGGTACAGACCTGGCTCCTCTCTAAAGACCTGTGTGAACACTCCAGAGTACACTGAGGCTGCTGTGGTGTCGAGGCCACACTCGCTCAGGTCTGACTCGTAGAAGATCAGGTTTCCTTTCTGCAGCTGCTCAAAGGCCAGTTTTCCCAGAGACTCCACCATCTTCCTGGTCTCTGGACTCCAGTGTGGGTCTGTCTCAGATCCTTCTTTATACTTGACGTTCTTGACTTTGGCCTGAACCACCAGGAAGTGGATGTACATCTGAGTCAGGGTCTTGGGCAGCACTCTCTCTCTGGTTTTCAACACATGCTCCAGGACTGTGGCAGTGATCCAGCAGAAGACTGGTATGTGGCACATGATGTGGAGGCTTCGGGACGTCCTGATGTGGGAGATGATTGTGTCGGCCTCGTCTATGAACCTCTTCCTGAAGTACTGCTCCTTCTGTGGGTCGGTGAACCCTTGGACCTCTGTCACCACGGCGACACACTCAGCTGGGATCTGATTGGCCGCCGCGGGTCGTGTGGTTATCCAGAGGCGAGCGGAGGGAAGCAGGGTCCCCCTGATGAGGTTTACCAGCAGCACATCCACTGAGCTGGACTCTGTGGCGTCAGTCAGGGCCTTGGTTTTGGTGAAGTCCAGAGGAAGTCTGCACTCGTCCAGACCGTCAAAGATGAAGACCACCTGGAGGTTTTCAAAGCTGCAGAGTCCTGCTTCTTTGGTTTCACTAAAGAAGTGTTGAACAAGTTGGACCAAACTGAACTGTCTCTCTTTCAGCACATTGAGTGCTCTGAAAGTGAACGGAACAGCAGCTGTATGTCCTGGTTGGCTTTGCCTTCAGCCCAGTCCAGACTGAACTTCTGAGTGAGCACAGTTTTCCCGATGCCAGCCCCTCCCTTTGTCAGCACTGTTCTGATTGGTCCATCTGTGTCAGCTGGGCCTTTAAAGATGTCTTCACATGTGATGGCTGTCTCTGGTCTGCCTGGTTTCCTGGAGGCTGTTTCGATCTGTCTGACCTCATGTTCCTGGTTGACCTCTGAAGCCCCTCCCTCTGTGATGTAGAGCTCTGTGTAGATCTGGTTCAGAAGGGTGGGGTTTCCTGCTTTAGTGATGCCCTCAAACACACACTGAAACTTCTGCTGCAGGTTAGACTTCAGTTTACTCTGACAAACTCCAGAGTAACTTCCTGAATGAAGACAACAGATAAAGCCATGAGTCTCAGAGAATATAAGATGACTGTGAGCCTCTTGTTAATGTGTTAAATGGTCCTACTGCTCCACAGACGCTCAGCCAGCTCCTTCTGCTTCATCCTCTTCAGGAAGTTCAGTGTGATCTTCAGAAAAGCCTCACTGCTGCTCCTCTGCTCTTCATCCTCATCCTTCAGATGCTCTAAGCATTTTGGGTAATCTGTGCTCAGAACCTTGTGGAGCTTCTTCAGCTTCTTCTTGACAAAAGTGCAGATGTTCTCCTCCAGAAGCTGAGCAGATACATTATAAACAACACAAATGCAGTCAGTGTTCAGATCTGTGTAAAACAAGTTCTCATTCATTTATACATTTCCAAACTTTAGTGAATGACAGACCATAAATATGGAGTCCAGCTGTGTCTGATGTTGATCACTGATGACCTCTGACCCCTGCTGCTTCACTCTGTGGATGAGGACACAACAAAGACTGATTATTTCTCTGTTTCAGTGACACACACCTGACTCTCTGATGTAAAGTCTGTACTATTGATAGACTCTGGAAGGTCTGGATTATTAATGTTCTCTATTATTCCATAACTTTTTCTTCAAGATGACCTGGATGACTGAGAACCTTCACTGACCTTTGAAAAGTGCTTAACTTTATTATTATTATTATTATTATTATTATTATTATTATTTCATTATGTTTTTAATTCCTCTGGATCTTCTTTTACTCTACAACAAACTTCCTGTGATGTTTGAATTCAAACCCCACTCTTTCATTTTCCTTTACGTTATGCTCAGAAGTCAGACATTAAAAGGACTGTCCTTTCTCTTTGAGGTGGAGGTGGACTGCAGACTCATAAAGGATAACTACACTCTTCTCTTTTGTTTCTGGTTCTTGTCTGTTTGGTTTCTGTGTCCTTTTAGTTTTGTTGAATGTCCATCTGGGGGATCCACAGTCTCTCAGAGCTTCATGAATGTGTTGTTCTTCTTTCTCTTTTCCTTCTGAGGCTGAAGCATGCTGGGTAAATTGTGAAAATGTGTGACTCCAGAGCCACAGAGCTGTTATCTGAATTATTATACACAGACTTTTAACAATAAATGACGGATATTGTTTTATAGACTCCACCCAAATCTAAAGACACACAAGTGAGATCCAGCTCTGAACCTGCTTTACAAAAACAAAACTCCAACCATTATCCTGACGTTACTCTAGGATCTGTGATGAATATATGAATTCATTCTAATAAAAACTTTCAAAGACCTATTCAAGGACATTTACTAAAGACATGTTGAGCCTCCAGTTTGTAATGACTCTGTTGTTTGTGTGAAACCAAAGGAAGAGAATGGTTCATATCGACCAGTCTCCTCATTAAACTTGGACCACAAACTGTTTACAGCAATTACAGCCCATCAATTATCAGAAATTATTTAATGTTTGACAAATACAGATCAGATTGTGTTTATACCTGGGGCAGGACCTGTGTTCAGATCAGTTCTAGTGGAACAGAACCAGAGTTGTTCTTCTAAAGTGTTCTGACAATGACTTACTGTGGATCACCTTCTGTTTTAAACTCATCCCATCGTCCCATGGACTGATCACTTTTAAAGGAGACTTGTCTGGGCCCAGGAGCAGGTCTGTGGATAAAGATGGTGCAGTGGTTTTAGTGCTGAGCTAAAGAAAATAAAGCGATATATTAAATGTCCAACTCCAGATAGAATAAAACACTCTTGCTCACTGCTCACACTGTCTATTATTTATTTCATTTAGACATAGTCCAGCCTTATACTGGACTGGTACGTTTTTAAAGCCTACATCACAAAAGAACACTAAATGGTAAACAGTGAGTTATTAAGATGGATGTTATGTATAGTTTTGTTGAAGCCAGTAATAAGTTTCCTCTGATGTCACAGATCCTCTCTCCCTCTGCTCCTCTGCTCTCTCACTCAGTCTTTCTGCACAAAGTCTCAGGCTTTTGCTGGAAATGGCTCAAAAAGCCTGGCTTCATTCTGACTCAAGCAGAACACATGTTTTATTCATGTAGGCACTAGATTTGATATTAAATATGATATATATGATTGTCTGATTCTAAGGATGTGGAGGTCACAGAGCTGTTATTTGAATTATTCTTCAAATAGTTCTGACAATGACTTACTGTGAGTGATCACTTTTAAAGGAGACTTGGCTGGGCCCAGGAGCAGGTCTTTATACCTGGGGCAGGGCCTGTGTTCAGATCAGTCCCCCCCCCAATAATTGTTCTTCTAAAGTGTTCTGACGATGACTTACTGTGGACCACGTTCTGTTTTGAAATCAAACGGTCGATCCATGGACTGATCACTTTTAAAGGAGACTTGTCTGGGCCCAGGAGCAGGTCTGTGGATAAAGATGGTGCAGTGGTTTGAGTGCTGACCTCTGACCTGAAGAACAGTGGTGGACCGTTAGAGATCCTCATCTCACCTCTGAGCTTTGGGGGGGTCAGTGGTTTTAGAGGGAGGGGCTCCGTCCTCTCTGTGCTCAATCAGATCCATGCTCAGTCCAGAGTCCTACAAAATGACACAAAGTGAACAAACTGTAAAGGACACTCATTAATCCTTTCCTCTGTCCTACACTGCCCCCTACAGCCACAGACCAGTCACTGCAGCTCAACACACTAAACTAAAGCAGCTCTGAATCCTCAGGGACTAAACTGAGATTAAAACTAAGACTTATTCAGGACTCAACCAGAAATGAACCTGCACCAATATTTATTAAACCTTTATTAAACATAGATTAAATCCAGTCCAAACCTGATTAAAGCAGGTCTAAAGTCAGAAATAAACCTGAACTGAACCCAAACCTTATTAAACCTAAACTACAGGTTGATTAAATCCAGTCCAAACCTGATTAAAGCAAGACTAAAGCAGGTTTGAACAAGGCCTAGAACCAGGAAGAAACCCAGGACTAACTCAGGCCTGAACTAAATGTGGACCAAAGCCAGACTAAAGCAGGTCTAAAGTCAGAACTAAAGCCAGGACTAAAGCCAGAGCAGAGTGCTGTTGAAAAGAATCAAACTGGTCAAACCTGAGTGGATCCAAAGTTTCCAAAGTGTCCCAGAGAAAAGTGTGCGACTGAAGGAAAAGACTTGTCCCATCTTCCTCTGCACTGACCCCTTCACCTTCACAGACTCTGTCACTTTCACAGTTACACATCAGTAACACACTCAATGGAAACTGCACTGGGACCAAATCTAGACAAAATCCAATAAAAGACTGTTCTTCTTCAGACGACTCAAGTTCTACTCAGTCATAATCAAACACTTCAATAAAATTCTGCTTTGGTCATTTGGACTCATTCAGCAACAAACTACAGCACATAGTCCTGAAACTTACTGGAAATGACCTCTGACCTCTGACCTGCCCATCAGCTGTTTGACTGGTGGCCTCTGGGAGGTGCTATAGATCCCTGTCACTAAATCACAAAGGTTCAAAAACACTTTGGTCCTGTTGCCATAAGGCACTAAAGCAGGTCCTGAACTGAATGTAACTCTGACTTTGTCCATGTCTCTGTCTGTCTTTGTCCCAGAGGACTGTCTCAATGGTTTGTCTGTAACTGTTGGTTTTATTGTCGTCCTGTTTGTTTGATTTCCTCACACAGAGGGTCAGAGCTGAGGTCAGACACTTGTTGTGTGGTCATTAATAAACACTTCTGATTCTGATAAAAGGCCTTCAGAGTCTCGTGGATTGTTCTGGAATAAATCCACTGGCCTCAGCCTCCATCAGGTTCATCCAGTTAAAGAGGCAGCACTTTACACAGATTCACAAATGAATAATGAACCTTTATGAGCCTCTGGAGGATCACAGTCCAACAACTTTACTGTAAACAGCTCCATAAAACCAGACTTTATTGTTTTATATGAGTTTATCTGAGCTCAGAGTCTGAATGGGACAGACTTAAGACTCAAGAGTTTACAGTGAATTAAGAGTTTCAAATAATTACAAAGCCAGGTTTAACTCATTTTCAAAAGTCAAAATCTGATTTAAGTCAAGTCAGTGTTTGTTCCAGAGACCCTTTAACTAAATATATAAACCCTACACTGTAAAAACCTCAGACGACTTAGAGAAGGCACTTTTTTATTATTATTCACTTTTTCCACATTTTGTTTGATCCTGGTTGAACAAGAACAACAGCTGATATTAATAAAGCCCTTCACTGTTACATGAACTGTTCTGGGATAAATCCACTGTCTCTGAGCTCTTCTTCTAGATTATTTCACATTTCTGAGACAGTTCATTCTGCTTTAGTGGATTATTCTCATTTAAACACATTTCTTTTTGTAGAAATAAAGCAGCAGAGTTTAGTGAATTCAAATCAAACGTAGGTGCACTCACTGGACCTGGACGTCGTCTGAAGACCGTCTGTTTAAAGACAAACCCTGTCACAGTCCAGTCCTCTGCTGGTTCTCCTGTGTCTGTGTCGTCGCTCTCAAAAGAACTTCTGTGGAGTCGGAGCCTAAAGCAAAGATCAGCTTCATATGACTTTAGGTAGACTCTGTGTAATTTGTTTGAAATGTGTTAAAATATTAGTTTTACTTGTCACTTCCCACGAAGCCCTCTGAAATAATGTTGGTTACACCACATTAATAACACAAAAGCAAAAGAAACAAGACATTTTAAATTGTTAATGTCAACAAGTTTGAAAAATAGCACTCGAGAGTTTACACATGTTTTTAAAGTCCATCTTACCATCCGTCTCAGAACTAAGGTTTGTAGAAAAGTTCTTCCTCTTGAATCTGTCAAGTTTCTTGTTCAGCTGTTTGTCTTTAGATTGTCGTTGTCAAGAGGCACAGAAGATTATTGAGGTTGGTTGAATTTGCAAAGATTAAAGTTCACCCACCGTTTAGTGCCACTCCTGTCTTAGACTTTGAACTCTTATTGTTTCCTGTAAATCACATGTTTCCAATTCAACCTGTTTTATTGCTTCATTTATTACTGCTTATTTTTTATGGGTCCATCCTCTCTGACACAGCTCACAGAAAACTTTATAGAACCTCTTTGAACTGGCCTCACCTCAGACTCAGAATACTCTTTGTTCAGTCTTTATTATAGCATCTCCTTTTTAGCCGTATTTCTTTCAAAATAAGAGAAATTCTGTTTCAACATTTGTGGCTTTGGATTGTAATCTGCTCAAAGCTGGAACTGTCAATCAAACTACTCACTTCACTTGAATAAAACAGTCTGATTGGCCACTCAGAGCAAATCTACAGCCAATCAATCTGTGGAATATAGACTCAAATTATATGATGCCTCAACAAAGATTGTTAGAGTTTGTCTTTAATCAGAAACAGATCCGAACAGCATTTAGATCCAAAACAAGAAAACAAAAAACATTTTTACATTTAGTCATTTAGCAGAGTTTTCCAAAGTGACTTACAAGTGAGGAAAACAATGAAAACAATTTGAACAACACAAGGTAGAAAAAAGCACAAGTGCACCAAAAACTAGTCAGTTTGTTAAAATCATTTTTAATATCCTATGGTTTATAATTACTGGGTGCTCCTAGTTCTCTTCAGGTCATGTCAAATCTGATCATGTCATGTCCTTCATACTAATCCAAACATGAACTAGACATAACTAGACGTAGACATACAGAATAAATGAATAATTTACAAAAAACAATGCAGACAGGAAAGTACTTTAAGAAACAACAACAATCCAACACCCACACTCTCCATCAAGTTAAATGGGTCAAAGGTCTCACAGTAAGAAACACTGAGGAGTTGGACAAGTATCATTGACATCACATGCACATCAGCCATCTGGAAACACTCACGAGAACATCTGAGCCACACTATTACAATGACCCTGAGCCACACACAGGTGTCAAAAGGACAAGTCCACAGAGACACACCTGTTGCAGAAGAATTGAACAGGTCCAACAAGTGGATCTGGAGGTAATTGAATAAACTGAGTATACAATACTCATGATGTAGAGACTAATATTGATCCTGACAACAGTTTCCTTTCTACCATGACCAATAACTGTAATTACTAAACAAATGAACAATACAGCAATAATTAAACTGTCTATTATCCATTTCAACAACAGAAGTATGTACAAATTTGACTGCAATAAGAAAATATTTACTAAACTTTGTTCATCCTTCTGTTAAAGCCAAATCTAAAACCTGGTTCAATCAAGAGAAAGGAAATGACTTTGAAATAGATGATTATGATCTTTGTTTTGTAAATAGACAAAATAAAAAAGGAGGTGGGGTTGCACTATATGTGCACTAAACTATAAAATATTCAGTTCTAATTAATTTGTCAGCAGTACTTGATAATGTAATGTAATGTTTAATCATAGAATTCAAAAATGGAAAGAAAAAAACATTATTATAAGTTGTATTTATAGATGATCTGAGTCAAGTGTTGATACTTTTAATGAAGAGATGGAGAATCCGTTTCAGCAGTTAACAATAAACCCATCTGTGGAGACTTCAACATGGACCTTTAAAATCCAAACAAACACAAACTGATGAATTCATTGAAAGAATTTACTCCATGTCTTTATTTTTATTCATTACAAAACCCACACAGTACAACCTTAATAACAACATCTTTACAAATAACTTGACAAATAACTCAACTAACGACCTGCTTATTTGTGATATTACAGAGCACTGACCTGTTTTTACCAAATATGATTGCAATATTTCTAAAACTAAAGAAATCTGTAACGTAAGCTGCAAAAGATTACAAACTCATGAAGCATTTAATAATGACCTGAGAGTTAAAGACTGGAGCTCCGTTTGTGGAGAGACAGACATAAACAGAGAATACAATACATTTTTAGAAATATTCACATTATATGATAAGAACTGCCCCATTTCAGTTTACAGTAAACAGAAGAAATATTCAAAATGTCCCTGGTCGAATAAAGGCTTATGAAATGCACGTAAAAAGAAAAATAATCTCTATAAATTGTTGATTAAATTGAAGCTGAGAATATATATAAATTTTACATAAAAAGTTTAACTAATGTAATAAATAAGGAAATGATTATTTTAAAATAAATTATTAATTGACAATAAAACAAACATAAAAGGAACATGGGATGTATTAAACATTCTCAAAAAACTATTTAAAAAATACAACATAATATTGGAAAAAATGTAAAATAATTTAAAAACTATTTTTCTTTCTGTTAGTGAGAAAAAAATTATGGATATTGTCCAAAAATCCAAAATTAAATATTCTAGGGACTGTCATACAAAATGTCCGTCTGATACTTTCACTTCCTACATGTGTCAAGTAAATGTAAAGAATTAAATAAAAAAAATAAAAATGAAAGAACTAAAACTTTAAATCAATTCTTTAAACTCTGAACTATTAACTTTTCAAAAATGGAAAAGTAGCACAGCCTCTAAAGATCAGTAAAAACACCTGAAAAACACATTTATTGCCTGTATTAAAAATAAAGATGGAAATTTGGTTCAAATGAAAGAGAAAAGAGAGCCTTCAGAGAACTGTGTCCCTGTACACAGGAGGTTTAGTTTTTAATAAAACCAACACAACCACACACTTATTTCTTTTTCTGGCTGACATCTTCCCACCTTCACATGAAACTATTGACTTTCTAATAGTTTTTCATTTAAAGCCAGGAAACAGCTGGTCGCTGCCACCTTCTTGCCTCGTCTAGACTTCGGTGACATTGTGTTTGTGAACGCCTCTGTAGCTCTTTACACACGCTGGACGCTGTCTAACACGAGGCTCTGAGGTTCGTTACAGGAGCAGATCTCTGACTCACCATTGCACCCTGTACTCTCTGGTCAACTGGTCATCGCTGCACATCCACAGACTCTTACTCTTAGATTTAAAAAACTTAATGACATTGTTGTGGGTGGTTTTGTCTTGTATAAATATTTAAATGAGGATGAATGTGCAGCACTGATAAAGCTCCTGGATTGTAAAGACTCTGATGAAAGTCTTGGAGATATAAGAGGCTTATATCAGTGACCAGACTCCCGCTCAGAGCCACTGTTTCATTGAGTTGTTATGTAAGCACCAAAACTGTTCTGAGGAGAGACCCACACACATTTGTTTTTAGACTGCTGTCACTCAAAAGAAATGTGGACCAAACTAAACGGACTTGGACTCACTTTTAATGTAAACTTCTGCTCTGTTCTGTTTGGACTCATGGAGGAAAGGTTCACACCAAACAGTTCAAACTCATTCAACTCATCATCGCAGTCTCCACAGTTAAAATATGGAAAACAAGGACAAAAGTCACCATTAAACAAACATTCATCGAACAGCTGCTATTTTTTTCACAAAAGACAAACAAACAATAAAACTACTTTCACCATGTCCTACATTGAACTCAGTAACTGTAACCATTTTCTTGCATTTCTTATTCTGTTGTATTTTCAGAAAATAGACGCAGAGTCCATCTGAAAAGCTCCAGTGACACCATCCCAGAACAGAGCAGTGTGACTCTGAGCTGTGAAGTCGAGGCTTTAAAGGAACTTATGAATGGTTCAGACTAAAGTCAGCCTCGGACTCTCAGAGGGAAACAATGAAAGAAAACTCAGCTGGTGTCAGTGTCTCAAATAGAGGTGTCTACTCCTGCAGAGGATGGACCAACACATCGTCACAGAATCAACTAATACTGTCACTGTTTTACAAACTGATGAGTACACTTGTGTTTTTAAAGATAGATCTGAAAGAAAAATAAAAGTCAAAGCAACAGAAAGTGAACAGTTAAGAAAAAAAGTTATAACACATTCAATTTATTTATTTTATCTTTATTTATTATATCTTTCTTTAACC
The DNA here is from genome assembly GCA_024416835.2 of Perccottus glenii. Classification (NCBI taxonomy): domain Eukaryota; kingdom Metazoa; phylum Chordata; class Actinopteri; order Gobiiformes; family Odontobutidae; genus Perccottus; species Perccottus glenii. The sequence continues at coordinate 72,254 of JALDQB020000105.1, forward strand.
TGGTGATATCCTCATTGAGATCAAAAATCTCTTTTCCAAGAGTGACCTGGCCAAGACGACAGCATTACACACAGTTTGTGACAAATACAAGAATTATCAAACACACAAAGAACAATATTTACTCTCAATAGTTACAAAGAGTTTAAAAACAGTTACATTTACCAAGCTCCTTGAGTTCACGCTTCTTTAGGATCGATTTAAATTCTCCTAAAGTAACAAGTTCAGATGGATTGAAGTCCTTTTGCAGGTCAGTCCATGCACAGGGGGCAGCCACTGAAATACTGCCTTACCCAACTCCGTTTATTAAATCTGAAATCAAGCACTTGTAATCAGTCGGTGTGTAGAACAGTTTATTTTACTGCTGTTATTTAGACTGTTTTGTTTCTCAAACTAAAGAAAAGAAATAGACACAACACTGTGGAGCAGAGAGACCACACTGGAAGAACTGAGTGAGTCTGGACAACTATTCATTTTCATATTTATGACTTAGATTTCTTTTTCTTTAATACACTCAAATAAAATGTCTTGATTTAGTTCTTTTTGTAACAACATGAGTTTGATTAAAGTGAGAAGAAAGTGGACACAGCTGCTTCTCTAAAAGTGATTTATTTAAACTGATCTGTTTCTTTTCGTTTCATAATGTGATGCAGAGATAAAGCAAAGGCCACAGTGACTGGTGACACAGAGGTTCAGTCTGGAGGCACACTGACTCTGAGCTGCTCTCTTATATTAGTGTTTTGCAGATGTTGAGTCCCCAGTGTCTCTCACAGTGAGTCCTGACACATCACAGCACCTCACGCCTGACAAAGTCTCACTGAGCTGTCAATCCAACTCCACTAATGGAGAGTGGACACTCAAAGGCTTTTCTCAGAACGGCCTTTTCTTACCACAATGTACTTCCTACTGGACAGATACATCTAAATGTGACTTTTCCCCAAAAGAGAAAACTAATGCAGTGTTTTGGTGTGAGTCTGGATCAGGAGAACTGAGCAATGCCCTCAACATGACTTTTTTCATTTCATTTTTCATAGAATAGATGAATACAGCCATCCTCTTCTTTTTATTGCTGTGATAATGTAATAGTCCAAGTGTGACTTTTCACAGGTGATGTTGTCCTTGTGAGTCCTGTTCATCCTGTGACTGAGGGACCACCTGTTTCTCTCGACTCTAAACTCAACACATCTACTGCTCTTTCTTCTGTCCTTTTCTATAAAAATGGAAAACTAATCCAAAATGGAACCCAAAGTGAGTTCAACATCTCTGCCGAGGGTTTTTATAAATGTGAGGGACAAGAACAAGGCCCAAGATCTCCACACATTTGGACTTCTCCAGAGAGTTGGATCTCACTCAAATGTGAGAATTATCTTTTTAAATTCAAAATAGAAACACAAAGTTGGAGGTTTGAAGGTGTATTTATAAAGCACTGCTACAATGTGAGTTGTAAATATTAACATGAGATAAATTCTTGCAGCAAAGGAACATAGCTCTTCATTTCCTGTCATGTTGATCATTGGACTTATCTGTGCAATAGTTGGATTAATTCTGCTGCTGCTTCTGTGACGCTGCACAAAGTCAAAAGATAAGACTATATCAGACACAAAAACTGTATTTGTTTCTGATACAAATGTCTTTAATATTATAATTCACTATTGATTTGTCTTTGTTTGTTTCAGTTTTGTACTTAAGGTCTGTGAGAACCAATCAGAGCTCTGCTGAAGATCACATGACCAGCAACAATTACACCTCTCGTCCTATTGGTCAGTCTCAGCTTCTTCTAACTTGACGACTTAAGGCAAGAAGAAGGAGGAAGAAAACCAAACTGTCTGTAATCAAAAGTCCAAATCCAGAAAAAGGACAAGAGTTCACACAAAGTCTGTTCACAATGAAAGTGTCACTATGGCTTCTTTTTCTTTTGCACTAAAGCAGTAAAAAACACTGTCCACTGTGAATGAAATGAAATGTTTCTTTTACAGATGCCACAGATTCTGTGCTGGAGCTCAAAAACATCAAAAGGTGAGTCTCTTGTTTCTTTCATTTGATACATTGACAGGTCACTTCTTTTTGAGTCTCAACTCAGAGAGAGGACGTGTGAACAGGAACAGAGCTGTGTTTACTCCAGTGTGAGGCCACATTCAGCAGCAGCTACAGTCCAGTCATTTTAAACTAGAACCATCAGGTCCAACACAACAACACTGACTTTGACTTTCACTTTTTCTTTTAGATGAAAGTTATATTGGAGGTTTGTGTCCAGCAGAGGGCACTGTGTCCATGAGTTAGACATGTTTCTACCAATCTCATGTCGAAGAAGCTTTAAAAGGATTTTGAGAAGATATATTTTTGGGCCTTTGTACCTATCTCACACACACACACACACACACTTAAATATTATACATTCATATTTACTCCACAAATATTATTAACTCTATATATTTATGTTTATCTTCTAATGTCTTTTGTGCTTTAGTATTTGTTTGGACTCAGGTCTATAACTTGAGTCTAACTGTTGGTCTTGAAGCTAATCCATTGTGTATAAAAGTCTGTACATTGCAGTTTGTTATTTTCTTTGTGATTTTTGCTGATCATGTCAAATTAGTGTCAGACAATGACTTAAATCCACAAACTAAAGCTTCTGTTTGTGTCAAATCTAATGTTTGTGCTTGTTCTGCTGCGCTGGTCTGACACATGAAGCCGTCTGAGTTGAGCTGTGAACAGAGCAGTGTAAAAAACAAGGTTAAATACAAATATGATTTATATTTCTTCTCAGAAGACATTTAAACCTGTAGAATTTTATTAAAATCCAAGTTACATAATGATTTCTAAGTTTTATTATTGTCCAAATTCCAAATCCGTGAAGATCTTTGGCCTTGTTTTTCTCCCTCACATTTATAAAAACCCTTGTCAGACTTGGACACAGTCTAGAGTTTTGTGGAAGAGTCCAAGACACACTTGTGCCTCTTTTAACTTTGTTGTACAATGATATTATCTCAAATCAGTCAAAGCCAATAACAATGTGATCTGCTCTAATTTCTCTTGTTCCAAAGCCAGGCAAGGATCACGTTTAGCCTCGAATAATATGAGAAGACTATTTCATCAAATGTTAAAGGATTCATCTTTTCAGATGAGTGGCCCTTCTTATTTTATGTTCTCTAAATTTGGAACCAATTACATGAAATGGACCATGACTCTGTCCCATGAACCACTTGCACGAGTTAAAACTAACCGTATAATATCACATCCTTTTCAAGTCTTTAGGTCCACACGGCTTCCACCAGCTTTATTTCTCCGAGCACTGGAGCCGTTAGCCTGTGCTATTGGGGCAGATCCAGGTGGACAGGGGATTAACATGGGAGGACACCATTTTAAAAGTAACCTCTATGTGGATGATACAAACCCCATTCCCAAAAAAGTTAGGACACTGTACAAACTGTGAATAAAAATCTCATAAACTTATATTTTATTCACAATAGAATAAATAAAACACATGTTTGACAATAAACTTAAATCATCGCTGCACAAGTCTCTCTAAGTCTGCTTTAGACATTTTCCCTTTGACTTTGGAAATGTTTTGAAGGTGATAAAATACTGATGATGTAATAAATTCAAGTCTGAGTCCAGGATGAGTCCTAGATTCCTAAACACTTGTGATCACCTGCTCATCTCCAAAATGTTTTTCCAGGAGTCGTTGTGCCTCTTTTAATTCAATAGTGTGTTCAAACGCTCTGATGAAGGCTTTAAAGGTCAGGGGTCACCTTTAAAAACAGGAACATCTTTTCTAGGTAACTGTGACTGCTGCTGTTGTTTTACAAGCCTCTCTGTTTCTGCCTTTGTTTTAGTCACAACTTGTAAAATGCTCTTGTCACATTGTTCATATGTCGTCTGTGGGGCTTGTGTTTGAGGATCCTTATTATTTGTTCTCCAACTTTGTGTCAAAGATGTGTCTCACAGTGCATTCATCAGTTCATTCTTTTACCTTCATGTGGATCAAAGGCATTCCAGCGTAATCCAGACATTACAATCCTCAGCAACAGGTCGAAACTCTGTGTGCTCCCAAATCTGGTGTAGGTCAACACTGAAAACATGACCACATCAAACACTTCAACACTGCCTTAAAAGTGCTCTTTCAAACATCATTAGTGACACACAAACAGGTTTTATTCAAATTCTATCAATATTTATTAAAAATGAACTAAATATTATTAGAATTAACATCTTCCAAAGAGAAATAAAACTCACACAATTGGCAGATGACACAGTTCTGTTTTTAAAAGATAAACTTCAGAAAGCCATAAACAAATGAAGAACTTCTGCTGCATCTGGTTTTATATTAAACACATCCAAATGTGAGATTCTGACTTTATATGATTGAGCGGAGAGTTCAATTTGTGGTATTTTAGTGAAAAAATATGTTAAATAAAGAAATCAATCAACTATTGATAGACTTCAGATGAAAAATCAATATTAACCAGTTCCAAGTCTGTATTGTGTTTCATTGTGTCTGATCCAACGTAGTCTTTGTTTTCTGTGGAGGTTCTATTATTTTTCCAAGTCTGATTTGTTCTGATATTTTATTCCTGGATTGTTTGCTCGGACTCGCCTTGGTCCTTGGTTCTTGTATTTTGTTTTTATACCATCGGACCAAATAAACTTTATTTTTACTCTTTGCCTGTGTCCGTGGGGTTTGCGTTGGAGTCTTCCGGTTCCTGGGCCATTGGCCATAACAACTTCATCCTTTGAACATATTACAAGAGGTTGGTGGTCTACAGTTTCTATTCCAAAGTCAATCCAGTGTTGAACATGAGCTCTAAAACGATCATCTTTCTACAGCAGGCTCTACGAGCATGGAAACTGTGTCAGAGCCACAGCTTCTCCTGCACAACACTCTTCTATGGAACAAGGAAGACTTTACAAAACCAAAGAAGTCATTAGAATCAACAAAATGGAAACACAATCAAATTATTTTTGTACAAGACCTTTATGAAAATCATGGAGAAATACATGAATATGAAAACTTTATTATTTCAAACAGAAATGCTGTGAGAACTTCTCTTAAAGTAGTTTATATTTAGGCCTTTGGCTACAATTTACCAAACCAATATGACATTTCATTTACTCTTGTTATATTTACAAATGTATTGAAAGTAAACAGTAAAACTGTCTTTGAATACTTTTCTTATTAATTTGTAAAAGTATAAACGTCTGCTTTATGTTCATGTTTAATGTTGTGGACACAGGGCCATGGCGTTCCCTCGGCCCAAACCCCAGGGTCCACAGCTCCCACAGCATCTGCTCCGGACGATCGACTGTCGACAGGGGTCGTCATGGATACGAGGTGCTGGACGCTGACAGGTCAGAGACTACACAGACTCCATGACCTCAGGGTCAGCTCAGGAGTCCTTCAACACGAGCACAGGCTTTGTTTTAACTCCAGTATTTCAACCATAGACATATTATTATAGATGGTAACAATGATGGACTTTTCTGTTTTATTAAAGACGAGATATGGTCCAAAACCATGTGTAATACAGTCTGACAGTTGGTGGAGACATTCAGTTTAACAAAAAGACCTAACATCTATCTGATCTTGTTTCTCCACAGTTCCTTCGACAACAGCCAGATCTGTTCCTGCAGCTCGGATAAAACCGTGATCCTGTGGGACGTGGCCTCGGGACAAGTCCCTCGTAAACCCAGAGGTCACGCAGGGGTCAGTTTCTCGACGTGATCTTCAAATGTTCACTTTTTAGTTTTGGCTTTGGTTTGATTTTGGTGTGTTTTTTTGTTGCAGAAAGTGAATTGTGTGCAGTTTAATGAAGAGGCTCCGGTGATGCTGTCCGTGAGCTTCTTTACTCATGAAGGCTTCGGATGTGTTCACACTTTTGGTTTGGTCCAAAAATGTGAACAGTGCATGGATCAGAGGCGTTTAAACGGAATAAAACCGGGAAAACATGACAAATTGTGACACAAAAATGACCAAATCTCTCTGACTCCAAACGTGGAGCAATGAGGAGGTAAATGGTCTTAATAATGTCCAGTCAGACTGAGCCCAGTGAACAGTCTGTCAGATAGTTTTGCTCAGTTTTCCTCTGAGTTTCTCTTCAGTGGGTTTTTCTGAGACTCAGAAATGTCCCAAAATTGTCACAAAATCAAGTCACAACTGAATTGGATCACTATATCCTAAAAACAGAATGGAGAGCTCATTACCAGTGTCCTTGTTGTGTCCCAGGTCCCATCACGTGTGTGTGCTTCACTCAGGACGGACAGTGCACCCTCAGCTCCAGCCTGGACTCCACCCTCCGTCTGCTGGACAAGAGCTCAGGGGAGATGCTCGGAGAGTGAGTGTCCTGTCAGATGTACAGTATTGTCTCCAAAACAACACATGGACCTCTAGTCCACTTTGTTTTATCATATTTAACAAATACAAACTGAGCTATGTCCATTATTAAAGACATTCATGGGACAGGTCCCTCTAGTTAAAGTAGCACTTGTAAAATAACTTTTAGTTTAAAAATATCTCTTCTCTCTTCTGTTGATGGTCCTTAGACAGTAGATCAGTAAAATCATGTCTATGTCACTGACACAGCGCCCCCTGCTGGACACAAACCTCCTGTAACTGTCCTGTCCCGGGACAAGGACAGTTACAGGAGGTTCTCCAGAGATTATTGAGTGAGGCTCTACAACACAACCCATATAATAAAGAAAACAGGCCGATGCACTGGACCTACAGAGTTTGGACTAAAGACACTAAAATGACTGTTTCTGAGACAGGCTCTTTTTAAGAAACCTGACGCTGGGATAGTCTCGACTTGTAACAAATATAGCGCTGCTGACATTACAGTTGCACAGAGGGAAAGCTGCGCCCTCTGCTGGATAAAAGTTACGCAGGGTTGCTTTAAAGCTTTAAAACTCTTTTTCTTCCACCTTCCACCACAACAGCACCGTGTCTGCTTTTATTTTATGAAGAAGTAAAATTAACCTTAATTAAAATACCAAGACATTACATCAAACCAAAATTTAGAGCTTAACTTAAAGATGTAGCTCTGATTTCAGAGTTAGACTGATCTCCAGTTTTCTCCAGTTGGTCCAAATAAATCTCTTCTCATTTTAAACTTTTAGAAAAAAGGACGTTGACTGAGACAAATCTGCAAAACAGTTTTGTGGTTTTGTTTTTTCTCAGATACAAGGGACACAAGATGAAGGGCTACAAGTTGGACTGCTGTCTGTCCCATAAAGACACCCACGTCCTGAGCTGCTCCGAGGACGGACACGTTTACTTCTGGGACCTGGTGGAGGTTGGTTCAGAGTTAACAGTGTATAATCTCTGAAAACAGCCTAGTTTGACCTGTTCTTTGTGGTTGTGTGCAGGGCTCTCTGTCTCTGAAGCTGCTCGTGGGGAAAGCCGTGGTGCAGTCCCTGTCTTTCCACCCCTCGGAGCCCCGCCTCCTCACGGCTCTGGAGGGACGTGTGCAGCTGTGGGACACTGAAGAGGAAACACCAGAGGAAGACACCGACACATAGAGACACACGTCCTTTAAGGCTTCTGTAGTTCAGTGAAGTTTAAACTGAAGCAAAGAAGAATAGTCCAAATAACTTCTGAGAAGACGTCCAAATCCACCGAAAACCTGGTCAAATCCAACTAAAACCTGGTCAAATCCAACAAAAACCTGTTCAAATCCAACAAAAACCTGGTCAAATCCAACTAAAACCTGGTCAAATCCACCTAAAACCTGTTCAAATCCAACTAAAACCTGTTCAAATCCAACTAAAACCTGGTCAAATCCACCTAAAACCTGTTCAAATCCAACTAAAACATGTTCAAATCCAACTAAAACCTGTTCAAATCCAACTAAAACCTGTTCAAATCCAACTTAAACCTGTTCAAATCCAACTAAATCCTGTTCAAATCCAACTAAAACCTGTTCAAATCCAACTAATACGTGTTCAAATCCAACTAAAACCTGTTCAAATCCAACTAAAACCTGTTCAAATCCAACTAAAACCTGTTCAAATCCAACTAAAACCTGTTCAAATCCACCTAAAACCTGTTCAAATCCAACTAAAACCTGGTCAAATCCAACTAAAACCTGGTCAAATCCAACTAAAACCTGGTCAAATCCACCTAAAACCTGGTCAAATCCAACTAAAACCTGTTCAAATCCAACTAAAACCTGGTCAAATCCAACTAAAACCTGGTCAAATCCAACTAAAACCTGGTCAAATCCACCTAAAACCTGTTCAAATCCACCTAAAACCTGTTCAAATCCAACTAAAACCTGTTCAAATCCAACTAAAACCTGTTCAAATCCACCTAAAACCTGTTCAAATCCAACAAAAACCTGGTCAAATCCAACTAAAACCTGGTCAAATCCAACTAAAACCTGGTCAAATCCACCTAAAACCTGGTCAAATCCAACTAAAACCTGTTCAAATCCACCTAAAACCTGTTCAAATCCAACTAAAACCTGTTCAAATCCAACTAAAACCTGTTCAAATCCAACTAAAACCTGTTCAAATCCACCTAAAACCTGTTTAAATCCAACTTAAACCTGTTCAAATCCAACTAAATCCTGTTCAAATCCAACTAAAACCTGTTCAAATCCAACTAATACGTGTTCAAATCCAACTAAAACCTGTTCAAATCCAACTAAAACCTAGTCAAATCCAACTAAAACCTGTTCAAATCCACCTAAAACCTGTTCAAATCCAACTTAAACCTGTTCAAATCCAACTAAAACCTGGTCAAGTCCAACTAAAACCTGGTCAAATCCAACTAAAACCTGTTCAAATCCAACTTAAACCTGGTCAAATCCAACTAAAACCTGTTCAAATCCAACTTAAACCTGTTCAAATCCAACTAAATCCTGTTCAAATCCAACTAAAACCTGTTCAAATCCAACTAATACGTGTTCAAATCCAACTAAAACCTGGTCAAATCCAACTAAAACCTGTTCAAATCCACCTAAAACCTGTTCAAATCCAACTTAAACCTGTTCAAATCCAACTAAAACCTGGTCAAGTCCAAATAAAACCTGGTCAAATCCAACTGAAAACTGGTCAAGTCCAACTAAAACCTGGTCAAATCCAACTGAAAACTGGTCAAGTCCAACTAAAACCTGTTCAAATCCAACTTAAACCTGGTCAAATCCAACTAAAACCTGGTCAAGTCCAACTAAAACCTGTTCAAATCCAACTAATACGTGTTCAAATCCAACTAAAACCTGTTCAAATCCAACTAAAACCTGTTTAAATCCAACTAAAACCTGGTCAAATCCAACTAAAACCTGTTCAAATCCAACTAAACCCTGTTCAAGTCCAACTAAAACCTGTTCAAATCCAACTAAACCCTGTTCAAATCCAACTAAAACCTGTTCAAATCCAACTAAAACCTGGTCAAATCCAACTAAAACCTGGTCAAATCCAACTAAAACCTGTTCGAATCCAACTAAAACCTGTTTGAATCCAACTAAAACCTATTCAAATCCAACTAAAACATGTTCAAATCCAACTAAAACCTGTTCAAATCCAACTAAAACCTGGTCAAATCCAACTAAACCTGTTCAAATCCAACTAAAACCTGTTCAAGTACAACTAAAACCTGATCAAATCCAGCCTAAAACCTGGTCAAATCCAACTAAAACCTGTTCAAATCCAACTAAAACCTGGTCAAATCCAACTAAATCCTGGTCAAACCCAACTAAAACCTGTTCAAACCCAACTAAAACCTGTTCAAATCCAACTAAAACCTTTTCAAATCCAACTAAAACCTGTTCAAATCCAACCAAAACTTGTTCAAATCCAACTAAACCCTGTTCAAGTCCAACTAAAACCTGATCAAATCCAGCCTAAAACCTGGTCAAATCCAACTAAAACCTGTTCAAATCCAACTAAAACCTGGTCAAATCCAACTAAATCCTGGTCAAACCCAACTAAAACCTGTTCAAACCCAACTAAAACCTGTTCAAATCCAACTAAAACCTTTTCAAATCCAACTAAAACCTGGTCAAATCCAACTAAAACCTGGTCAAATCCACCTAAAACCTGGTCAAATCCAACTAAAACCTGTTTAAATCCAACTAAAACCTGTTCAAATCCAACCTAAACCTGGTCAAGTTCAACTAAAACCTGGTCAAGTCCATATTAATCAGGTGTTAATAAAAGACTGAACCAAACAAAGATTCACAATTTTCTTTTATAAAAAAAAAAAAATAAGCCTTTAATCAGACACATTTTTCTGAGTCTAAACACAATTTGAATTTTGAAGAAGTCTCAGACTGAATCTGAATTGTTCAAGTTGAATGAATGATTTTTAAAAACTGAATTTAAAAAGTATATTTTTTAGTGTTTATTTATGTACATAGTTCAAAGGTTACATATTGTCATATACAAGTTGTCTTGTCTGCACAAACATATTTTCTTATATCCCCAAACCCCAGATGATGATGGCTAAACCATAGACAGTGACTAAATTATTTTTATTTATTGATTGATAGAATTTACAACTTGTTGATGACTTTCTTTCTGTCAGTGACATCTGCAGAAATATTAATTTAAATAATATATGTAAACAATTTATAAGCATAAAAAGAAAAAGGAAAGTACATATAGCCATGGACTTAATCAAATGAATAAACAGGATTGGTAATTAAAATAGAAACACTATAGTAATTAGAGAACATTAATCTTTAATTGTCTTTAAGAGATTAAGTGAAAAGTGGATGTTCTCAGGTTTAGCTCCGATGCATTTCTCCAACAGAGAGCTGCAGCTGAGCTCTCTACATTCTTACCACAGTTCTTTCCTGGCTTTGTTTCTTTTCTCTTTATATCCTTCAAGATTCTCAAATGAAACTGAAACAATAATAAATCCAACACTTTTGTTCATATTTTTCATGAACGGAACAATAAAGAGTAAGATTTACAAACAGTGCTCAGTGATTATAAAAAGGTAAAGCAGGTGAGAGAGGGTTTAGAGTCTCCACTGGAGCAGCTTCACCTCTGTCCAGGTCAGGACTCAGCTGCTCCTGGTCCAGGTCAGGACTCAGCTGCTCCTGGTCTGGTCCTGGTCTGGTCCTGGTCTGGTCCTGGTTTGGTCCTGGTCTGGTCCTGGTCTGGTCCTGGTTTGGTCCTGGTCTGGTCCTGGTCTGGTCCTGGTCCTGGTCTGGTCTGGTCCTGGTCCTGGTCTGGTCCTGGTCCTGGTCCTGGTCTGGTCCTGGTCTGGTCCTGGTTTGGTCCTGGTCCTGGTCCTGGTCTGGTCTGGTCCTGGTCTGGTCCTGGTCCTGGTCCTGGTCTGGTCCTGGTCTGGTCCTGGTCTGGTCCTGGTCTGGTCCTGGTCCTGGTCTGGTCCTGGTTTGGTCCTGGTCCTGGTCTGGTCTGGTCCTGGTCCTGGTCCTGGTCTGGTCCTGGTCCTGGTCTGGTCCTGGTCTGGTCCTGGTTTGGTCCTGGTCCTGGTCTGTTCTGGTCCTGGTCCTGGTCTGGTCCTGGTCCTGGTCTGGTCCTGGTCTGGTCCTGGTCTGGTCCTGGTCTGGACCTGGTCTGGTCCTGGTCTGGTCCTGGTCTGGTCCTGGTCTGGTCCTGGTCTGGTTAACTCCTGAAAAGACAAAAAAGAACAGAGTGTTTACATTTCTTCTAAAGCTGAGACAAAATGATTATATTTATTGGAGACAGTTCTGGTCGAGACTCAATATTTGAGGCACAGGTTGTGCTTGTGTTTAATGCAGCGAAGACGATAAATACAAAGTTTAAATTCATGAAGCCAGAGCCGAACGACACTGACTCTGTTTAAAACCACAAACAGCTGTTGAGAAGAAACACTTTGTCATGTTTTCTGTTTGAATATGACCTTTATCACAACTATAAGCCTTCACACTGATCCAAACCCTTGGAGTGGTTCAAGAGTTAGGATCAGTGTTACTGCTCCAGATGAACCTCGTGCCACTAAAGCTGCTCGGGACGCCTGAACTCTGGGACAGTTTGATAAAAGTGAACCTTTGGTGTGGCCCTGGTCTGTTCTGTCTGCATCAGAGGAAAGGAAAGCTCTGTGCAGTTTCTGTGATTCAGCAGAGGTTTGTCTCCAGAGACACTTTTATAGATTTTACAGAGAATCAGACGAGGCTCTGATTGGCCTCTGTTCACTACAGCATCTACTCACGTCAGAGTCTCCAGTCGACACTGAGGACTCTGTTGGAGTTCAAGCAGCTCCTGAACATCTGACTCCTTCAGGTCGTTATTCCACAGATGCAGTTCTCTCAGATGTGAGGGGTTGGACTTCAGAGCTGAGGCCAGAGAAGAACAGCTGGACTTTGACAAATGGCACCACTTCAATCTGAATAAAGAATAAATGTTGGAGGTTAATCCAATAATAATCAAGGCACTCAGTTATAAAGAATACAAAGTCTTTATTTCATTTGTCTGGAGGTTTTCACGTCTTCAGGTCACAACAATGATTGTAAATATAGTGGAAGCTCATTGGTCCCAGTTCTGTGTCTCACCACAGGACGATTACATCGGGGCTTTTCTGACTCCTGCGTCAGAGGATATTCCTAAAATGGACAGAGAGGGTAGTATCTGAACTGCTCCAGGGCTTTTCAAACACACCGTTCAGTAAACACGGCCCTCATCTCAGAGCCCGAGCTGAACATGCTAACGGCTGCAGAGGCCTCTCCACTCTCGACTCTCAGCCTGAGGGAAGTCAATCTTTACAGCAAAGTTTATTTCAGCTCCTGCTGTTAATGTCAGATCATTATTATTAATACTAGAGCTTTTTAATGATAATTATCCTAATTTTAAACATTAGTGCATTTTTATCTTGGTCTGATAAACATTTCCAGTTCTGTTAAAATCTTTACACTTTTCTCAAACATATTATATTTTTCATATTTGTTTAAATATCTGCCCTTCATTTGTGAGTCTTGTACATTAAGGCTTCAATATTTGAGGGAGGCACATTTTTACACTAAAATAAAAACTCATTATTATCTTATAATAATAAAATTAAATAAAAGTAATATTTAAGCAGATAACACATAAAGATATTCAAATAGTAGATTAAAGTAGTAAATAAACTTGGATTGCTCCACATTCACTGATATTGGCCTCATCACATAATAATAAAATGTTACATTTGTGGAGTTATCAGTTTTATACTTTCATTTCCTCGTGTGTTGTTCTAATGCTTTCATAAAATCCTCAAAGCTCTGACGTGTCTCAGGACGAGACACAGCTCAGTTTTTCAGGAAAATACCACAGTTTGTAAAAGTCCAAAGTCTGCCTCCATCAAACACTTTCTTCATTTACGTTTGTCTAAGACACATTTTCTTTTACATTCAGATGTAAATGAAAATATGACTTTTTAAAGTGATCTGGTTCAAAGAGAAGCTCTGGACTTTTATGGATCAAAAAAAGAGGAGAAAGTGCAACACACTATTTCTGAGCTCGGTGAATTGGAAAAAGACTGACACTGATTTACTGAAGACTTTTCATTTGTTCTTTGTCCAAGCATCCCTCTCATAAACATGATACAGTGTGACTTTATGAGCTGTTTGTTCAAACACAAGAGTCAGTGAAAAGAAGAGAAAGACCAGTGACTGACCTCAGAGTCTCCAGTCGACAGTTTGGACTCGCTAGTCCTTCACACAACTCCTTCATTCCTGAGTCTATTTGTTCGTTCAGACTCAGGTCTAGTTCTCTCAGGTGAGAGGGACTGGACTTCAGAGCCGACGACAGAGCTTCACAGTCAATCTTTGAGAGTCCACAATCAGAAAGACTGTAAACACAGTAACATTAAGTCAAACATTAGAGATGTAAAGGTTCTCAGTCGTCCAGGTCACAGAACTACATTTATTCACTTTAAATTCAAAGTTTAAAACTATCTCCAGCTGCAACAGATACAAACATATTTGACTGTTTTTCATTATTGTCCCAACCTTTTCTTCTTTGTCAAAGCTCCTTACACTAAACTAAATATTAAAAACACTAAATATCTCACATCTGTTGAAAAATCAGACAAAAAGCTTCATAAAGTCTTGTAAAATATAATTGTGACTGAAGGCCCACATTTACAGAGCTCTCAGTCTAAAACACTTCAGAGTTCAGCAGAAGGTCCTTTTGTAACATGCTGTAAACATGAAGGGATTTTTAAATGTGTTTGGATGAATGCTCCATGAGCAGGAGCCAAAGTGAGGCTTATTACTGTCCTCTCTTTTCACTCATTTCAGATTTATGCTTCATTCATTTCAGCAACATTGTGCATTTTACAAAGACACTGACAAAAACAAAAGAAAAAAGAACAAAAGACAGAGAAAGTCATCCTCTGGGAGAAAGTGTTAATTTTGTTGACAAAATCTATGCAAAGATTTTTCATCAACAAAGGCTTTTTGCCGATTTAAAACAAAACAAAAACTAAATAAAAACTTCATAATGACTAAAACAGTAACTAAATAGACTGACATTTTGTCAACAAATAAAAGACGAGACAAAAACAACTTGTGACAAAAACCAGTCAGGAGAAGGGAATGATGAAGTGGTACGGGCGTGGATAAGTCAAGAAAGCCAATCAGAGCGCGCTTGTTACGCGGTGGTGCCAAGAAATTAATTGAGACGACAGAGCAACAACTGGTGCAAACTGTGAAAATGAAAGGTTTTGGCGGCTGGAAGTGAGAGAAAGAGACTGACCTGTGTTCTCATTTCAAGTTTAAGAACAAAGAAAACAAATTAAATGTAAATAAATGTTTGCTTTTGATGTTTTTGATGCCAGTGTTTATGTAGCATAAGGAATATCCTCCTGTTCAATGCACTTTATTTAAGTTCAAAGATGGTTTGGATAGTACGTTTATTATTTTAATTATTTGGTTTTCTTGGGCTGTAAAGGCCTTTTGACATTTGCACATTTATTTATTTATTTGATTAATTTTATTAAAAATAAGCTGTTTTTGCATCTCTTTGATACACATTAATGTCTTTTTGTTTATATTAAAATAAACAGCAAGATTTATTTTACTATTGGTGTTGTTTTTTATTGATTGAAACTATATTCAATAAAAGCAGTAGTGTTGAAATAAACAGTGTGAAATATGTTTGCACATTTAAATCTCAATTCTAAAACAAATATAGTTTTATGTCTGAAACAGAAGGTCAAATTAATTACTCATTAAAAATGTTTTGATTTTAGTCGACTAAAACTAAAACAAATAAGATGACTAAAACAAGACTAAAACTAAACATTATTTCACTTAAAAGACTAAGACTAAAACTAAATTAAAATTCCTTGTCAAAATTAACACTGCTGTGAGGTTGGGCTGTAAACTTTCACACTTTAACCCTGGGACTGTCTCACTGACCATTATTTTTGGGAGTTCCTGTTTCACAAAAAAAGAGAAATAAACTGTGGAGGAGAGTATTTAAATGAGGCACAGCTCGATTTAAGAAGGTTTGAGACTCGGAACAAAACACTTGATGTGAATTTTGTAAAAGAAGCAGAAAAAGAAAACTCACACATCCCCTGCACGATTATCTCTACATTTGTGGAGTTATCAGTTTTATACTTTCATTTCCTCGTGTGTTGTTCTAATGCTTTCATAAAATCCTCAAAGCTCTGACGTGTCTCAGGGCGAGACACAGCTCAGTTTTTCAGGAAAATACCACAGTTTGTAAAAGTCCAAAGTCTGCCTCCATCAAACACTTTCTTCATTTACGTTTGTCCAAGACACATTTTCTTTTACATTCAGATGTAAATGAAAATATGACTTTTTAAAGTGATCTGGTTCAAAGAGAAGCTCTGGACTTTTATGGATCAAAAAAAGAGGAGAAAGTACAACACACTATTTCTGAGCTCGGTGGATTGGAAAAAGACTGACACTGATTTACTGAAGACTTTTCATTTGTTCTTTGGCCAAGCATCCCTCTCATAAACATGATACAGTGTGACTTTATGAGCTGTTTGTTCAAACCCAAGAGTCAGTGAAAAGAAGAGAAGGACCAGTGACTGATCTCAGAGTCTCCAGTCGACAGTTTGGACTCGCTAGTCCTTCACACAACTCCTTCATTCCTGAGGTTATTTGTTCGTTCAAACCCAGGTCTAGTTCTCTCAGGTGAGAGGGACTGGACTTCAGAGCCGACGACAGAACTTCACAGTCAATCTTTGAGAGTCCACAATTATAAAGTCTGTAAACACAGTAACATTAAGTCAAACATTAGAGATGTAAAGGTTTTCAGTCGTCCAGGTCACAGAACTACATTTATTCACTTTGAATTCAAAGTTTAAAACTATCTCCAGCTGCAACAGATACAAACATATTTGACTGTTTTTCATTATTGTCCCAACCTTTTCTTCTTTGTCAAAGCTCCTTACACTAAACTAAATATTAAAACACTAAATATCTCACATCTGTTGAAAAATCAGACAAATAGCTTCATAAAGTCTTGTAAAAATATAATCTTGACTGAAGGCCCACATTTACAGAGCTCTCAGTCTAAAACACTTCAGAGTTCAGCAGAAGGTCCTTTTGTAACATGCTGTAAACATGAAGGGATTTTTAAATGTGTTTGGATGAATGCTCCATGAGCAGGAGCCAAAGTGAGGCTTATTACTGTCCTCTCTTTTCACTCATTTCAGATTTATGCTTCATTCATTTCAGCAACATTGTGCATTTTACAAAGACACTGACAAAAACAAAAGAAAAAAGAACAAGTGACAGAGAAAGTCATCCTCTGGGAGAAAGTGTTAATTTTGTTGACAAAATCTATGCCAAAGATTTTTCATCAACAAAGGCTTTTTGCCGACAAAAAAAAAAAAAACTAAATTAAAAAACTTCATAATGACTAAAACAGTAACTAAATAGACTGACATTTTGTCAACAAATAAAAGACGAGACAAAAACAACTTGTGACAAAATCCAGTCAGGAGAAGGGAATGATGAAGTGGTACGGGCGGATAAGTAAGAAAGCCAATCAGAGCGCTCCTTGTTGCGGTGGTGCCAAGAAATTAATTGAGACGACAGAGCAACAACTGGTGCAAACTGTGAAAATGAAAGGTTTTGGCGGCTGGAAGTGAGAGAAAGAGACTGACCTGTGTTCTCATTTCAAGTTTGAGAACAAAGAAAACAAATTAAATGTAAATAAATGTTTGCATTTGATGTTTTTGATGCCAGTGTTTATGTAGCATAAGGAATATCCTCCTGTTCAATGCACTTTATTTAAGTTCAAAGATGGTTTGGATAGTAGTATGCGTTTATTATTTTAATTATTTGGTTTTCTTGGACTGTAAAGGCCTTTTGACATTTGCACATTTATTTATTTATTTAATTTTATTAAAAATAAGCTGTTTTTGCATCTCTTTGATACACATTGATGTCTTTTGTTTATATTAAAATAGACAGCAAGATTTTTTACTATTGGTGTTGTTTTCATTGATTGAAACTATATTCAATAAAAGCAGTAGTGTTGAAATAAACAGTGTGAAATATGTTTGCACATTTAAATCTCAATTCTAAAACAAATATAGTTTTATGTCTGAAACAGAAGGTCAAATTAATTACTCATTAAAAATGTTTTGATTTTAGTCGACTAAAACTAAAACAAATAAGATGACTAAAACAAGACTAAAACTAAACATTATTTCACTTAAAAGACTAAGACTAAAACTAAATTAAAATTCCTTGTCAAAATTAACACTGCTGTGAGGTTGGGGTGTAAACTTTCACAGTTTAACCCTGGGACTGTCTCACTGACCATTATTTTTGGGAGTTCCTGTTTCACAAAAAGAGAAATAAACTGTGGAGGAGAGTATTTA
Source organism: Perccottus glenii (assembly GCA_024416835.2). Classification (NCBI taxonomy): domain Eukaryota; kingdom Metazoa; phylum Chordata; class Actinopteri; order Gobiiformes; family Odontobutidae; genus Perccottus; species Perccottus glenii. Next base: position 90,030 of record JALDQB020000105.1, read on the forward strand.
AATGAGACACAGCTCGATTTAAGAAGGTTTGAGACTGAACAAAACACTTGATGTGAACTTTGTAAAGAAGCAGAAAAAGAAAACTCGCACATCCCTGCACGATTATCTCTACATTTGTGGAGTTATCAGTTTTATACTTTCATTTCCTCGTGTGTTGTTCTAATGTTTTCATAAAATCCTCAAAGCTCTGGCGTGTCTCAGGGACGAGACACAGCTCAGTTTTTCAGGAAAATACCACAGTTTGTAAAAGTCCAAAGTCTGCCTCCATCAAACACTTTCTTCATTTACGTTTGTCCAAGACACAGTTTCTTTTACATTCAGATGTAAATGAAAATATGACTTTTAAAGTGATCTGGTTCAAAGAGAAGCTCTGGACTTTTATGGATCAAAAAGAGGAGAAAGTACAACACACTATTTCTGAGCTCGGTGGATTGGAAAAAGACTGACACTGATTTACTGAAGACTTTTCATTTGTTCTTTGGCCAAGCATCCCTCTCATAAACATGATACAGTGTGACTTTATGAGCTGTTTGTTCAAACCCAAGAGTCAGTGAAAAGAAGAGAAGACCAGTGACTGACCTCAGAGTCTCCAGTCGACAGTTTGGACTCGCTAGTCCTTCACACAACTCCTTCATTCCAGAGGTTATTTGTTTGTTCCACTCAGGTCTAGTTCTCTCAGGTGAGAGGGACTGGACTTCAGAGCCGACGACAGAGCTTCACAGTCAATCTTTGAGAGTCCACAACCACAAAGTCTGTAAACACAGTAACATTAAGTCAAACATTAGAGATGTAAAGGTTCTCAGTCGCCCAGGTCACAGAACTACATTTATTCACTTTAAATTCAAAGTTTAAAACTATCTCCAGCTGCAACAGATACAAACATATTTGACTGTTTTTCATTATTGTCCCAACATTTTCTTCTTTGTCAAAGCTCCTTACACTAAACTAAATATTAAAAACACTAAATATCTCACATCTGTTGAAAAATCAGACAAAAAGCTTCATAAAGTCTTGTAAAAATATAATCTTGACTGAAGGCCCACATTTACAGAGCTCTCAGTCTAAAACACTTCAGAGTTCAGCAGAAGGTCCTTTTGTAACATGCTGTAAACATGAAGGGATTTTTAAATGTGTTTGGATGAATGCTCCATGAGCAGGAGCCAAAGTGAGGCTTATTACTGTCCTCTCTTTTCACTCATTTCAGATTTATGCTTCATTCATTTCAGCAACATTGTGCATTTTACAAAGACACTGACAAAAACAAAAGAAAAAAGAACAAGTGACAGAGAAAGTCATCCTCTGGGAGAAAGTGTTAATTTTGTTGACAAAATCTATGCCAAAGATTTTTCATCAACAAAGGCTTTTTGCCGACGAAAACAAAACAAAAACTAATAAAAAAAAAACTTCATAATTGTCAGGATTCATGTTTGTTTAAGTAGTCTGTCTGTTTTGTTTGATGTTATGGTTCTTTTAAGTATCTTAGTGGGTTTCATTATTTATTCTGATTTCTAGTTTGGGTTATGTTTCTGATTGTTGTTTTAGCTTGTATTAGAGTTTGGGTTTTATTTGTGAAATGTCTTGACCCTGTCTGTGTATGTTTATTGACTTCCTGCCTTGTGTCTTTCCCTCCTGTGTGATTGCATGCTCCGCCCTGATGTGTTTCACCTGTCCCTTGTTGTCTGTGTCTATTAATACCTGTGTGTTCCTCTACTCTGTGCCAGGTCGTCTTTTCCCTTACCGTGAGTTTGTTTTGTGTTTCCCAGTGTCTTATCTTTCGTAGTCTGTGTTTTTTGTGGAGGTTTTATTGTTTTCCTTAGTCTGGTTTTTGCTTGCCTTGTATTCCTGGATTATTCTGCTCGGACCCTAGCCTTGGTTGTTTCCTGTTCCTTGGACTTTGTTTTGTATCTGTGGGACCAATAAACTTTATTTTAACTCTTTGCCTGTGTCTGTGGGGTTTTGCATTGGAGTCTTCCGGTTCCTGGGCCATTGGCCATGACAGTACAACCTGGCCATTACTGAGACTCCGCAAACCCATGGCAATCTGTTGAACCTCCAAGTCTGCTGAAGATTTGAGTCACTCTTGTTCCTGAACCTTCGTGCCTCCTGAGCCTTCGTGCCTCCTGAGCCTTCGTGCCTCCTGAGCCTCGTGCCTCCTGAGCCTTCGTGCCTCCTGAGTCTGCGTGCCTCCTGAGTCTGCCTGCCTCCTGAGTCTGCGTGCCTCCTGGGCCACCTAGAGACTTCTCAGCGCCTACCTGGGCCACCTAGAAGACTTCTCAGCGCCTACCTGGGCCACCTAGAAGACTTCTCATCGCCTACCTGGGCCACCTAGAAGACTTCTCAGCCTACCTGGGCCACCTAGAAGACTTCTCAGCGCCTAGACTTCAAGGAGACTCTGCATTCTACGCCTGGATCCCCACGCCTGGATCCCTCACGCCTGGGTTCCCTCACGCCTGGGTTCCCCACGCCTGGGTTCCCTCGTGCCTCATCGCCCCCAGCATCTCCGTGTGGCCAGCCCCAGCATTTCCGTTTGGCCAGCCCCAGCATCTCCGTGTGGCCATCCCAGCATATTTGACTGTTTTCCGTGTGGCCATCCCCAGCCTATTTGACTGTTTTCCGTGTGGCCATCCCCAGCATATTTGACTGTTTTCCGTGTGGCCATCCCCAGCTTTCCTGTTCTGGTCAGCCCGAGCTCATCCGTCTGGTCCTTCCCGTCTCAGATTTTTCACTTTCCGATTCCCTCTCCTGTGTCCGCCTTTTGGTTACCTTTCCTTTGTCAGCGTCCGGTTTCTTTTCCCGTGTCCAGCCCGTCCGTTCCCTTTCCGGTGTCAGCCCGTCCAGTTCCCTTTCCCGTCAGCCCGTTCCCTGTTCCCTTTCCCGTGTCAGCCCCCCCTTTCCCCGTCAGCCTAGTTCCTTTTCCGTTCCTGAGTTCTTTGTTTCCCTGCCTGGTCCTGAGTCTTTGTTTCCCTGCCTGGTCCTGAGTTTTTGTTTCCCTGCTTGGTCCTGAGTTCTTTGTTTTCCTGCCTGGTCCTGAGTTCTTTGTTTCCTGCCTGGTCCTGAGTTCTTTGTTTCCTTGCCTGGTCCTGAGTTCTTTGTTTCCCTGCCTGGTCCTGAGTTCTTTGTTTCCTTGCCTGGTCCTGAGTTCTTTGTTTCCTTGCCTGGTCCTGAGTTCTGCCCCTGCCTGAGTTCTGCCCCTGCCTGATCTTGAGTCCTGAGTCCTGCCCCTGCCTAGTACTGAGTCCTGCCCCTGCCTGATCCTGAGTCCTGCTCCTGCCTGGTCCTGAGTCCTGCCCCTGCCTGATCCTGAGTCCTGCCCCGTCTGAGAACGCCCTGTCTAAGTATCCTGGGTGCCCCATGTCTGAGTCTGTCTGTCCCGCACACCTGTTTCCCCTAGTGCCTGTCCCAGCACCGCCTCCTTCTCGGCGCCTCGTCCGGCCGACCAGTTTCGGACCCGACGCCTCTGTTGTCCCCGGCGCCCGTCCGGCCGACCAGTTCCGACCGACGCATATGTTATTCCTCGAGCGCCCGTGAATAGTTTCAAGGGCCGGATCCGACGCCTCTGTTTTTTCCCGAGCGCCCGTCCGACCGACCAGTTCCGAGGGTCGGACCCGACGCCTCTGTTCTCTTTGAGCCCGTTCCCAATATGTGTCCTGTGCCACTGTCTAATTGTCTTGTTTCCCTCCTTCCGGACCCCCTCCTCCCACCCAGGTTATGTCAATGGTTTGTTTTTTGGTTAGATTGTAGGCCGTCCGGTGTTCGGCCTTCTTTGGGGTACTGTCAGGATTCATGTTTGTTTTAAGTAGTCTGTCTGTTTTGTTTGATGTTATGGTTCTTTTAAGTATCTTAGTGGGTTTCATTATTTATTCTGATTTCTAGTTTGGGTTATGTTTCTGATTGTTGTTTTAGCTTGTATTAGAGTTTGGGTTTTATTTGTGAAATGTCTTGACCCTGTCTGTGTATGTTTATTGACTTCCTGCCTTGTGTCTTTCCCTCCTGTGTGATTGCATGCTCCGCCCTGATGTGTTTCACCTGTCCCTTGTTGTCTGTGTCTATTAATACCTGTGTGTTCCTCTACTCTGTGCCAGGTCGTCTTTTCCCTTACCGTGAGTTTGTTTTGTGTTTCCCAGTGTCTTATCTTTCGTAGTCTGTGTTTTCTGTGGAGGTTTTATTGTTTTCCTTAGTCTGGTTTTTGCTTGCCTTGTATTCCTGGATTATTCTGCTCGGACCCTAGCCTTGGTTGTTTCCTGTTCCTTGGACTTTGTTTTGTATCTGTGGGACCAATAAACTTTATTTTAACTCTTTGCCTGTGTCTGTGGGGTTTTGCATTGGAGTCTTCCGGTTCCTGGGCCATTGGCCATGACAATAATGACTAAAACAGTAACTAAATAGATTGACATTTTGTCAACGAATAAAAGACGAGACGAAAACAACTTGTGACAAAAACCAGTCAGGAGAAGGGAATGATGAAGTGGTACGGGCGGGATAAGTCAAGAAAGCCAATCAGAGCGCGCCTTGTTACGCGGTGGTGCCAAGAAATTAATTGGACGACAGAGCAACAACTGGTGCAAACTGTGAAAATGAAAGGTTTTGGCGGCTGGAAGTGAGAGAAAGAGACTGACCTGTGTTCTCATTTCAAGTTTGAGAACAAAGAAAACAAATTAAATGTAAATAAATGTTTACATTTGATGTTTTTGATGCCAGTGTTTATGTAGCATAAGGAATATCCTCCTGTTCAATGCACTTTATTTAAGTTCAAAGATGGTTTAGATAGTACGTTTATTATTTTAATTATTTGGTTTTCTTGGGCTGTAAAGGCCTTTTGACGTTTGCACATTTATTGTTTTCTTTAATTAAAATTACGCTGTAAATGTGTATTTTGCATCTCTTTATACACATTGATGTCTTTTAGTTTAAATTAAAATAGACAGCAATTTTTTTACTATTGGTGTTGTTTTTCATTGTTTTAAACTATTTTCAATAAAAGCAGTAGTCAGGGTATCTGTAGGTTTCTGAGATTTAGATTTAAGACTTTTTAACACTTTTTTAATACCATCTAAAATTTAAATCAAGACCAATTTCATAGCAAAAAATTTGCAAACAGCAAACAAAGCCACTAATTACGATTGTTAACAAAAGTCCAAGGACATAACGAACCCGCTGCAAATGTGTCATTTGTTAGCTGTTTCCGTCTATTTTGTTCTGCGTGACAAAGACGTAACGTTACATTATTTTAAATTGAAAATAAAATGTTCTTTACGTTGTCGGTTCATTTTTAAGACCTTTGAAAGATTTAATGCTAATTATGGCCTTATTTTTACATTATGGAATTTAATACCTTTTAAGACTTTTTAAAGATCTGCAGATACCCTGAGTATTGTTGAAATAAACAGTGTGAAATATGTTTGCACATTTAAATCTCAATTCTAAAACAAATATAGTTTTATGTCTGAAACAGAAGGTCAAATTAATTACTCATTAAAAATGTTTTGATTTTAGTCGACTAAAACTAAAACAAATAAGATGACTAAAACAAGACTAAAACTAAACATTATTTCACTTAAAAGACTAAGACTAAAACTAAATTAAAATTCCTTGTCAAAATTAACACTGCTGTGAGGTTGGGGTGTAAACTTTCACAGTTTAACCCTGGGACTGTCTCACTGACCATTATTTTTGGGAGTTCCTGTTTCACAAAAAAAGAGAAATAAACTCTGGAGGAGAGTATTTAAATGAGGCACAGCTCGATTTAAGAAGGTTTGAGACTCGGAACAAAACACTTGATGTGAACTTTGTAAAAGAAGCAGAAAAAAAGAGAAAACTCACACATCCCCTGCACGATTATCTCTACATTTGTGGAGTTATCAGTTTTATACTTTCATTTCCTCGTGTGTTGTTCTAATGCTTTCATAAAATCCTCAAAGCTCTGTCGTGTCTCAGGACGAGACACAGCTTTTCAGGAAAATACCACAGTTTGTAAAAGTCCAAAGTCTGCCTCCATCAAACACTTTCTTCATTTACATTTGTCAAGACACATTTTCTTTTACATTCAGATGTAAATGAAAATATGACTTTAAAGTGATCTGGTTCAAAGAGAAGCTCTGGACTTTTATGGATCAAAAAGAGGGAAAGTACAACACACTATTTCTGAGCTCGGTGGATTGGAAAAAGACTGACACTGATTTACTGAAGACTTTTCATTTGTTCTTTGGCCAAGCATCCCTCTCATAAACATGATACAGTGTGACTTTATGAGCTGTTTGTTCAAACCCAAGAGTCAGTGAAAAGAAGAGAAGGACCAGTGACTGACCTCAGAGTCTCCAGTCGACAGTTTGGACTCGCTAGTCCTTCACACAACTCCTTCATTCCTGAGGTTATTTGTTTGTTAAAACTCAGGTCTAGTTCTCTCAGAGAGGGACTGGACTTCAGAGCCGACGACAGAACTTCACAGTCAATCTTTGAGAGTCCACAATAAGAAAGTCTGTAAACACAGTAACATTAAGTCAAACATTAGAGATGTAAAGGTTCTCAGTCGTCCAGGTCACACAACTACATTTATTCACTTTAAATTCAAAGTTTAAAACTATCTGCTGCAACAGATACAAACATTTGACTGTTTTTCATTATTGTCCCAACCTTTTCTTCTTTGTCAAAGCTCCTTACACTAAACTAAATATTAAAAACACTAAATATCTCACATCTGTTGAAAAATCAGGCAAAAAGCTTCATAAAGTCTTGTAAAATATAATTGTGACTGAAGGCCCACATTTACAGAGCTCTCAGTCTAAAACACTTCAGAGTTCAGCAGAAGGTCCTTTTGTATGAAGGTAATTTTGTGTATTTTTAAACAAAGCTTTTTTTTACACCAAATTTACATAACTGGACTTTTTGCATCGAAATATGATAAAAAATTTTATTGTATAATAAATCTGTAGTAAAATACAGCGTCTAAAAATTCAGTGTACAAAAATTCAATGTTTAAAACGTGTGGAACTTACTTCCGGTAAATAAGGCCTGAGCAATCAATCCTGACTCATATCATACTACATCCAGCCAATCCAAGCTGACAGTCACGTGACGCGAGTCTTTCAATTCCGCCGCGAAAAGCAAGCTGACCGTTCACCATGGCGTCCAGTGGCTCGTCGGTAAGTTTTAAATGACTGTTACTGTTCTGTTCGTTCTAAGTCACGAGGAGGACTTTTACAGTAATATAATACTAAGCTCTAAGCCTCGCTGCCGTAGAAGACGTAGCTGTGGCACCATAGACATTATAATGGTTGAGGGTAGCACAGCTAGCGTTAGCAATAGTCAACGAAACTTTCCCATCATTCCAATAAGAAACCCATCCCAAACAGTGAAATTAACGATAACTTAACTCAACCTATCAACTATACGTGATCGTTTTTATTTAATTGATAAATGTTGTGTTTATGTTTTCTCTGCATTTTTAACAGGCTAGTAAGGGTGAAATTATACAATCTGTAAGGCACCTGCTTTCAGTACTCACTTCAGAGAGTAACTGTACAGCGTCTTTGGGGTTAGTGTGTAATTTGGCATATTTTATAATAAATCCACAAGTACCATTGATGTGAACAAAGGCATGAGGGTGCCACTGTCCTTCAGCCAGAAAGGCCATCTGTGCAGATGGAAATGACCAGGTCATTTTATAGTTATACATGATGTATTTTATGGACACAAATATGTTAAAATGTTATCTTATTAGTGCTATAAATGCTTTTGATCTGACACATGCTGATATGAAAAAAATAAAAGGATTATATCAATAATTATTGTTCCTTTACTATCCATAGATCCTTTCCAGGCATTTTTGTGAAGGGCAGAGGGAAAAGGCGCCTTTCTACAACCCCCCTTCTACCTCAAAAGAAAATGAAACCCTCAAGTGTGTTTTATCTCCTTGATAAGCAGTATGAAAAGAGCCCCAATGAGCAGGAGGAACAACTTCATTTAAGAGCTGGATTGGGCCAAAGAACCTTTCAATTGGATGAGAGCACAACCCATCAAGAGGTATTTATAGATTGTAAAAGTATACCTTTTATATCAGAGGTACTGAAGAACAAATTATTTAAGATTGACACTTTATTTTAGTTTTGTCCATTAGGCTGTGTGTAAGTGCTACTTTAGGATTTTAACATTTAATTGAAACGTACCCATGTTTTTGCTTGTAGTTATGTGACAACTTAAAGGAGGTATTTCAAACTGGCAGCAATCACTGGTGGATGGTTAATTTATAAATCTTCAGGTAGGCTATCTTATAAAGAGTGAACTTTGACTTTGTGTTAGGATGGCTAACTAGTGCTTTGATTTTAACTGATTTTGACTTTGCTTTTTTATAGGAGGGTGGGGTACAAGAAAACTTAATCTTGTGACCCTGATGATACTGGCTACACAGGGAAGATATTAAAAGCTGCAAGTCGAGGGCAAGATGTCTTTTATAGCCCCAGTCCAAAAAGAACTTTGTACTAATCCCTTATCACTAACTGATGAAGCGTTCAGCAGCATGCCTAAAGCCACATGTCACACATGTGGTGTAGCAGTTCCTCTGCAGCTGCTGAAAGAGCACATCAAGTCTTGTGCTGATGTTGAAATCCTCAGTGATGACCTGACCAATGTACATGATGCTGAAACAAGTGAGTATATGAACTTTGACTTTTTATGTAAAAAAAAAAAAACTTAAATTGTTTTGTAATTTTAATAGCACATATGCAGCAGTGTCCAGTGTGCACAAAAATATTTCCTGATGACTTTATTGAGGAACACGCCTCATTGTGTGGGGAGAGGTATCAAATTGCACATTTGTTTCCACTATTGACAAAAGATGTCCTACTCCGTGTTTTATAGATGATACAAGTGTAATGTAAAATGTTTGTGAGTAGTGCAGAAAATGAGGTGATGAGTGTTGTCAGTGAGGAAGCATCAGCAGTACCAGGACCTTCCCGAACTTGTAACTCAGGTACAGATTGTGGGTGCTCCTTAGGGAAAGTGGTAGTATAGGAAAATGAAGAGTTAATTTCTATTGATTGACAGGCGCTTTGAGTGCCCGCTAGGTGGAAAAGTGCTAAATAAATACAATTCATCATCATCTGTTATTATCCTTGATAATAGTTTAACAACTTGTTTCGCTTTTCTTTTTCAGACTGGTTAACTGTCACAGATCCAACTAAGGCCTTATCTCTGTATGCAAACATTTTCTCTGTATCCATGAGATGGACACTCCTTTGCATCTTACTAAGGACATTAGAAAAGTTCTACTGAACAGGACATGGCACTTATTTCTTTTTACAAGCGACCCAATGTGAAATGGGCAAGTCCTCTAAGGTGCACTCTTGAAGGTACTTAATGTTATGAAGTTGTTGTCACTGTAATTCAGATATTTTCTTTGCCTTCAATCTGAAAATACTTTATCCTCCAGGAGACCCAGCTGTTGGAGAGGGTGTTACTCGTTACTTTTCTCTCTCAAATCATGCAAAAGTTGAAGTCTGGATTTTGCATCAACTTTGGTTTGTATAATATGAGTAGCAACCTTTGCATGTTTTTATTCACTTTACAAGTATCTTGTTTTGGTTTATTCAAAAGGTTTTGAATAGGCTTGGATTCTCAAATGCTGGTTTCAAATCATTAAGACCTGACTAAAAAACTTGGAATGGGTATTATTTATTCATATGCATAATCTATTCAAGTTTATTTTGTTTTCTTTGGGTTTCCTTAAAGCAGAACTCGTAAGATTCCCTACAGCTTCCTTCAGTGAATCACACAGTTGTAAATACTCCTACAGCTCAATATTTTCGGGAAAAGGTTTTCTCCATCTTTTTGGTGGCTCCGCCATGGCTGATGATGAAATAAAGTGTATTTAGTGCCAATTCGCTACAAGAGGTCGTTATATTGAATTACTGTAAGGCAATTTGTTTTGTCACTCTCGCCTGAAACTGTGCATGAGCCCAGACTTGTGTCGGGTCTGTGAAAGTGCTGTTTTCGGTATAGATGCTCCAGAGGGGTTTGGTGCGTGCTTCAAACACTCCGCTACAACTCAATTAACCATCGTAAGAACTGTTTATGAAGTTAAAAATGTTACTTAGTTCTGCTTTATTTCCTGTTTTATACTTTTTTATACTGATTTCATTTGTTTGTTGCTATTTTGAGGCTGTGTTGATGCTCTTACTGAGTTTAACTAAAAACTTTATTTGTTACACAGCCAACTCCAGCATGACTAGTTTTTTTGAAGGAGCCCGGCCATTTAGTTCCTCAACCTCTCACTTTCTTGTGGAAAGTGATTTGTTCATTGTGGCAGGAAGAATGATTGGGCATTCCTTTCTTCACGGTGGGCCACGCCTTTCTGGACTCAGCCCTGCTGTAGTTCATGTCCTTCTTGGCGGAGTCCTGAAACTGCAACTGTGACATTGGCGGACTGTCCTGACCTGGACATCAGAGAAACCATCTCCCTTGTATGTAAAGAAAATTAATAGTTTTTCCTTTCAGGGCCTGTATGTGGCTTTATGAATATTTTCAGTTTTAGTTTTACCATGATGCTAAGTGATTTGGACCCAAGAAGAGTGCAAAAAAACACTAAATGCATGCCATTTACCATAATTTGATTTTGACCCATGTAAACTTTATCTTTCATTGATACATTTTGACCACCTTAAATTCATTACCTTGTATTTTAATTTGTATCTAAGCTTGAAGGACGATCAAATCTCTCAACTAAAGAGAAAAAGTGTCCAGGAACCTGGCCTCGCCTGGGACCTTCCTCGCTCACAGAGAACAACAGGAGATGGCTTTTTGAGAAGCTCTTAATACATGCTGTATGAAAAACATTTATCTCACCTGTTTTCAGTGAATGCTTTAGATTAAGGAATGATGTACCTTCTAACTTTATGTACAGGTAATTGGCCGTGTGACTCGACAGATAAAGCAGCTGAGACGAGGTCTTAAAGAAACCCCAACATGGAATGTTCTAACTCAACGTCCTGACACCATAACCTTCTTTTTCCAAAAGAGGAACATAACACAATAAGTCGAAAGGTAACTATTTCTTAATAGGGATATAATATTTTCATTCAAGGGTTACCTCTATAAGATTTTGACATAAATATTTAGGGTTCTTTTTTAGTGTTTATTTTCACTTTAATAACAAAAATATTAGTCCAATCTACCTGCTGTATTCAACACACATTCACCCTTTATGTGGAAGTTAGTTTAGTTCCCACGTCTCCCTCTGACAGCAGTTTACTGTTTCTTCTTAGCTTACATGGGGATGTTTTGAGTGTGTGTTTTAGTAAAATGAGTCTATAGATCACATATTCAGTGTAAGATTGTCATGTACTTCCCTCCAACCATGAATGTTTTAATTCCAATTGAATAGGAAAATGCCATGCCAGTGACATTTAATGATAAAAACTACCTGTCTGTAAGAATGTTTAAGTAAGATTTATTAAGGCTTTCTTTTCTCTGTTTTTCTCCAACAGTTACTCCTGCAGTGCATCACCTGGCCATGTGAAGATGAGGATGAGGACTGTTCAAGTGAGGCCAAACACCGTGTCTTAGGCTTTCTTCGACAGTTCATTGCTAATGGTAATCTTTATCAGTGGATAGTCAGGACCATATGAAAGCAAAGTTCTATTGATTTTGTAGTTTTGATATTCAAAAGTATAATGCAGAAGTAATTGGGTGTACATCTATTCTACAGCTACACCTGGTGAACTGACTAATTTGGTCAAGTTTTGGACAGGATGGGAGATTCTTCCTGCAAACCTCTGTGTGGAAGTTGTCTCGGGGAGATACCCTACATCCTTAACATGTTTTGAAACCCTCGCATCCCAGGACATTATGAAGATTATGCTATATTTAGGCACGGCATCCAAAGTTGTATTAACACGTGTCACACAGGGTTTGGTCTTATGTAAAACTTGCTTATTTGCTGACCATAAGATTATCTTTAGTTATCAGTTTGTTATTTTTTGCACTTACTTCAGTTTGATTTCATTCTTTACTTCAGTTTGGTTGCATTCTTTACTTATCTAGTCTAGAACAAAGAATGTGTACTAGTATTAAGCAGTATTCAGCACCCAGAATGTGTAACATTTTATCAAGTTTTTCAAATATACCATTGTTCAAAAACAGCTTAAGAGTACTGTTCAAGATACATACTGCTGTGACAGGTTGCAGAATAAATTAAAATGACCAGTGTATTTGTGTTTTAATATTGTAATAAAACATGTACAGTTTACAACATTGCGTGTACCACTCAACAGGCGTCTCAGCACATTGGAAAAAAATATGCTGGACAGATACTTAATGTAATCTTAAAGCCTGTTGAAGAACAATTAAATAAATGTCCCGTCCGGAAGAGGAGGACTCTGCAGTGGGGTTTATTTGCTGTACGGCAGCAAGGCCATCTGGTGGCAAGGGGCAAGAAGCCTCTTCCAATGTCATACCATAGTGGGAGACTCCATCTTATTCATTATCATAGAGATCTGCTTTTTGCATCTGATGAAGTCAGAAATATCTTTTGTTTTGTGGTTATGATTATTAGGCTATGTGCTTTTAGAAAGTTTTACAATGTATAGGTTATTTACAGAGGAAAGCACTTTGAATTTTTGACATACCTCTGAAAGTTCTGGTTCAGTCACAGGGACTTGTAACATCCCAATCCTCCAGAGCTGCTCTGGGGTCAGATTTCTCAGTGCTCAATGGATGGCAATTCCATGTGTCCACAAAATGTTGCAGATCCAGTTGTATACGTGGAATGAAGACAAAGGCCACACAGAAGAGGTGAATGTCATTTGTAAGATCAAGTAAACCCTCTTCTTCTAGGGTGTGAAGGACAGCATAGTATCGAGATGTTACACCAATCCAAACATCTCTCCAGAGACGCTCCACCCTGGTGTTAAGTAAAAGATGACCGTACCATATGTATAACCAAAGCAACAAGATTAAAATTGAGTAGCATTTACCGTTGGTTGTGGACACTTCTTCCAGCAATAAAGCTTATACGACCTGTTGACATATCTGAAACTATCCATCGGGCAATGTCAACATTTTCAACGCCTCTATCCGATTTCCCTCAGTGCTCAATGGATGGCAATTCCATGTGTCCACAAAATGTTGCAGATCCAGTTGTATACGTGGAATGAAGACAAAAGCCACACAGAAGAGGTGAATGTCATTTGTAAGATCAAGTAAACCCTCTTCTTCTAGGGTGTGAAGGACAGCATAGTATCGAGATGTTACACCAATCCAAACATCTCTCCAGAGACGCTCCACCCTGGTGTTAAGTAAAAGATGACCGTACCATATGTATAACCAAAGCAACAAGATTAAAATTGAGTAGCATTTACCGTTGGTTGTGGACACTTCTTCCAGCAATAAAGCTGCCACGACCTGTTCCACGCACTGTAACTATCCATCGGGCAATGTCAACATTTTCAACGCCTCTATCCGCTCGTACTCTAAATGGAAAAAGAATGGAGAGATGAAGCATTTTTTTTCTTTTTTTTTTGGAGCTTGAAAACAGTAGTTTAAGGCAATAGATATTACACTCTTACCTTGATGGGCATCCATGATTTTTCACAGCATCCAGAAAAAAGCTCAAGGCTGTCTCAGCTTTATTATTTCCAGCCACGTCCAGGTACAAAATCTGTACAGGAATAGATGTCAAAGTTGTGCTGTATATATAGTTTGTATATAAAATGAAACAAATCTTAACTTCCTGAAAAAACCATCCACCCCTCCAAAAATGAAAATATTATACCTTAAAAATGAGATGAAATCTTATCAGACATGAACACTTACATCATATAGAAATATATAACATTTTCTTTAATACCTGATCAACTTATGATTGGTATCAATGTGGACTAGAGACAATGGCGCTGGAACACTGTATGTCCGTCCTGCAATGCATGTCAGCTGGACCATTCTTGAAATTAAGCCTGCACCATCTACTCGGTGAAGGGAGGACTTCACTCTCCTCCATGTCACATGTATCCCATAGCTTGAAGAGACCCTTTCACAATCCTATACCCTGCATCAGGCATTCTAGCTTTGATTGATCTCACCTTCAGATCTAGAACACTGTCAGCATAGCATTTCCTAACTGAGAGATTATGTTCTTGCATCCTCCTGTACAGGGTAGATCTTGAAATACCATGGATTTCAGCCATAGTGGACATTGGGAGATTCAGATTTAGCATATTTTCTATGACATCCCTATCGATGAACACTTCCATTCCATGTCAAATAACGGAATGACGGTGATGTTTGATAGACAAGAAGTTAGCATCTCACTGATATGCTTGAAGCCATCTAAAATACACTGGGGTATATCTACATAAACTGCACCAGCTCAAGAAAATTTAACTCCTGGCAGATGACTGCAGGTAATCAAAATCAATTGGTTCCTACTAAGTACAGCAGAAACTCTGTCTCTAGCCCTTGCTATAAGTTGCCTTCTAACAGATTCCTACGAAATAACAAAAAATATGTTATATATATGGACTTGAACATATGCAACATAAGAATAACTCTATATTTAAGTCTATAAACTTACCAACGAGCCACTGGACGCCATGGTGAACGGTCAGCTTGCTTTTCGCGCGGAATTGAAAGACTCGCGTCACGTGACTGTCAGCTTGGATTGGCTGGATGTAGTATGATATGAGTCAGGATTGATTGCTCAGGCCTTATTTACCGGAAGTAAGTTCCACACGTTTTAAACATTGAATTTTTGTACACTGAATTTTTAGACACTGTATTTTAATACACTGAATTTTTAGACACTGTATTTTACTACAGAATTATTATACAATGATTTTTTTTTATCATAATTCGATGCAAAAAGTCCAGTTATGTAAATTCGGTTTAAAAAAAAGCTTTGTTTAAAAAGACACAAAATTACCTTCATAAAAATACAAATTAAATCCAATCAGACCTGAGTTGTTCCAGTTTACAGTGAGGACTCTTCAGTCCAACAGACAACATCTTTAGCCCAGAGTCCTTCAAGTCATTGTTACTGAGATCCAGGTCTCTCAGACTAGAGGACTGGGAGCTGAGGACTGAGGACAGAGCTTCACAGCTTCTCTCTGACAGGTTACAGCTGCTCAGGCTGAGAGAAAATATATTTTGAAGTGTTGAAGTTTATTAAAATGTTTCTCAATAAAATAGACATTACTCACAGAGCTTTGTTGGAGGCATTGACCACTGGCACCAGCCTCAGGAGAGCCTCCTCTGAAGCAGAGTATTTCTTCAGCTCAAACACATCCAGAGCTTTTTCTGATGACAGTAAGATGAAGGCCAGAGCTGACCACTGAGCAGGAGACAGTCCACCTTTAGCCAGACGCCCTGAACTCAGGTACAGTTGGATCTCCTCCACCAGAGAACGATCATTCAGTTCATTCAGACAGTGGAACAGGTTAATGCTTCTCTCTGCAGACACATCCTCACTCATCTTCTTCTTAATGTACTCAGCTGTTTCCTGATTGGTCTGTGAACTACTTCCTGTCTGTGTCAGCAGACCCTGTAGAAGACTCTGATTGGTCAACAGTGAAAGACCCAAGAGGAAGCGGAGAAACAAATCCAGGTGTCCATTTGGACTCTGTAAGGCCTGGTCCACAGCTGTTTGGTAGAAGTGTGTTGATTTCTTGCCAAAAATCATTGACATTGAGAATGTTGGTTGTTTTTCTGAGAGCAGGTTGAACCCAGTGTTGATGAAGGTCTGATGGACGTGAAGAGCAGCCAGAAACTCCTGGACACTCAGATGGACAAAGCAGTAGACCTTGTCCTGGTACAGACCTGGCTCCTCTCTAAAGACCTGTGTGAACACTCCAGAGTACACTGAGGCTGCTGTGGTGTCGAGGCCACACTCGCTCATGTCTGACTCGTAGAAGATCAGGTTTCCTTTCTGCAGCTGCTCAAAGGCCAGTTTTCCCAGAGACTCCACCATCTTTCTGGTCTCTAGACTCCAGTGTGGGTCTGTCTCAGATCCTTCTTTATACTTGACGTTCTTGACTTTGGCCTGAACCACCAGGAAGTGGATGTACATCTGAGTCAGGGTCTTGGGCAGCTCTCCTCTCTCTCTGGTTTTCAACACATGCTCCAGGACTGTGGCAGTGATCCAGCAGAAGACTGGTATGTGGCACATGATGTGGAGGCTTCGGGACGTCCTGATGTAGGAGATGATGGTGTCGGCCTTGTCTCTGAACCTCTTCCTGAAGTACTGCTCTTTCTGTGGGTCGGTGAACCCTCGGACCTCTGTCACAACGGCGACACACTCAGCTGGGATCTGATTGGCCGCCGCGGGTCGTGTGGTTATCCAGAGGCGAGCGGAGGGGAGGAGGGTCCCCCTGATGAGGTTTACCAGCAGCACATCCACTGAGCTGGACTCTGTGGCGTCAGTCAGGGCCTTGGTTTTGGTGAAGTCCAGAGGAAGTCTGCACTCGTCCAGACCGTCAAAGATGAAGACCACCTGGAGGTCTTCAAAGATGCAGAGTCCTGCTTCTTTGGTTTCACTAAAGAAGTGTTGAACAAGTTGCACCAAACTGAACTGTCTCTCTTTCAGCACATTGAGTGCTCTGAAAGTGAACGGGAACAGCAGCTGTATGTCCTGGTTGGCTTTGCCTTCAGCCCAGTCCAGACTGAACTTCTGAGTGAGCACTGTTTTCCCGATGCCAGCCACTCCCTTTGTCAGCACTGTTCTGATTGGTCCATCTGTGTCAGCTGGGCCTTTAAAGATGTCTTCACATGTGATGGCTGTCTCTGGTCTGCCTGGTTTCCTGGAGGCTGTTTCGATCTGTCTGACCTCATGTTCCTGGTTGACCTCTGAAGCCCCTCCCTCTGTGATGTAGAGCTCTGTGTAGATCTGGTTCAGAAGGGTGGGGTTTCCTGCTTTAGTGATGCCCTCAAACACACACTGAAACTTCTGCTGCAGGTTAGACTTCAGTTTACTCTGACAAACTCCAGAAACCCTTCCTGAATGAAGACAACAGATAAAGCCATGAGTCTCAGAGAATATAAAATGACTGTGAGCCTCTTGTTAAATGTGTTAAATGGTCCTACTGCTCCACAGACGCTCAGCCAGCTCCTTCTGCTTCATCCTCTTCAGGAAGTTCAGTGTGATCTTCAGAAAATCCTCACTGCTGCTCCTCTGCTCTTCATCCTCATCCTTCAGATGCTCTAAGCATTCTGGGTAATCTGTGCTCAGAACCTTGTGGAGCTTCTTCAGCTCCTTCTTGACAAAAGTGCAGATGTTCTCCTCCAGAAGCTGAGCAGATACATTATAAACAACACAAATGCAGTCAGTGTTCAGATCTGTGTAAAACAAGTTCTCATTCATTTAAACATTTCCAAACTTTAGTGAATGACAGACCATAAATATGGAGTCCAGCTGTGTCTGATGTTTATCGCTGATGACCTCTGACCCCTGCTGCTTCACTCTGTGGATAAGGACACAACAAAGACTCTGATTATTTCTCTGTTTCAGTGACACACTCCTGACTCTCTGTTGTAAAGTCTGTACTATTGATAGTCTCTGTGAGGTCTGGATTATTAATGTTCTCTATTATTCTATAACGTTTTCTTCAAGATGACCTGGATGACTGAGAACCTTCACTGACCTTTGAAAACTGCTTAGATTATGTTTTTATTATTATTATTATTATTATTATTATTATTATTATTATTATTATTATTATTATTATTATTATTATTATTATTATTACATTATGTTTTTAATTCTTCTGGATCTTCTTTTATTCTTTAACAAACTTCCTGTGAGGTCAGACAATAAAAGGACAGTCCTTTCTCTTTGAGGTGGAGGTGGACTGCAGACTCATAAGGATAACTACACTCTTCTCTTTTGTCCCTGGTTCCTGTCTGTTTGGTTTCGTGTCCTTTTAGTTTTGTTGAATGTCCATCTGGGGGATCCACAGTCTCTCAGAGCTTCATGAATGTGTTGTTCTTCTTTCTCTTTTCCTTCTGAGGCTAAAGCATGCTGGGTAAATTGTGAAAATGTGTGACTCCAGAGCCACAGAGCTGTTATCTGAATTATTATACACATACTTTTAACAATAAATGACAGATATTGTTTTATAGACTCCACCCAAATCTAAAGAGACACAAGTGGGATCCAGCTCTGAACCTGCATTTGAACCTGCTTTACAAAAACAGAACTCCAACCATTATCCTGACGTTACTCAAGGATCTGTGATGAATATATGAATTCATTCTAATAAAAACTTTCAAAGACCTATTCAAGGACATTTTCTAAAGACTTGTTGAGCCTCCAGTTTGTAATGACTCTGTTGTTTGTGTGAAACCAAAGGAAGAGAATGGTTCATATCGACCAGTCTCCTCATTAAACTTGGACCACAAACTGTAGTTGTTCTTCTAAAGTATTCTGACGATGACTTACTGTGGACCACCTTCTGTTTTAAACTCAATCAGTCGATCCATGGAGCGATCACTTTTAAAGGAGACTTGTCTGGGCCCAGGAGCAGGTCTGTGGATAAAGATGGTGCAGTGGTTTTAGTGCTGAGCTAAAGAAAATAAAGAGGTATATTAAATGTCCAACTCCAGATAGAATAAAACACTTGCTCACTGCTCACACTGTCTATTATTTATTTCATTTAGACATAGTCCAGCCTTATACTGGACTGGTACGCTTTAAAGCCTACATCACAAAAGAACACTAAATGGTAAACACTGAGTGCTTAAGATGGATGTTATGTATAGTTTTGTTGAAGCCAGTAATAAGTTTCCTCTGATGCCACAGATCCTCTCTCCCTCTGCTCCTCTGCTCTCTCACTCAGTCTTTCTGCACAAAGTCTCAGGCTTTTGCTGGAAATGGCTCAATTCTGACTCAAGCAGAACACATGTTTTATTCATGTAGGCACTAGATTTGATATTCAATATGATAAATGTGTCTGTCTTATTAAACTCATGCTTGTGTCTGACTGTAGGCCTCAGTCTGAAGAACAAGATGACACATAATGTATTGGACTAGAATCAGAAAATGAGTGACGTGATTAAAAAGCTGTCATTACACTGTGTGCCTCGGGAGATGCTTGAGTTCTGAAGAACTGTGAGACAGTGTGGCTTTTAGATCCAGACACGGAGGGGTCTCTGGAGCTGCTTGTGTTAAATCAACTCTCTGCCCAGAGACCCACCCTCCTCTGACACTGGCCCCAAAACTGACCCTATTAAACCATCGACGGCAGCGAGTATTACCCAATCAGAGGCAGAACAGGACGAGTCTTCACAGAATGTGGGAGGACCATTTCTGTTGGATGGTGCAATAAAGAACACTTGGAAATATTGATTGAAAACAGTGTATGTGTTACAAAAGACAGATGAATACAAACAAGCACATGAATAAGATGTAGTGTTGTCTGTAGCGGCCTCCCAAGTAAACCTTGAAGCCGCGTGAGGGTCAGTGGTGGGTCCTGGTGGTGCGAAAGATTGTGACGCGCTTGTAGAATATAAGTAAGTACGCTGAGCTCCAACATGCATTTGGTAGGGTTATTGTTCATGAGATAATTACAGTTCAGCAGAAAAATGAGGCTTGAACCAGCTGCATAAACAGATAAGTATTAGATGAGATGAACTCCAGCGTTTGAACAGGCGTTTGCGGTCAACAAAAATTGCGGCTACCCGTCCCTGACTCTCCACAACCTAACCTCTCGAAAGTGCACACCTTTACAGACCTACGTGCACGTGCATGCGCTCCCGTGAGCTCCGCCCCCTCAGCACCAGACCAACACCCACACACAAACACAGTGTCCATAAGGCATAATAATAGGACCAATGGGCGGATAACATCCATTTTTATTTACAATCTATGGCTTGGTCCCATACTTTTTTCACTATATGTTACACCATTGGGACAAATCATCAGAAGTTATGGAGTAAATTTCCACTGTTATGCCGATGATACACAGCTGTATCTACCAATAAAAGTGAATAATACTACTGACATCAAGCGTCTAGAGGCCTGCCTCGTTTCAATTAAAACATGGATGTCTCAAAACTTCCTCCATTTGAACTCGGATAAAACAGAGCTCTTGTTAGTTGGTCCTGCCAGTCATCGGCACAAGTTCAACAATCTTACTGTCTCGATCAACAACTGTGTGTTGGAGCACGGCAACACTGTGAGGAACCTTGGTGTCATTTTGACTCCACACTATCTCTGCAGCAGCACATTAGTGAGGTCACTAAACTTTCTTTGTCGTTGTATAGCTTTGTGTTCTGTTCAAAATAAACTTCACTCAATCAACAGCTGTAATTGTCAGATTTGGCGACTTATGTTCTCCTGCCTTTGTTCAGACCACAAACAGATTAGAGTGAGTCTAAAATGAAAATGCTAGGATAAGAACAAAAATCTTCTCCTTTAAATTAATCAGTCTGAATAAATGTTGGTTAAACAGACGCTGAAATCTGCAAAAGCTCCTCTAGAGCAGTCTTTCTCAAAGTATAGTTTGCATTTGAGTTTATTAACCTAATATGAAATCAGATAATGGCTGTTTTTGTTTTCCAATGTTTATTTAAAAAAAAGGAGAAAAAGTGGGGTAATTTCTGGATTTTTAATTTTCTTTTTCTGATTATAATTTGGAAAAGGCTTTTTAAGTTGAAATCTGTGAAAGTAAAAGTTGATATATTGTTTTGGGGGTTACTTAGAGTTTTGGGTTAAGGTGGTCCTTGGTCTAAACAGATTTGAGAAACACTGAGTGACAGATGTCCGTCTTAGACCAGTTTACTTCTGGTCCGCTGTGGCCCAACTTCATGTCACTTCAGTCAAAGGGCGTTGAGCAGACTGTTTTAATATCTACAACTGGCCCAGAGACTTTATGGACTTGTTCTCAATGGAAAGTGTGAGGCCACTCCTCAGAGAACAGTGTAGCACACAGACTGATGAAATATCATGGTCCCACAGAAAACTGAATAATATACATCTAATATAAAAGATCTAAATATTTAAATGTGATTACATCCTTTGTCCTTGTTTTGTCAATAATATCTGAAATTAAATATACACTTAAGATCATTGAAATAAATAATGATATGAATAATGAATTGGAGAATGGAAACTGGAGTTTCTAAAAATAAATGATATAAGTGCATCACTTACAGTCGACTCTGTGGAGCTCCAGGTTCATTACTGAAGAATGGAGGGACGTTCTTGGACCAGTCGCTCTTCAGAGACACACAGCTGGACACTGGAGACACTGCTCTCTGTTTGTGACACTCATCTCTAAAACAACAGGATTTATTGTACAGTGAGTGTTAATAAGCAGCAGTGAGCACTTCCTCTGACTCTGTTCTGTTCAGAAAACACACACTTTACAGTTTCCTTCAGAAACTATATTCTTATTTTTGGGCCTGAGCCTCAGTTAAAGCAGTGGCTCCATGAATGTGTCCTGTGCTGTTTCAGGTGAACCACAGTGTTCTTAAATCAAACACAAACAGCTGATGATGCTACTCACTGTGTTGGAGCGGGCCCTGGCTCGCTGCTGCCATCTGGAGGTTCCTTCATGAACACACCTCTCTCTTTATAATGGCTCTGTGAAGACTGGGCCTCCTCTTCGTCCACACTCACATTATTCATGTTCTGTCTCAGTCTGAAAGGTGAACGAGTCAAACACAGTGAGCTCTGATCATTTTAATAAAGCACCTTATGAATAATTATCACATGAAGCTGGAGCCAGATGTTTCTAATGTGATTGATTATTGGCTTTATTTCATGTTAATGTTTAGATGTTGGTCTTAAACCTCTCCAGATGGACCTCTGTCTTTATTCAGGAGAACTGTTCATATTTGGGCCTGTGAAGGCCTCTGGGTAAAGTCTCCACAGTCCTCCATAATCTGTTCTGATCTGAAGCTTTCTCACCTCATTTTAGCCTTTTCTGCCCAAAACAAACTGGTTCATTATTTACTGTAGAATTCTGAACTTTGTTTATGGGACCGACATGGTTTTCCTTTAAAATCTAGACAAACTCTCCAAATGTGACAAAAGTGTTCAGGCTGCTGTTGAATACAGACAACACACTTTAAAACCAACTCATTAAGAATATGATCATCTATAGGATTTATTCTAAACTAAATGCTACATACTCTACAGTTAAAGAGTTTGTATTATGAGGTGTGTATTAGAAATAAACCAGTGTTGAGTTAAACACTGGCTTTGAAACAGGAGATTGTCCTTAAACTGTTAAAGGAGTTTTATCAAACAAATAAAGCCTCTTTATAAAGTCTGTGTTTATCTCAGAGTCTTTGCTGTAAACATCCGGGGTTTAAGTCTCGGTAAAAGGCCCATGATTCACAAACAGTTCTGTTCTGAGGCAACACTAAACAAGAGGAAGTAACTCAGTGGAAATACAGAGCGCAGTAAAAGTCAGCAGCTGTCTGTCCTCTGCTCTCTGTAACAGTCCACACTGAGACAACAGCTTTAATCAAGTCAAAGAACACTAATGTCACACTCACCTTCTCACACCACGACACAGCAAAATGGAGGCTGTCTGAATACTTTCACTTTCGTTTGAGTCACGTGATAGCAGCCCCTTTTTTTGTCGGGGGCGGAGCCTGTGGAGACTGAGCTGGAAAAATCAAGGAGTAGATACGGCCCTTTATGACGTCGGAACCTGGAAAAGTACACGTGCGGATTAACATTTTTTTTAGTTTTTCAATAATTTCTGTTATTGAAGTTTTAATGTCCTTTTTGACTTATATTACACAGAAAAAGAAAAAAAGTTAAGTAGTTAAGCTGCTGCTAATGGCTCTGTGTTTTCAACGTTTTCAGTTTGTAATCATGTTTTCACATAAAAGGAGCTTATAGGTCTTATAATAACGTTTTTGAGCAGCTGCTTGTTGTTTATTAGCAACGTTAGCGCTCTCAGTGTGTTTTTCCTGCATTAGCTCTGTTACAGTCATTGACAGCTTCTGCTCTTGTGTCCAGCTGCTGTTGCTGGTGGAGAACAGGATAATGCTTTGTTAGAATTAGACCAACTGTGGAGACATTTTACAGAAATAATAAAGCCAATAAATATTTAAAAACTAAGAGGATATTAATCACAGTAAAGGTCTGCAAAGTGTAAATAGAGAATAAAAGTGTGACACACAGTAACACATACACAGACTGTTGCACTCAGTGGTTTTGTTTATGAAGTGAAGATTTAAACTTACAACTTCAGATTTCTTTGGTACAAGTTCTCAGATCGACCTCAGATCGCAGTCTACACACGCAACATTTCTACTTTCATCGTAAACAGGCAGGTCCTGGACAAAAGGAAACTTAGATAAAATCCACAAAGAATAAATATCAAAAGCCAAGGAAGACAACAAACTGCTCCAGGCCTTGACAAATAGTGTAGTTTTAAAAGCCTTGGACTTTCTGCAGATTTCCCTGTAACATGTATAAAACACTTGGTCGGCTGCAGCCCTGGAGAAGAGAAAATATCACTGTTTTAACTTTATATTTGACTGAAAACAAAATAATACTTCCTTCTTCCTCAAACATATGTGGCTCTGTGGTAAATATTAGGGTCAGACTAAATATTTGACAAATAAAGGCTTAATTTAAAGCATTTAATGTAATAAATAAGTCACCAGATTATAATAAAAGTAAATGTTTCTTTACTTAAGACAAAAATAACTTCTGTTTCTAAAATATAAAGTAACTCTAAGTTTGCTTTAAAACAATTAGAAGTGAATAATAAATAAAATAATAAATTATTAAATAAGTATTCATTATTAACATGTTTTTAAAGAACATGTAATATGATGAAAATTCATGTTTTATATGATTTATTATTTTGTTTAAATGATTGTATCGAGAGGTGTTTCAATGATTCCACTTCCTTCACTGTTCCTCTTTGTTCTCTTTGTGATTGGTCAGTTGTTGCAGTCGGTCAAGGTTTTAGTGATGAAGGAAGAAGAGGAACAGGAAAAAGACGAGGAATGAAGCAGTGAGACCAACGTTTAGTACGAGCTGGGACTAACAGGAGGCAGAAAACTCCTCGTCTGCTTCAATACAACTGTCAAACTAAACATTATAAAACCTTCTGAACAGTAACTGACCAAGTTACAAACTCTATTGTTCTTCTGCCAAAAGTAAAACATTTCTACAATAGGTCTTAAAAACAGTTCCATCTTTTACAGTCTTTATTTCTGTTTCTAGAACCTTATTGTTTTTAATACAAAACGTCTTCTCGACACGTCCCACAGGTCAATCATTTCTATGGATCAAAGAGTCTCTGAGTCTGTCCATCTGTCCATTCTTCTTTTCTGAAGAGTCACCATTTGTGAAAAACAGAGGATACGAGCCGTTTGTTACCAATGATCCAAACTCCAGCTGCTCTTAGTGCTCCCTCTGTCATGTGACGAGCCTGATGAGCTGCCTTTTCATATTTTACAAGAAGAACAACAACGTGGAGAGTGTGAGGAATAATGAGAGGACTCGTCTTTCGTTAGATTTGCAGGTGTCAAGCGTCCCTCGATTCTGAGTAAAATATCCTCATCAATGAATGGGTTGAACTTTTTTAGACGACTCTGATTCGACAGTGGTTTCTTTGTTTGTATGTCCCTGAACTCATCTGTAAACACTTTGTGCTGTACAGTGGAAATAATAAGCTTTGTAACTTCAGAGAGTTCATGAGTAAAGCTGGTCTGATTAAAACTCTTCCTGCCTCTACATCTTGTCTGGACTGATGTTTTCTTAAATGATGCTGCTACACGTTTTAATCGAATCTAGTTTTTAATGCCCTGATAATCTGATAAACATTTGGTCTTATTTTTGCGTCTGCCTCAGGAGAGTGAAGATGTCTAAACTGGACTGTGTCAGAAATGACGGGCCGTGAAACCAGTTTGTGTGTGAGATTGTTTTCTGTAGAAATGTAATGGCTCTGAGCAGGTTGTGTGCACTTCCTGATTCAAGTCACGTGATTAGCTACATAAGTGTAAAACCTCTTGGTGGTGTTGTGTGTTTAGTCAAAAACAATTTTAGTGTCTGTGAAAAATCTACTTCAATGTCCCTCTGATCTGGGATCAGTTCATACACCTCCACAGCCAAAACAGTAGCACACAACTCTGACCTCGGGACAGTGGGAGCTGGTCGTGGGGCTGCTTTAGACTTGCTCACTACTTGTTGTTTTACTGCTGGCCTGATCGTAGACTCATTGTTGATAGATGTGTTCTCTTGAATGTTGTGCTGCACTGATGTCCTTTTACTGCTGTCCTCGCTGAGGGCTTCCTTTCCTTTGAAATATATAATGTAAAGAATACTCACAGACAAATACTGTCCCAGGACACAATGTTTAAGATTATACACGACACACAGAACACACAACACAAGTGGTTTCCCTGTTGTCTCTGTTTTTCTTTCCCCTGAGTTAAAATTTTATCTTCGTGACTCTATTTGAGTTGTTCTTGTCTTTCACACGAGCGTCCCGAGCAGGAAGGAGAGGCCAGCTCCTGAAGCTAACCCCAGGACGAGGAAGAAGAACACGAAAGAACCGGACGTTTCACAGCCTTTACTTTGATGAAGTTATACTTTGTAGCTTCTCACTGAAGGCATCAAAACTATGAATGAACACTTATTGAATTAGTGAAGAAATTACAGCAAAGAAAAAAGTGTGAAAAAACTCCAAACATGTTTTATATTTTAGATTCCTCAAAGTAACAGTCTTTGCTTTGTCGACAGAGCTGCAAACCCTTGGGCCTCTCTCAGTGAGCTTCAGGATGGAGTCACTTAAAATGGTGTTTCCAGGTTAAAAGTGGAAACACAATGTTGTGTTTGTGTCTTATTTAAAAGTAAAAACATGGAGGATTAGGGAACATAGATTTAAGGCTTAAATGAATGCTAGCCTTTATAAAAACACATCATTAGACTTTATAAGAAATGCACGTTGGGCGGGAGACAAAAAGTGTTGGAGGAAGAGAGTGGGACGAGCACGTCAGGACCAGAGTTTCAATTGTTGTTTGGTGATTTTACTCATAAATATGTCCTGGATTGGAACGGTTTAACATCAAAAAGGCTTTTGAACAAACTTAATGACATTGTTGTGGGTGGTTTTGTCTTGTATAAATATTTAAATGAGGATGAATGTGCAGCACTGATAAAGCTCCTGGATTGTAAAGACTCTGATGAAAGTCTTGGAGATATAAGAGGCTTATATCAGTGACCAGACTCCGCTCAGAGCCACTGTTTCATGGAGTTGTTATGTAAGCACCAAAACTGTTCTGAGGACGAGACCCACACACATTTGTTTTTAGACTGCTGTCACTCAAAAGAAATGTGGACCAAACTAAACGGACTTGGACTCACTTTTAATGTAAACTTCTGCTCTGTTCTGTTTGGACGAAACAGTTCAAACTCATTCAACTCATCATCGCAGTCTCCACAGTTAAAATATGGAAAACAAGGACAAAAGTCACCATTAAACAAACATTCATCAACAGCTGATATTTTTTTCACAAAAGACAAACAAACAATAAAACTACTTTCACCATGTCCTACATTGAACTCAGTAACTGTAACCATTTTCTTGCATTTCTTATTCTGTTGTATTTTCAGAAAATAGACGCAGAGTCCATCTGAAAAGCTCCAGTGACACCATCCCAGAACAGAGCAGTGTGACTCTGAGCTGTGAAGTCGAGGCTTTAAAGGAACTTATGAATGGTTCAGACTAAAGTCAGCCTCGGACTCTCAGAGGGAAACAATGAAAGAAAACTCAGCTGGTGTCAGTGTCTCAAATAGAGGTGTCTACTCCTGCAGAGGATGGACCAACACATCGTCACAGAATCAACTAATACTGTCACTGTTTTACAAACTGATGAGTACACTTGTGTTTTTAAAGATAGATCTGAAAGAAACATAAAAGTCAAAGCAACAGAAAGTGAACAGTTAAGAAAAAAAGTTATAACACATTCAATTTTTTTATTATAACTTTCTTTAACCTGGTAATATCCTCATTGAGATCATTGTTTTGTTTCTCAAACTAAAGAAAATAAATAGACACAACACTAAAGCCTCTGTTTGTGTCAAATCTAATGTTTGTGCTTGTTCTGCTGCGTTGGTCTGACACATGAAGCCGTCTGAGTTGAGCTGTGAACAGAGCAGTGTAAAAAACAAGATTAAATACAAATATGATTTATATTTCTTCTCAGGAGATATTTAAACCTGTGGAATTTCTTAAAATCCAAGTTACATAATGATTTCTAAGTTTTATTATTGTCCAAATTCCAAATCTGTGAAGATTTTTGGTCTTGTTTTTCTCACATTTATAAAAACCCTTGTCAGACTTGGACACAGTCTAGAGTTTTGTGGAATAGTCCAAGACACACTTGTGCCTCTTTTAACTTTGTTGTACAATGATATTATCTCAAATCAGTCAAAGCCAATAACAATGTGATCTGCTCTAATTTCTCTTGTTCCAAAGCCAGGCAAGGATCACGTTTAGCCTCGAATAATATGAGAAGACTATTTCATCAAATGTCAAAGGATTCATCTTTTCAGGGTCCAGCAGTAGCTGTGTCGCTGGAAAAGCTTTGGATCGAGTGGCCCTTCTTATTTTATGTTCTCTCTAAATTTGGAACCAATTTCATGAAATGGACCAAGACTCTGTCCATGAACCACTTGCACGAGTTAAAACTAACCGTATAATATCACATCCTTTTCAAGTCTTTAGGTCCACACGGCTTCCACCAGCTTTATTTATCCGAGCACTGGAGCCGTTAGCCTGTGCTATTGGGGCAGATCCAGGTGGACAGGGGATTAACATGGAGGACACCATTTTAAAAGTAACCTCTTTGTGGATGATACAAACCCCATTCCCAAAAAAGTTAGGACACTGTACAAACTGTGAATAAAAAATCTCATAAACTTATATTTTATTCACAATAGAATAAATAATAAAACACATGTTTGACATTAAACTAAAATCATCGCTGCACAAGTCTCTCTAAGTCTGCTTTAGACATTATCCCTTTGACTTTGGAAATGTTTTGAAGGTGATAAAATGCTGATGATGTAATAAATTCAAGTCTGAGTCCAGGATGAGTCCTAGATTCCTAAACACTTGTGATCACCTGCTCATCTCCAAAATGTTTTTCAGGAGTCGTTGTGCCTCTTTTAATTCAATAGTGTGTTCAAACGCTCTGATGAAGGCTTTAAAGGTCAGGGTCACCTTTAAAAACAGGAACATCTTTTCTAGGTAACTGTGACTGCTGCTGTTGTTTTACAAGCCTCTCTGTTTCTGCCTTTGTTTTAGTCACAACTTGTAAAATGCTCTTGTCACATTGTTCATATGTCGTCTGTGGGGCTTGTGTTTGAGGATCCTTATTATTTGTTCTCCAACTTTGTGTCAAAGATGTGTCTCACAGTGCATTCATCAGTTCATTCTTTTACCTTCGCGGTGGATCAAAGGCATTCCAGCGTAATCCAGACATTACAATCCTCAGCAACAGGTCGAAACTCTGTGTGCTCCCAAATCTGGTGTAGGTCAACACTGAAAACATGACCACATCAAACACTCCAACACTGCCTTAAAAGTGCTCTTTCAAACATCATTAGTGACACAAAAACAGGTTTTATTCAAATTCGATCAATATTTATTAAAAGTGAACTAAATATTATTGGAATTAACATCTTCCAAAGAGAAATAAAACTCACACAATTGGCAGATGACACAGTTCTATTTTTAAAAGATAAACTTTAAAATCAAAAGGATTGAACAAAGCCTGAGGAACCCAGACTCACTCTGGCACTTCATCCTTTGAACATATTCCAAGAGGTTGGTGGTCTACAGTTTCTATTCCAAAGTCAATCCAGTGTTGAACATGAGTTCTAAAACGATCATCTTTCTACAGCAGGCTCTACTAGCATGGAAACTGTGTCAGAGCCACAGCTTCTCCTGCACAAGACTCTTCTATGGAACAAGGAAGACTTTACAAAACCAAAGAAGTCATTAGAATCAACAAAATGGAAACACAATCAAATTATTTTGTACAAGACTTTTCCGAAAATGAGTGAGTGAGAAATACATGAATATGAAAACTATTATTTCAAACAATTTTCCAAAAACTACCCAAGAATATAATTATGTCATAAAAAGTATTCCTAAATACATATTTGAACTAATGATAGGATTTAAAATTATATTCCAGAAAATATATTTGTTAACAGTATACACATTAAAAATAATGTATCATTTTAGAAAAAGCCTCCAGGATTTGACTGGTTCAGTTGCTGCTTGTATAACCGGCTGCTCAGCACAGTTTTCTAATATTAAATGTGATTAAACATGGATTATGACTTTTAACTATTGTATAGAAAACAAAGTAAGACAACTACACTACACTACACTGGAAACTTTTACATAATATCTCCCACACCAACATATTTATTTCAATTTCATATTTATTTATTTATTTATAGAAAATCACAAAACATGAAGAAAATTGTTGTTGAAAACAGGAAATCATTATTTAAACTCTTTTCAATTGAAACAAATAATTATATCTTTTCACTGAACACAATTACAAATAGAAAATCTACTAAAACTATTGAAACGTATGAGTTCTTTTGTTAAATGGACTGTAATAAAAGTATGTGATGTTTAAAAAGGTTTGGTCCTGTGTGTTTATAGACTTTATATCGACACATGTCTCAAAGTGTCACTGTGAGACACAACTGTGAACTGACACTGCCATGTAGGCCTACCTTTATTATCATTTACACCAAACTCATGTTGCCTTTGTTTCATCTTTATGTTTTATGTTTATTATACATTTTCAGTTGCAATGCTTTATTATAGTTATTTTTTTATATTGTATTGTTAATAAACCTTAATAAAAAAGACTAGATTGGATTTAAAACAAAGGCTTTATGTTTAACATGAGGTCATCAGAAAATACTATTTGGAGAGGGGGTTTCTTGAGGTAGATCTACTATCTTCTGTGCAATGTTTGTATTTGGTTACTATGTGTGCAGTGATTATAATGTTTGGGAGTTGATTATAATTTTGTTTGAGGATTCCAGTGGGATAGGATATCTAGTGTAAAAAGCAGGTGTGTGCCTGGGGAAAGGGGGGTTCTGTACACGTTTATTCGATTTCAGTTTGCAAGACAATGGGGTACATTAACGGGGCGGGGGTACATATAATGAGCCTTGAAGGACAGTGGTTATGTTATGTGTAAATTGTAAATAAGTACATTTTCTTGTCATGAACATATTTAAGTAATAAAACAGAAAAAAATTACTTTTTAGTTTATTTATAAGATGAATACTTAAGTAAATGTAACAGAGTAAATATATTGAGTTACTACTCACCACACACAGAGCCTGACCACCACAAAGACATTACAGTGCTCAAATATGTGTTTTTTTGTATGAACCCTGAGCTTATCTGGGCTCTGAAAGTATGTGGAACATGTCTGGAAACAAAAGCTCGTCTGAGGCGGGGAGTGGGTCTGGGGGGGTCTCTTTCAGTGGCCACAGATTGCCCTGTGTTTTCTTAATTGACAGACCTGGCCACATTTGATGGAAATGACGTGCAGCTGCAGGGCGCCCCGGGCCGAGCAGGTAGAACACCTATCAGCAGGAAAAATGTCCTCACTCCACTTCATAAAGCAGTCTGGTGGAGGTCTCTGGCCGCGTCTTCGGGCCGCTCGGGTGAGTTCATGTGGAGGTAGCCTCCGTCTCTAAGCACTTCCTCTCGTATTGGACTTATTTTCCAAAGACTCGTGGTGCATTGTGGGAAGGTGATGAGTTCAGCTGAAGCGCTTTTCTACATTTTGGGGACAATATTGTGGTTTTGTAAGACGTCCCACGTGTCCATAAATCCCAATAATAACAGGTTCCACATGAACAGCAGCAGGAATGAGGCCGTTACTGTGGAGTGTTTTCTCATTTCACTTTATTGTCATTTCTCACAGGATTTTAACCCAAATCACATTTATCTGTGTCATATTTCAAATCCACCTTTATATTAATGAAGTGTACAGAAGCACTTGTCGAGACAAATGCTGTGATTGATCCTTCTCTACAAACACAATGAGACCAACATGAGATTGATGTCATCAGTTTGTTTCTGTGTGGGATCTGTCTCTGTCAAAGAAACTGGAAAAGAACTGTTCCTCTGTTTTATCCAATCAGACCAGCTCAAAGTAAAAATACAAAGTCCATCTCTGATCATTGAAGTGTGTTTGGAGTCTTTTCTAATCTTTTCTAACATGTGTGAGTGTGTGAGGTCAGGTAGACTGGACTATCTGATCAGCAGTGAGGATGTTTCTCTACAAGAGGACACTCTCAGTCCCACAGAGTTAACAACGACACTGAGGAGTCAACAGACCAGAGACTAAACCCAGGAAACAGAGTCTGAGTGAATGTGATGTTGAAGGTGTGGAGGTGGGTCAGTTGGTCAGAGGAGACTGTGTAGAAGGACAGAGAGCCAGCAGGACAGTCCACATACACTGCTACTGTCCCAGAAGAGGACGAGGAGTGAGGGAGGGGGTGTGGTTTTTATTATGCCAAACATAGTAACCACCTTTAGAGCAGGACAGACTCCAGGACTGATTGTTGAATCCAAACACACAGTCTTCACTGTCTCCTTTCCTTCTGATTCCTCTGTAAGACACTGATATAGAAACCCATCCGCTCCACTGGACCTCCCAGTAACAGCGACCAGTCAGACCAGTCGAACACAGCAGCTGTTCCCAGTCCTCAAATCTGTCCTGATGATCTGGATACGGCTGCCTCTTTTTCACTCGTGTCACCTTCTTGTTGTTGTCAGACAGTTTGAGGTGTCTGTGAGCTGTGTTTGGATCCAGTGTGAGTTCACAGAAATCTGATGGAGAGAAGACACAATACAGCTGCAGTTAGTCCTCTGTCCTCTCTGAACACATGAGATTAACACAAATGTACAAGATTCACAACACAACTACAAGATTCTGTTTGATGGAAAAGTCATATTAGAAGAAACACTTGTGTTTGGAGGAGTTTTAAACTCTTCTTCTACTGTTTATTGCTGTAGGACATAAAGCAGCTCCTAAAGCTCCAGCCTCTGACGTCACTACACAGGAGTTTATTCACTTCTCTGTGCTTCATGGAAATGTACATCAGTCACATTTCTTTGACACATTTGACTCCAATAGTTGTTCTATTCTCTGGAAACACAGGAACAAAGTTGGTTGAAGCTGCAGCAGTCGTTCTGATGGTGCTTGGTGCAGACAGTGGCTGAGAGCATGTGGCTCTGTGTTGCAGGAGATTGTTCACAGCTGCTGTCATTTTGCCAGTGTTTGTGTGATATCTGCTGTTGTTCTAGTGATGAGGAGGACTGACAGCAGAGGCACAGCTCAGAGGAGAACAGCTTATTGTCTCCAGAAGAATCCTTCACATGACTCTTCCTACATGTTTGATCGAAAAGGTTAGTGCAGTTAAACAGCTCCAAACTGGACTCTTCAGGAGCTCCTTTAATAAGAACTCTAGAGTCAGTTCTGACACCTGTGGACTACACAGTAAAAGGTCACAGTCTTTATCACAAATGTTTCAATCAGATCTGGTTCTGACTAAAACCTCAAACAGACACATTCACTTTTATTGTGACGTGTGTAAAACGTGCCTTTATTTGATTTCTCTCATTTTGTCCAACAGCGCTGTGCTCTGGTATCGATAAGTCACTGACACAGCTTTAATCCAACACATTTTCTAAGGTGTGTTCCTGCTGCATTGAGGCTTGTGTTCAGGTCTAAAGACACACTGGGGGTGAGTGTGGAGAGGAGCAGCCCTAACTCTGCTACAGACACACTCTCATACAGCTCCAGCTTATACAGGTGTCTGCAGGCCTCTATGAGTCTGAGTCACACTAACTCTGCAACAAACTACTGCTGCATCACTTTTACAACCATCACTGTCTCAGAGTCACACACACACACTTTTCAGGCCAATGTGGAAAATACATCACATTTGTCCCTGAATTTGTGTCTGGCTCAGAGTTTGGACAGAGACAGATCCCATTGTAAGTCCAGTAAGTCCAGTAATGAATAGGGTTTGTCTGAGTGAACAAAAGGTCAGGCTCAGTGACACATCAATGACAGCATTTACAATCATTATTTCTCAGAGAAAAAACTCACTTTACATCAAGTGGAAGAGAAGAAACATCTACAGTTTGTACAAAAAGACAAACTGAGCTTCTCCAATATTTCTGAAGCTTTGAAATCTTTCTGTGAGTTTAGAGCAAAGCCTGTGGTTCAGAGATGTCTTGGTCTAAATCAATGAGACTGTCACACTTACACTTCCTGAGACTTGGTCTGATCCAGTGGACTCCAGCAGGATCCAGTCTGAAGGAAAACAGAGACATTACATCAGTCTGATCCACACAAGCTTTTCTTTTCAATCTCATTGTTCCTCCTGAAGCACTCTTTGAGCCTCATTTATCAAACATGTGTTCTCTGACATTTATCAATCTGAACTTCAGCAGAAGTTCACTCAGATCACATGCAGCTCTGAGCTCCAGTCAATTTAACACAGTTTTACAGGATTTTACACTAAACTCTAATTAAACTTCAACAATTCACTTTAGAAAGTATTTAGGATATACTTAGATTTTTGGTTCAGAAATGATTTTACTGTTTTGAGGAAAAGTCTGCCACACATTTCTTCAAAATAAACAAAAGAAAAGATAGTTTTGTAAAAACTCAGAACAGTGTGTATTTCATTGTCTCTGGGTCGGCTTTAGTTCTTCACTTCATTGTCCAACTTGGTCAAAGTCACTTTAAAAACAAAGTTGTCTGGTGCCTTCAAAATAAAAGCCTAAGTGCTAAATCACTAGGATTGATGAAAAATTAGCCAGTGTTTATGGACTTTAGTTTTGTTAAATACAGGTGTGTATTATTAAGTTATGTCTGTAACATATTTATATTTTTGTGCTGCTGATTATTCATTATTACTTTGATTAACATGAGACCATTACACTTAAATACTGCAGTAGTTACTGACATTAAACTCATCTTTTCTTTTATTTAAAGGATATTTTTCTGATAATATTGTGCCATTATTTGTCCACAGTTCTCTGATAATACTCCACAGATCCAGGGCCAGGTTCTTTCTGTGCCTTCAGCAGTTTTCCTTTAAAACATCAAAACAAAACTTTATTCTTCCAAAAGGGATTTAGAAATATCACAGTTCAGATTTAGAGTTAGTTATTGGAGGATTTAAAAGAACTCTGACATAATTATGCTTGTGTTTATCTCTGATATTGTGCAGTTCTTGTAAAAAACATGAAAAGTCCAAGTGCAGCAGTCTGTGACTATTCCAGTGTTGAAAGAGTGTGAAATGATAGAAGAGCATGTGTGATGTATGAGACTGAGGCTCTGATTGGTCAGTGAGTGTCTCTTCCTCAAACTGCAGCAGCTGCTGAGCTTTTAAACACACACATAGGTTTTATTTCACAAACAGGACTTCAGCCTCTGTCAGCCTCTGTGTCAAATCAAACATTCTTTAGACATAATAAGGAACAAGAGTTAAAAACATGTTTGTCTTCATTAGCCTCATGATGTTGGAGTTTCCATCAGACAAACATGTTTCCCTCTAACCTTGTGTCACACATGGATTGAACACAGTAGTGTTAAATGTGTACACTACAGTGCACTGGGATGAATGCATCTGCACAAACAGCAGCTCAACTCAAGAACATCTTAAAGAAGGAGTTATTTATAAAACTTAAAACAACTAACTCCCAAAAAACATCTAAAAATGTTCTCCAATAAAGAAGGAGGTAGAATTTAAGAGGAGAACATAATTTAAAGGTACAGTGTGTTGGTGCTACACTAAAGAAACGGTGTGTTAGCAGAAATACTCTGATACTATGGACTGGACTGGACAGTAATATGAAGAGTGTGGCAACTTTACAACTATTTAAAACTACACAAAAAGAGTATTATAGTCGTCATATATTATATATATTATATATATATTCTGGGATGTCAATTAGGATTGTAGATGTAGTAAAGAATGTTAATAATAGATTAAATTAATTGACACAATAATATCTGTTTTGTTTTTTCTCTTATGTTTAGTGAATGGAACTTATTATAATTGTTTTACTGTTTTGTTTCGCTGTTTAGCACTTTTATTTAAATGTTAGAAGAGTTAGTCACAATAAGTCTTGACTTCAGCCTAAAACCCTTTTGGTCAATGTTTTATATTTAATGAAAGTGTTCTGTTCTTTTGTTTATTTTATAACCAATAAAAACTGAAAAAGGATACATTTTTTCTTTTAGAATATTCAAACCAGTTTTAAAGCAGCTTTGTTGAAAGGCTCTTTTTTGTCCCAAACTGATGAAAGAGGTATTTTGACAACATTAACTGTTTTGGGATCAGTGTGTTTGTCTCAGAAATCAAGAGACTGCACAGTCTACTGCAAGTGTAGATAATCCAAGTGTACATTATTATTAATACATTATTATTATTATTGACCACATTATCCATATCACAAACAATCTATTAAACTACTACTGCATCAAATTTAACTTCAGCAGTAACATTTAACATCCAACATAGAGTATATGGTGACACTTGTTTATTGTTCACAGCCTTTGTGTTCTCATCAGATCACATCCTTCTGTTGCTCACAGGTCTAAGCTAACATCTGTCCTCAGTCTCACCTGGTTCTGTCTCTGTCTCTTAGATCACCTGCTCACTTTGCTCTCTTCTTTCTCTCACTTCCTCTTTCCCTCTCTGAGCTCTCACCAACAGGAAATTAAAGATTCATTTAAGCAAATGTTCCAAACAACAAATGACACTAACAACCAAGAAGATAGAAGATTTACTTTTTGAGATGTAGTGACCAAAGAACACAGGTCCCAGTCATAAACCGCATCCCCCACAGTCAACTAGAGTTTGCAGCACTAAAATTGTCAAACCCCGGCAATTTAAGCTGTAATCCACCTCCTCCAAACACAGGAAATGTTTTCTTTTGCAAGCCAAAAGGACTTTTAAACAGACCCAGATGGCACCTGTCATCCCAATTGAAAATCTTTTGAGATAAAACTGTTTTTCCAGCTTTCCGGAAACGTTTTACGACCGTTCCATTTGAACATTAGAATGCGCTCTGATCCAACCAGGATTTGAGACAGTATGAATGTTACAACATTGCCCTCTAGCGACAGCAGGGAGGAACCCTGCTGAACTCTTTTTCAGACAAAACTGACTTTCAAATTCTTTGTAAAGGAAAAGTTTACAAAGGAATCGGACTTCTCATAAATGAACATGTTTGTTTAATAAAAAGAAAAGGTTTAAATGATTGGATTAATGTGTCCTTTGCAGGATGGCTTCCAGACGAAAGACAACAAGACTCTTATCTTCCTTTTTAAAGTTTCCCAGCATGCATTGTTAACACAGTGAATTAAATACATGATCCCATAATGTGCTCAGAGTTGTATTTGTTAGGAACGGATTCTAATGTACACACAGCAATGTGGAGGTATATGTGTTTAACTATATTTAATATGTGGCTTTGTGAAGAATGGTGTTTGAATTAAACTTTAGGCGTTTCCACCAACAACAGAAACACCCCAAAGACACACCCCTTACAAGCGGAACAAAACTCTGGCGCAGGCCGGAAACGTCCTCTTGTTCTCTTGCTTCATTTTCTCTTCAACGCGCTCTGCGCGCGTGCTTTTACTCTCCGCTTGGTCCGCCTCGGACCCTCCCTTTGTAACCGA
Source organism: Perccottus glenii (assembly GCA_024416835.2). Taxonomy (NCBI): domain Eukaryota; kingdom Metazoa; phylum Chordata; class Actinopteri; order Gobiiformes; family Odontobutidae; genus Perccottus; species Perccottus glenii. The sequence goes on from JALDQB020000105.1 coordinate 126,747, forward strand.
ACTTACTTTCAAAGTTAAGACCGTATAACCACGCAACGTGATTTTTATATATCTTTAACAGCCACGCATTAATGATTTTTGTAAAACCCTCGTGACGTAACCTGCACGAGGAAGAAGACAATTTTTGTAGTTCTTGAGACGAAATGAGAACTCCACGTGGGCCACAGACGCTTTAAGCCAGAGGAAAACGATTCCTGAGACACTTTTCCAGTGATCAATTTTTGTGTTAAAAGACTCTTGTCCCAACAACGGGTAGGAGCCTGCCTTACACTCCCCGACCGTGACAGAACGCCTTCTCTACCCTACCCCGGAGCTGCCTGGCTCCTTTGGGATCCGTGTACCAGTGCCGCCATCTAGTCGCTTCCAACAACCAACTGGAGCAGCCGCCCAAAAGTTCCAAAAAATCCAATTTTTAACAGAAAAAGAAGCCACACCAAACAGGTAAGTAGCAGGTGTACTCACTGACGCTGTGTGTTTGAACCAGGACATTTCAGCTGTTGTTTCTCCACAATACATGTTGAGGCTTTTAATTTCTAGACAGGTTTCTGTACTCGCAGCTTGTTATTCTTAAAATGAGCAGAATTTCAGAGTGCATGTACATGCCAGATGTTAAAGGCAGTGACAAGAGGAGCACGGAGCCCAACCAACCCACAACAGCCTGGCTGTTCATATCTAGTCCATATGGTCCATACCTGAGAGTGTCCAGTCTGCAGAGGGGGTCCTCCTGTAGAGCAGACAGGAGCTTTACTCCTGTGTCTCCTGGATGGTTGTAGCTCAGATCCAGCTCTCTCAGATGGGAGGGGTTGGACCTCAGAGCTGAGGCCAGAGAAGCACAGCCTTCCTTTGAGATCAGACAACCTGAGAGTCTGCAAACACACAACATTATACAGATCATCAGTAACAGGTCTAAACATTAACAGGTCAAACTCCAGCACATTTGGTTCAGTACTAACTAACTATTTTAACTATTTTACAGAGCAGACAAAGGTTTTTATTGATGTTTTAAGCGTCTGTCTTTTCCAAAGAGCACTTAATCCATAATGATGCTTTTTAAAAGCCTAATAGTGAGTAACATTACAGTAAAGTTTTAGACTCCTGACCTGAGTTGTTCCAGTTTACAGTGAGGACTCTTCAGTCCAACAGACAACATCTTCAGTCCTGAGTCCTTCAAGTCATTGTTACTGAGATCCAGGTCTCTCAGACTAGAGGACTGGGAGCTGAGGACTGAGGACAGAGCTTCACAGCTTCTCTCTGACAGGTTACAGCTGCTCAGTCTGGAGAGAAAAGATTTTTTGAAGTGTAGAGGTGTATTCAAATGTAACTCAGTAAAATAGACATTACTCACAGAGCTTTGTTGGAGGCTTTGACCACTGGCACCAGCCTCAGGAGAGCCTCCTCTGAAGCAGAGTATTTCTTCAGCTTAAACACATCCAGAGCTTTTTCTGACGACAGTAAGATGAAGGCCAAAGCTGACCACTGAGCAGGAGACAGTCCACCTTCAGACAGACGTTCTGAACTCAGGGACTGTTGGATCTGCTCCACCAGAGAACGGTCATTCAGTTCATTCAGACAGTGGAACAGGTTAATGCTTCTCTCTGCAGACACATTCTCACTCATCTTCTTCTTAATGTACTCAGCTGTTTCCTGATTGGTCTGAGATCTACTTCCTGTCTGTGTCAGCAGACCCTGTAGAAGACTCTCATTGGTCGGCAGTGAAAGACCAAGGAGGAAGCGGAGGAACATGTCCAGATGTCCATTTGGACTCTGTAAGGCCTGGTCCACAGCTGTTTGGTGAAGAAGTTTTAATTTAGGTTTTACTCTGAGCAGTGTAGCCCTCTTGGATGTGTCTGAGAGCAGGTTGAACCCAGTGTTGATGAAGGTCTGATGGACGTGAAGAGCAGCCAGAAACTCCTGGACACTCAGATGGACGAAGCAGTAGACCTTGTCCTGATACAGACCTGGCTCCTCTCTAAAGACCTGTGTGAACACTCCAGAGTAAACTGAGGCTGCCGTGGTGTCGAGGCCACACTCGCTCAGGTCTGACTCGTAGAAGATCAGGTTTCCTTTCTGCAGCTGCTCAAAGGCCAATTTTCCCAGAGACTCCACCATCTTCCTGGTCTCTGGACTCCAGTGTGGCTCTGTCTCAGATCCTTCTTTATACTTGACGTTCTTGACTTTGGCCTGAATCACCAGGAAGTGGATGTACATCTGAGTCAGGGTCTTGGGCAGCTCTCTTCTCGCTCTGGTTTTCAACACATGCTCCAGGACTGTGGCAGTGATCCAGCAGAAGACTGGTATGTGGCACATGATGTGGAGGCTTCGGGACGTCTTGATATGTGAGATGATTGTGTCGGGCTTGTCTCTGAACCTCTTCCTGAAGTACTGCTCCTTCTGTGGGTCGGTGAACCCTCGGACGTCTGTCACCACGGCGACACACTCAGCTGGGATCTGATTGGCCGCCGCGGGTCGTGTGGTTATCCAGAGGCGAGCGGAGGGAAGCAGGATCCCCCTGATGAGGTTTACCAGCAGCACATCCACTGAGCTGGACTCTGTGGCGTCAGTCAGGGCCTTGGTTTTGATGAAGTCCAGAGGAAGTCTGCACTCGTCCAGACCGTCAAAGATGAAGACCACCTGGAGGTCTTTAAAGATACAGAGTCCTGCTTCTTTAGTTTCACTAAAGAAGTGTTGAACAAGTTGCACCAAACTGAACTGTCTCTCTTTCAGCACATTGAGTGCTCTGAAAGTGAACGGGAACAGCAGCTGTATGTCCTGGTTGGCTTTGCCTTCAGCCCAGTCCAGACTGAACTTCTGAGTGAGCACTGTTTTCCCGATGCCAGCCACTCCCTTTGTCAGCACTGTTCTGATTGGTCCATCTGTGTCAGCTGGGCCTTTAAAGATGTCTTCACCTGTGATGGCTGTCTCTGGTCTGCCTGCTTTCCTGGAGGCTGTTTCGATCTGTCTGACATCATGTTCCTGGTTGACCTCTGAAGCCCCTCCCTCTGTGATGTAGAGCTCTGTGTAGATCTGGTTCAGAAGGGTGGGGTATCCTGCTTTAGTGATGCCCTCAAACACACACTGAAACTTCTGCTTCAGGTTATACTTCAGTTTACTCTGAATAACTCCAGAGTAACTTCCTGAATGAAGACAACAGATAAAGCCATGAGTCTCAGAGAATATAAAATGACTGTGAGCCTCTTGTTAAATGTGTTAAATGGTCCTACTGCTCCACAGACGCTCAGCCAGCTCCTTCTGCTTCATCCTCTTCAGGAAGTTCCGTGTGATCTTCAGAAAAGACTCACTGCTGCTCCTCTGCTCTTCATCGTCATCCTTCAGATGCTCTAAGCATTCTGGGTAATCTGTGCTCAGAACCTTGTGGAGCTTCTTCAGCTCCTTCTTGACAAAAGTGCAGATGTTCTCCTCCAGAAGCTGAGCAGATACATTATAAACAACACAAATGCAGTCAGTGTTCAGATCTGTGTAAAACAAGTTCTCATTCATTTATACATTTCCAAACTTTAGTGAATGACAGACCATAAATATGGAGTCCAGCTGTGTCTGATGTTGATCACTGATGACCTCTGACCCCTGCTGCTTCACTCTGTGGATGAGGACACAACAAAGACTGATTATTTCTCCGTTTCAGTGACACACTCCTGACTCTCTGTTGTAAAGTCTGTACTATTGATAGACTCTGGAAGGTCTGGATTATTAAAGTTCTCTATTATTCTATAACTTTTTCTTCAAGATGACCTGGATGACTGAGAACCTTCACTGACATTTGAAAAGTGCTTACTTATGTATTATCATTAGGCCCGAGCCGGTGATGACCGGCAGGGCCTATTGTTTTTGCTCGGATTCTTTTTTTTTTTTTTTTTTTTTTGTGACCAAATGATCCTAAATTTGACCCAGTGAACATGTACGAAAAGTCATTTTTATTGGTCCCAGACTTCAAGCTCGGCGAAAAATTTATGTATTTGAAGTCCCCGAAAAAAAATTCCAAAAAATGACTCAGTGGCGACCCCTAGAAAAGTCAAAATACATTGGGCCTATGGAAAGCGAAAGTAACTTTTTTGCTACGTAGATAAATGAAACTTGGTACATCCATAGAAGACCTCAGGGCAAACAGAAAAGTCTATGACTGCCAAACCCTAAACTCAACAGGAAGTCCGCCATGTGGGGTGAAACGCGCCGCCACTAAAATCGCAAACCTTGCGCAGAAAGATGCAAATCATTGTGTTTTAAACTAAATGGCCCCAAATTTGGTGAGTATCATCTAGACACATGTGCCAACCAAAGTTGTGACTTTGTTGTTGATATCTTATCGGGTATGGGTGTGGCAAGCCTGTAACGAGGTGGCCATTTTTGTGAAAATAAAACGTCTCTTAACTCTCAAACGCCTTCTCGGATCGAGTTGGACCCAAAAAGGCGTTTGTGCACATTCATGACCTGAACACAAAGATATGTAAATAAAAGGGTTATCTTTAGAAATGGCTCTCCAGCGCCCCCTACAAACTTATAATGGGACCGTGGTCGTAATGAGTCTGTGAAGAGGCAGCCATTTCTTTGGGAAATAAATGCCATTTCCCAATTGCCAGGATCCTTCCTTTAGAGGAGGCTCTTCCAGAGCCATGGCTAGAGTCTTAGAAAACTCCTCAGAATCCTTTGGAACTTGTAAACTTGTACTTTTAGACAAGTGATATTTACATTTAGCTTTTTTAAACAGGGGGGTGCAGCGATTCCCGAGTCATCTCAAATCTCCAGCCAGTACTTTGTTTTTCTTGCCTTAGCCTAAGCATAATCTATTATTTTCAAAGGTTCAGACAGCTCCCAGGAAAACCAGGGATTGTGGAGACCTTTAACTCTAAATTACAAATTGGTGTAGCAGGCCCCAGCAGTAGCACAGGCCCTGTTATTTGACATTACCGTGAAGTTTATGCTTTAAAGCAGGAAATGCAATCCTCCGAGTGCATGTATCCCCGCGGTATGAAGGGAGGCGAGGGCCTTTATCGCCGCTTGCGGCTTTAATTAGGCCCGAGCCGGTGATGACCGGGAGGGCCTATTGTTTTTGCTCGGAATTATTTATTTATTAGGCCCGAGCCGGTGATGACCGGGAGGGCCTATTGTTTTTGCTCGGATTTTTTTTTTTTTTTTTTTTTTTCTTTTCCACCTATGATCCTAAATTTGACCCAGTCAACATGAACGAAAAGTCATTTTTATTGGTCCCAGCCTTCAAGCCCGGCGAAAAATTTATGTATTTGAAGTCGCCGAAAAAAAAATACAAAAAATGACTCAGTGGCGACCCCTACAAAATCAAAATACATTGGGCCTATGGAAAGTGAAAGTAACTTTTTTCCAACGTAGAAAAATGAAACTTGGTACATCCATAGGACACCTCAGGGCAAACAGAAAAGTCTATGACAGCCACACCCTAAACTTAACAGGAAGTCCGCCATGAAAAAACTGCTCAAATCCTCTTAATATTTAAAGCTGATGACCCCCCGACATCAAATGTGCTTTTGAGTCACTTGAATGAGGGCTGTCTTTAACAATGGATTCAGTGACTGACTTGAGTTTGTCTGAAAAGAATGAGAAAAGCTCTTGAGCAGCACATTGGAGCCAGAGAGAACATGTTGTGGAGGTTTACAGAATGTTTACCAGAGTAAACGGTGCTTTAGGCCTGCACATGAAAATCTTAAGAGTAGAAGAGAAAGAAGAGGATGGAGCAGCTTTGAGGGATGTCAGGTGTTGATCAAACACTCCTTAAAAGCCACAGAGTGTTCAATGAGTCCAGATTTACTGAACAGTCTCTCCAGGCAACGACCTTTAGCTTTCATCGTTCGAAGTTCAGGAGTGAACCAGGCTGAGACATGGGAAGAAGGAACTGGTCTAGTTTTAACACGAACATGCTTCTCAGAGATTTTGGAAATAGTATTATTGTAGATACAACAGATTTCTGATGGACAGTTAGATGATAAACAATCTGACAAAGGTACAAACTCTTATTGAAACAGAAAAACAACTGGTTTTACAAAAGGTCAGCATTTGTTTTTTTGTAAGTGATGTAGTTGTTGGAAAATTAAAACTGAAATTTAAAGGTTAAGAAACAGTTCATACTGTCGTTGTGTCCTTGGGCAAGACACTTAACCCACCTTGCCTCCAGTGGTGTTCCAGCTGTAACACTGGTGAATGGAACCTTAATGTAAGTCGCTTTAACTTAAAGCGTCCTCTATAAAAAATTTAACACTGGTGAATGTAAGTCGCTTTGGATAAAAGCGTCTGCTAAATGACTAAATGTAAATGTAAAATCAAATCAGAGCCACTAACAAGAATATTATATAAGCCAGATGTACTTATAAGATCCAATAGTGTAGTTAACTCTGGTTCAGTGTTGCTCAAGAGTTAACGATGTTTTCATATTTGTACAAGTCATAACTTGTGTTCACCACAAACTGAACCACTCCTTTTGAGTTTCACTGCAGCGAATTCTTTCTGTCGACAACGAGCGGTGAGTTTTCTCTGTGTTCTCTTTCTGTTAGTTTATAATCTGTTTTTATAAAAATGTTATAATAAGAAACAGAAATAACTGAGGAAGGATGTTACCTTTAAGAGTTCAGTTGAAACGATGGATCAAAGACAGAGTCACATCTGAAGCAGAGACAAAATGGAGGACAGACCTGTTTGTTCTTGTTCACATGAGAACTGTGTTACACTGAGCTGCTTCAATATAACGTGAGAAAAAACTTTAACAAAGAGTTACTTTAGATTTAGTGTTAGATTTAGTGGTAAAGCTCTTTTTAAACAAACACTGACACTTTAGCTTTGAGTCAGACATCAGCTTTAGTCCTGGTCTAGTCCTGGATCAGCTCTGGTCTAGTCCTGGTTTAGTCCTGCTTTAGTCCTGGATCAGCACTGGTCTAGTCCTGGTTCAGACTCTGGTCTAGTCCTGGTCTATTCCTGGATCAGCTCTGGTCTAGTCCTGGTCTAGTCCTGGTTCAGACTCTGGTCTAGTCCTGGTCTAGTCCTGGTTCAGACTCTGGTCTAGGCCTTGTTGAGACTCTGGTCTAGTTCTGGTCTAGTCCTGGTTCAGAATCTGCTCTAGTCCTGGTCTAGTCCTGGTCTAGTCCTTGTTCAGACTCTGGTCTAGTCCTGGTTCAGAATCTGCTCTAGTCCTAATCTAGTCCTGGTCTTCTCCTGGTTCAGACTCTGATCTAGTCCTGGTCTAGTCCTGGATCAGCTCTGGTCTAGTCCTGGTCTAGTCCTGCTTTAGTCCTGGATCAGCACTGGTCTAGTCCTGGTCTAGTCCTGGATCAGCTCTGGTCTAGTCCTGGTCTAGTCCTGCTTTAGTCCTGGATCAGCACTGGTCTAGCCCTGGTCTAGTGCTGGTCTAGTCCTGGTTCAGACTCTGGTCTAGTCCTGGTCTAGTCCTGGACTAGTCCTGGTTCAGACTCTGGTCTAGTCCTGGTTCAGACTCTGGTCTAGTCCTGGTCTAGTCCTTGTTCAGACTCTTGTCTAGTCCTGGTCTAGTCCTGGTTCAGACTCTGGTTCAGACTCTTGTCTAGTCCTGGTCTAGTCCTGGTCTAGTCCTTGTTCAGACTCTGGTCTAGTCCTGGTCTAGTCCTTGTTCAGACTCTGATCTAATCCTGGTCTAGTCCTGGTCTAGTCCTGGTTCAGAATCTGCTATAGTCCTGGTCTAGTCCTGGTTCAGACTCTGGTCTAGTCCTGGTCTAGTCCTGGTTCAGACTCTGGTCTAGTCCTGGTTCAGCCATTCTCTAGTCTTGGTCTAGTCCTGGTCTAGTCTTGGTTCAGACTCTGGTCTAGTCCTGGTCTAGTCCTGGTTCAGACTCTGGTCTAGTCCTGGTTCAGACTCTGGTTCAGACTCTGGTCTAGACCTGGTTCAGCTCTGGTTCAGACTCTGGTCTGGTCCTGGTCTAGTCCTGGTCTAGTTCTGGTTCAGACTCCAGTCTAGTCCTGGTCTAGTCCTGGTCTAGTCCTGGTCTAGTCCTGCTCTAGTCCTGGTCTAGTCTTGGTCTAGTTCTGGTTCAGACTCCAGTCTAGTCCTGGTCTAGTCCTGGTCTAGTCCTGGTCTAGTTCTGGTTCAGACTCTGGTCTAGTCCTGGTCTAGTCCTGGTCTAGTTCTGGTCTAGTCCTGGTTCAGACTCTGGTCTAGTCCTGGTCTAGTCCTGGTCTAGTTCTGGTCTAGACCTGGTTCATCTCTGGTCTAGTCCTGGTCTAGTTCTGGTTCAGACTCCAGTCTAGTCCTGGTCTAGTCCTGGTCTAGTCCTGGTCTAGTCCTGCTCTAGTCCTGGTCTAGTCTTGGTCTAGTTCTGGTTCAGACTCCAGTCTAGTCCTGGTCTAGTCCTGGTCTAGTCCTGGTCTTGTTCTGGTTCAGACTCTGATCTAGTCCTGGTCTAGTCCTGGTCTAGTCCTGGTCTAGTTCTGGTTCAGACTCTGGTCTAGTCCTGGTCTAGTCCTGGTCTAGTCCTGGTCTAGTTCTGGTTAAGACTCTGGTCTAGTCCTGGTTCAGACTCTGGTCTAGTCCTGATCTAGTGCTTGTTCAGACTCCAGTCTAGTCCTGGTCTAGTCCTGGTCTAGTCCTGGTCTAGTCCTGGTCTAGTTCTGGTTCAGACTCTGATCTAGTCCTGGTCTAGTCCTGGTCTAGTTCTGGTCTAGTCCTGGTTCAGACTCTGGTCTAGTCCTGGTCTAGTCCTGGTCTAGTTCTGGTCTAGACCTGGTTCATCTCTGGTCTAGTCCTGGTCCAGTCCTGGTTCAGCTCTGGTCTGGAGCTGGTCTAGTCCTGGTCTTGTTCTGGTTTAGACTCTGGTCTAGTCCTGGTCATGTCCTGGTCATGTCCTGGTCTAGTCCTGGTCTATTCCTGGTCTAGTCCTGGTCTAGTCCTGGTCTAGTCCTGGTCTAGTTCTGGTTCAGACTCTGGTCTAGTCCTGGTCTAGTTCTGGTCTAGTCCTGGTTCAGACTCTGGTCTAGTCCTGGTCTAGTGTTGGTCTTGTTCTGGTTCAGACTCTGATCTAGTCCAGGTCTAGTCCTGGTCCAGTCCTGGTCTAGTCTTGTTTCAGACTTTGTCCTAGTCCTGATCTAGTCCTGGTTCAGACTCTGGTCTAGTCCCGGTCTAGTCCTGGTCTAGTTCTGGTCTAGACCTGGTTCATCTCTGGTCTAGTCCTGGTCCAGTCCTGGTTCAGCTCTGGTCTGGAGCTGGTCTAGTCCTGGTCTTGTTCTGGTTTAGACTCTGGTCTAGTCCTGGTCATGTCCTGGTCTAGTCCTGGTCTAGACCTGGTTCATCTCTGGTCTAGTCCTGGTCATGTCCTGGTCTAGTCCTGGTCTAGTCCTGGTTTAGCTCTTGTCTAGTCCTGGTAATGTCCCGGTCTAGTCCTGGTCTAGACCTGGTTCAGCTCTTGTCTAGTCCTGGTCTAGTCCTGGTCTAGTTCTGGTCTAGTCCTGGTTCAGACTCTGGTCTAGTCCTGGTAATGCCCCGGTCTAGTCCTGGTCTAGTCCTGGTTCAGACTCTGGTCTAGTCCTGGTCATGTCCTGGTCTAGTCCTGGTCTAGACCTGGTTCAGCTCTGGTCTAGTCCTGGTTTAGCTCTTGTCTAGTCCTGGTTTAGCTCTTGTCTAGTCCTGCTCTAGTCCCAGTCTAGTCCTGGTTCAGCTCTGGTCTAGTCCTGGTCTAGTCCTGGTTCAGACTCTGGTCTAGTCCTGGTCTAGACCTGGTTCAGCTCTGGTCTAGTCCTGGTTTAGCTCTTGTCTAGTCCTGGTTTAGCTCTTGTCTAGTCCTGCGCTAGTCCCAGTCTAGACCTGGTTCAGCTCTGGTCTAGTCCTGGTTTAGCTCTTGTCTAGTCCTGGTTTAGCTCTTGTCTAGTCCTGCTCTAGTCCCAGTCTAGTCCTGGTTCAGACTCTGGTCTAGTCCTGCTCTAGTCCTGGTCTAGTCCTGGTTCAGACTCTGGTCTAGTCCTGCTCTAGTCCTGGTTCAGCTCTGGTCTAGTCTAAATGGCCCACACAAATTACAATCTGATATGTGTCTGTTACAAGAAAGTTTACGCAGAGTCTGGGAAAGTCAGAGCACTCTTAACAAATCCTAGTCCAGGCTCTTGTCTTGTCCAAACTGGATTATTACATTGCTCTACAGCTGGACTCTCTGCTGCACAACCAAACCTCTGCAGATGATCCAGAATGTTTTAGATAAAAGTGTCTGCTCAATGACTAAATGTAAATGTAAATGTAAATAAAAAGAGAGTGTGTCCCTTGTGTTAATGTCTGTTGTAAACATGGAGCAGACTCTTGTTATTGGCCCTGTTTCCTGCAGGAGGCTCAACCAATCGGAGTTTAAATCTGAACTCAGAGTCCTCCTCCTCAGACCGGCCCAACTCACAGTTCCTGTTTCAGAAACAGGTTCAGAGTTGATTTCCTCTGAGTTTAGCTCAAGTCCTTCTCAATGGAGCCAGAAAAGAGGTGTTTTAAAGTGACCTTCATCAGCCTCTGCTCAGACTAAAGCTGCACCAACAAGACCAGGAACAAATACAAACACATCAACATTTACTAAGAATCCAACAGAGTTAACACACTCTGAGTTTGGACTAAAGCTGCAACAAACCTGTAGTTTAGTCCTGCTTTAATCAGGTTTGGAGTGGATTTAATCTATGTTTCATAAAGGTTTAATAAATATAGGTTTATTTCTGGTTTAGTCCTGAATAAGTCTTAGTTTTAACCTCAGTTTATTCCTTGAGGATTCAGAGCTGCTTTAGTTTAGTGTGTTGAGGTAAAGTTCTGTGCTTCTTCGAGTGTATCTCAGGGTCAGCTCTCCCGTCTCTGCAGGACGTCTACACCAAACGCTGCAGAGGTAGAGCTACCAAAATCATCAAGGACACTAATCACCCTGCAAACCGTTACTTCACCCTGCTGCCATCTGGAATGCGCTTCCTAATCCTGATGGCCAAAACTGAAAGACTTAGGAGGAGCTTCTTCCCCACAGGCCATCAGACTCCTGAACTCAGTCACAAACAGCATCATGTGACTTCACTTCATCCATCCATCCATCCATCTTCTACCGCTTATCCGGGGCCGGGTCGCGGGGGCAGCAGTCTAAGCAGAGACGCCCAGACTTCCCTCTCCCCAGACACTTCCTCCAGCTCTTCCGGGGGGATACCGAGGCGTTCCCAGGCCAGCCGAGAGACATAGTCCCTCCAGCGTGTCCTAGGTCTTCCCGGGTCTCCTCGGTGGGACATGCCCGAAACACCTCCCTAGGGAGGCGTCCAGGAGGCATCCGAAACAGATGCCCGAGCCACCTCAACTGGCTCCTCTCGATGTGGAGGAGCAGCGGCTCTACTTTGAGCTCCTCCCGAGTGACCGAGCTCCTCACCTTATCTCTAAGGGAGCGCCCCGCCACCCTGCGGAGAAAGCCCATTTCGCCGCTTGTATCCGGGATCTTGTTCTTTCGGTCATGACCCAAAGCTCATGACCATAGGTGAGAGTAGGAACGTAGATTGACCGGTAAATCGAGAGCTTTGCCTTACAGCTCAGCTCCTTCTTCACCACAACAGACCGGTACATCGACCGCATCACTGCAGAAGCTGCACCGATCCGCCTGTCAATCTCACGCTTCCTCCTTCCTCACTCGTGAAAAAGACCCCAAGATACTTGAACTCCTCCACTTGAGGCAGGATCTCTCCACCAACCTGAAGGACAAGCCACCTTTTCCGACTGAGAACCATGGTCTCAGACTTGGAGGTGCTGATCCTCATCCCAGCCGCTTCACACTCGGCTGCAAACCGTCCCAGTGCACACTGAAGGTCCTGGCTTGGAGCCAACAGGACAACATCATCTGCAAAAAGCAGAGACGAGATCCTGTGGTCACCAAACCAGACTCCCTCCGGCCCCTGGCTGCGCCTAAGAACCCTTTATGGAGACAAAAACATCAAGGACCGTGACGCCGCTCGGTATGGCGCAACCGGGCCCCACCCTGAGCCAGGCCGGGGTTGGGGCTCGCATGCAGCGCCTGGTGGCCGGGTCTTTCCCCACGGGGCCCGGCCGGGCTCAGCCCGAAGGAGCGACGTGGGGCCGACCTCCCGTGGGCCCACCACCTGCGGGAGGAACCGTAAGGGGCCGGTGCAAAGTGGATTGGGTGGCAGTCGAAGGCGGAGGCCTCGACGACCCAATCCCGGACACGAATCTGGCGCTAGGGACATGGAATGTCACCTCGCTGGCGGAAGGAGCCTGAGCTTGTGCGGGAGGTTGAGAGATACCGACTAGAGATAGTCGGGCTCACCTCCACGCACAGCTTGGGCTCTGGAACCCAAATCCTCGAGAGAGGCTGGACTCTCCACTACTCTGGAGTTGCCTGCGGCGAGAGGCGGCGGGCTGGTGGGCTTGCTCATAGCCCCCCAGCTTAGCCGCCATGTGTTGGAGTTCACCCCGGTGAACGAGAGGGTCGCTTCCCTGCGCCTTCAGGTCGGGGATAGGTCTCTCACTGTTGTTTGTGTTTACGGGCCAAATAGCAGTGCAGAGTACCCGGCCTTCTTGGAGTCTCTGGGAGGGGTGCTGGAAAGTGCTCCGACCGGGGACTCCATCGCTACTGGGGACTTCAACGCTCACGTGGGCAGCGACAGTGACACCTGGAGGGGCGTGATTGGGAGGAACGGCCCCCCGGATCTGAACCCGAGTGGTGTTCTGTTATTGGACTTCTGTGCTTGCAACAGTTTGTCCATAACGAACACCATGTTCAAGCATAAGGGTGTCCATCAGTGCACGTGGCACCAGGACACCCTAGGTCGGAGATCGATGATCGACTTTGTAGTTGTTTCATCTGACCTCCGGCCGTATGTCTTGGACACTCGGGTGAAGAGAGGGGCGAGCTGTCAACTGATCACCACCTGGTGGTGAGTTGGATCCGATGGCAGGGGAGAAAGCTGGACAGACTCGGCAGGCCCAAACGTACTGTGAGGGTCTGTTGGGAACGTTTGGCAGAGCCCCCTGTCAGAAAGACCTTTAACTCCCACCTCAGCAGAGCTTCGACCAGATCCCGAGGGAGGTTGGAGACATTGAGTCCGAGTGGACCATGTTCTCCACCTCCATTGTCGAAGCTGTGGCCGTAAAGTCTCCGGGGCCTGTCGTGGCGGCAACCCCCGAACCCGGTGGTGGACACCGGAAGTAAGGGATGCCGTCAAGCTGAAGAAGGAGACCTACCGAGCCTGGTTGGCCTGAGGACTCCTGAGGCAGCTGATAGGTACCGGCAGGCCAAGCGGACTGCAGCCCGGATGGTCGTGGAGGCTAAAACTCGGGTCTGGGAGGAGTTCGGTGAGGCCATGGAGAAAGACTATCGGTCGGCCTCGAAGAAATTCTGGCAAACCGTCCGGCGCCTCAGGAGGGGGAAGCAGTGCCCTGCCAACACTGTTTACAGTGGAGGTGGGAACCTGCTGACTTCAACTGGGGATATTGTTGGACGGTGGAAGGAATACTTCGAGGATCTCCTCAACCCCACCGACACGTCTTCCACTGAGGAAGCAGAGGCCGAGGGCTCGGAGGTGGACTCGTCCATCACCCGGGCCGAAGTCACTGAGGTAGTTGGGAAGCTCCTCGGTGGCAAGGCACCGGGGGTGGATGAGATACGCCCTGAGTACCTCAAGTCTCTGGATGTTGTAGGGCTGTCTTGGTTGACACGCCTCTGCAACATCGCGTGGCGGTCGGGGACAGTACCTCTGGACTGGCAGACCGGGGTGGTGGTCCCTCTTTTCAAGAAGGGGGACCGGAGGGTGTGTTCCAACTACAGAGGGATCACACTCCTCAGCCTCCCCGGGAAAGTCTATGCCAGGGTACTGGAGAGGAGAATGCGACCGATAGTTGAACCTCGGATTCAGGAGGAACAATGCGGTTTTCGCCCTGGTCGTGGAACACTGGACCAGCTTTCTATACCCTCTCCAGGGTGCTGGAGGGTTTATGGGAGTTTGCCCAACCAGTCCACATGTGTTTTGTGGATCTGGAGAAGGCATTCGACTGTGTCCCTCGTGGCGCCCTGTGGGGGGTGCTCTGGGAGTATGGGGTCCGGGGCCCTTTGCTAAGGGCTGTCCGGTCCCTGTACGACCGGAGCAGGAGCTTGGTTCGCATTGCCGGCAGTAAGTCAGACCTGTTCCCAGTGCACGTTGGACTCCGGCAGGGCTGCCCTTTGTCACCGGTCCTGTTCATTATCTTTATGGAGACTTCACTTCACTTCAACATAAACACCCACACACTGACATTATACTGACATTGCACTGCACTTTCTGTTCTTGTTGTTACTATGTAACAACCTGTTTGCACATTATTCTTTGTATTCTGTTAACCTCTTATTTATACGTCTACAGTTTACTTCCTCCTTGGGTTTTTTGTACATTTTTTAAAGTTTTTAAATTTTAAGTTTTTTGTAACTGTTCATTAGTACTGTCCATTGAGCGGATCTGTTTACATTTCACTGCCGGTTTATATATTCTATTTATAACTGTGTATGTGACAAATAAAAACTCTTGAATACTTGAGCTGCAGTGACTGGTCTGTGGCTGTAGGGGGCAGTGTAGGACAGAGGAAAGGATTAATGAGTGTCCTTTACAGTTTGTTCACTTTGTGTCATTTTGTAGGGCTCTGGACTGAGCATGGATCAGAGTGAGCACAAAGAGGACGGAGCCCCTCCCTCTAAAACCACTGACCCCCCCAAAGCTCAGAGGTGAGATAAGGATCTCTAACGGTCCACCACTGTTCTCCAGGTCAGAGGTCAGCACTAAAACCACTGCACCATCTTTATCCACAGACCTGCTCCTGGGCCCAGCTGTGTCTCTTTTAAAAGTGATGAGTCCATGAAACGATGGATTGAGTTTAAAACAGAACATGGTATACAGTAAGTCATGTCAGAACTATTTGTAGAATAATTCAAATAACAGCTCTGTGACCTCCACATCCTTAGAATCAGACAAACACAATAAAAGGTTAACTGTCAGTGAAAAAGATGAAGAAAACTGCTGACACTGAGCACAAGTGTTTGTCTAATTTCAAATAAAAACACTTTACAGCTCAAATCTTCAACAGATGAACTGCTCTTGGGGATTTCTAAAGTTAAACTGAGTTGAATCTCTTCAGAGTTTTGTCCTGGTGGCCTTTAGTTTGTTGGAAAGAGAAGAGCAGAACTCACAGTCATTAAACCCAAGTGTCATCAACCTCTGGAAACTGCAAAAATAAAAACATCTACAATTACAAGAGAAATCAGAAACACTGTCTTAAATAAAGCACTCAACACTTCCAATGCTGACTCTGAGTCCAGTCGTCTCCAACGAAGACATGAAGACATGGCAGGACAGCAGTTCCATTTGAGCTCGTGGCTCTAACAGTGAGGAGACAAAAAAGCACAAATGAACTCTTGATGACAACACTACATCTTATTCATGTGCTTGTTTGTATTCATCTGTCTTTTTGTAACACATACACTGTTTTCAATCAATACGGGGTCTATGTATTTCCAAGTTGTTTTTAATGCACCATCCAACAGAAATGGTCCCTCCCACATCCTGTGAAGACTCGTCCTGTTCTGCCTCTGATTGGGTAATACTCGCTGCCATCGTTGGTTTAATAGGGTCAGTTTCGGGGCCAGTGTCAGAGGAGGGCGGGTCTCTGGGCAGAGAGTTGATTTAACACAAGCAGCTCCAGAGACCCCTTCGTGTCTGGATCTAAAAGCCACACTGTCTCACATAGGGCTGCACGGTATTGGAAAAAAATTACATATTTTTTTCCCCAACAATATATATTGCGATATTGAGACCCATCAATCCAGGCTAAAGTTAGTCATTACAATTCCATAATATTAATATTTTCACTAATAAGCAAGCTTAATTACAAGTGACAAAAAGATCACTTAATATTTTATTCCAAAATTAGAACATTTCTGTAAACACAAAAGCAGAACACATTTTTAAATAAAACCTGATTGGTTTACAACAATATAACTAAAAATAAATATATTTTTTTAACAACTTATAATCATTTTTGTTCACAATCTTTTAAGTCAACTTTTCTTAGCCAATGTACAGTGTTGGTCATCATCATAATCATGGCTAAACAAAATGAAATAAAACTTCTAAACTGAGTATTTTTTTAGCGTGATTTTGATCATGCATGCTTATGTATGCTGTATGCTTTGCTTACTCAAAGTTTTTAGCTAAGAACACAAGTCGATCAACCTTGTCAGGCTTGAGACAGGTTCGTTGGCAAGTGACGATGTTGCCATTAGCACTGAAAAGTCTCTCTGACGGCAAGCTTGTAGCTTTGTGGTGCCGTTTTAAGTGATCAGACAAATTGGTGTTTTTTTCTTGTTTTGTGGCCACAGCATTATGACACTCCATGCAAAGTACCTCTTTTTGATCAACATCCTCCTTTTTGTAGCCGAAATAGTCCCAAATCACGGAAGCCCTGAACAACCATGGATCATATATTTTTTTCTGTATTTGGTTATCTCGAGATCACAAGTTAATTAACTCGTGATCACGAGATAACAACTTTTGTGATCATGAGAAAATTAACTCATGATCTCAAGATAACAACTTTTGTTATCTTGAGATCACGAGAAAATTAACTCGTGATCACAAGATAACAAGACAGAAAAAAATATATGATCCATGGCCGTTCAGGGCTTCCGTACCAAATAGATGATTTCGACTTTCTTTTTGGTACAAAATAATTTTTTTGTGGCGGATCCCCTTCGTCGCGCTTTTTAGCAGTGAATGTTGGCTGTGAGCGGTGAGCAGTGGCACAGCAAACCAATCAGCAGGCACGCGTAACGTGCATGTCACCCCAGCAACAAGCCATATAACAAACTTGTGTTTACTGTGTGCTACCCAAGCTACTGTTCTCTTAGTACACCATGGGCTACTACCCTTCACATCGCATGTTCCAGCGATGTGACTATCGCATGTTCCAGCGATGTGACTATCGCTGACGCACACATCGTGATATTGATCTTAAAACAGAATATTGTTCAGCCCTAGTCTCACAGTTCTGTGTCATCTTGTTCTTCACTGAGGCCTACAGTCAGACACAAGCATGAGTTTAATAAGACAGACACATTTATCATATTTATTATCAAATCTAGTGCCCACATGAATAAAACATGTGTTCTGCTTGAGTCAGAATGAAGCCAGGCTTTTTGAGCCATTTCCAGCAAAAGCCTGAGACTTTGTGCAGAAAGACTGAGTGAGAGAGCAGAGGAGCAGAGGGAGAGAGGATCTGTGACATCAGAGGAAACTTATTACTGGCTTCAACAAAACTATACATAACATCCATCTTAATAACTCACTGTTTACCATTTAGTTTTTTTGTGATGTAGGCTTTAAAACGTACCAGTTCAGTATAAGGCTGGACTATGTCTAAATGAAATAAATAATAGACAGTGTGAGCAGTGAGCAAGAGTGTTTTATTCTATCTGGAGTTGGATATTTAATATACCTCTTTATTTTCTTTAGCTCAGCACTAAAACCACTGCACCATCTTTATCCACAGACCTGCTCCTGTGCCCAGACAAGTCTCCTTTAAAAGTGAGTCCATGGAACGACTGTTTGAGTTTAAAACAGAAGGTGATCCACAGTAAGTCATCATCAGAGCATTTTGGATGAACAACTATGGGGGTCTCATTTCCACTAGAACTGATCTGAACACAGGCCCTGCCCCAGGTATAAACACAATCTGATCTGTATTTGTCAAACATTAAATAATTTCTGATAATTGATGGGCTGTAATTGTTTGTGGTCCAAGTTTAATGAGGAGACTGGTCGATATGAACCATTCTCTTCCTTTGGTTTCACACAAACAACAGAGTCATTACAAACTGGAGGCTTAACAAGTCTTTAGAAAATGTCCTTGAATAGGTCTTTGAAAGTTTTTATTAGAATGAATTCATATATTAATCGCAGATCCTAGAGTAACGTCAGGATAATGGTTGGAGTTTTGTTTTTGTAAAGCAGGTTCAAATGCAGGTTCAGACCTGGATCCCACTTGTGTCTCTTTAGATTTGGGTGGAGTCTATAAAACAATATCCGTCATTTATTGTTAAAAGTATGTGTATAATAATTCAGATAACAGGTCTGTGGCTCTGGAGTCACACATTTTTACAATTTTCCCAGCATTCTTCAGCCTCTGAAGGAAAAGAGAAAGAAAAACACATTCATGAAGCTCTGAGAGACTGTGGATCCCCCAGATGGACATTCAACAAAGCTAAAAGGACACAGAAACCAAACAGACAGGAACCAGGGACAAAAGAGAAGGGTGTAGTTATCCTTTATGAGTCTGCAGTCCACCTCCACCTCAAAGACAGAGGACTGTTCTTTCAATGTCTGACCTCTGGGCATAACGGAAAGGCCACTTTGTCCTGAAAAGAGTGGTGTTTAATTTCAACCATCACAGGAAGTTTGTAGAGTAAAAGAAGATCCAGAACAATTAAAAACATAATGAAACAATAATAATAATAATAATATTAATAATAATACATAAGTTAAGCACTTTTCAAAAGTCAGTGAAGATTCTCAGTCATCCAGGTCATCTTGAAAAAAAAGTTATAGAATAATAGAGAACATTAATAATCCAGACCTTTACAGAGTCTATCAATAGTACAGACTTTACAACAGAGAGTCAGGAGTGTGTCACTGAAACAGAGAAATAATCAGTCTTTGTTATGTCCTCATCCACAGAGTGAAGCAGCAGGGGTCAGAGGTCATCAGTGATCAATATCAGACACTGCTGGACTCCATATTTATGGTCTGTCATTCACTAAAGTTTGGAAATGTTTAAATGAATGAGAACTTGTTTTACACAGATCTGAACACTGACTGCATTTGTGTTGTTTATAATGTATCTGCTCAGCTTCTGGAGGAGAACATCTGCACTTTTGTCAAGAAGGAGCTGAAGAAGCTCCACAAGGTTCTAAGCACAGATTACCCAGAATGCTTAGAGCATCTGAAGGATGAGGATGAAGAGCAGAGGAGCAGCAGTGAGGCTTTTCTGAAGATCACACTGAACTTCCTGAAGAGGATGAAGCAGAAGGAGCTGGCTGAGCGTCTGTGGAGCAGTAGGACCATTTAACACATTTAACAAGAGGCTCACAGTCATTTTATATTCTCTGAGACTCATGGCTTTATCTGTTGTCTTCATTCAGGAAGGGTTTCTGGAGTTTGTCAAAGTAAACTGAAGTCTAACCTGCAGCAGAAGTTTCAGTGTGTGTTTGAGGGCATCACTAGCAGGAAACCCCACCCTTCTGAACCAGATCTACACAGAGCTCTACATCACAGAGGGAGGGGCTTCAGAGGTCAACCAGGAACATGAGGTCAGACAGATTGAAACATCCTCCAGGAAACCAGGCAGACCAGAGACAGCCATCACATGTGAAGACATCTTTAAAGGCCCAGCTGACACAGATGGTCCAATCAGAACAGTGCTGACAAAGGGAGTGGCTGGCATCGGGAAAACAGTGCTCACTCAGAAGTTCAGTTTGGACTGGGCTGAAGGCAAAGCCAACCAGGACATACAGCTGCTGTTCCCGTTCACTTTCAGAGCACTCAATGTGCTGAAAGAGAGACAGTTCAGTTTGGTGCAACTTGTTCAACACTTCTTTAGTGAAACCAAAGAAGCAGGACTCTGCATCTTTGAAGACCTCCAGGTGGTCTTCATCTTTGACGGTCTGGACGAGTGCAGACTTCCTCTGGACTTCACCAAAACCAAGGCCCTGACTGACGCCACAGAGTCCAGCTCAGTGGATGTGCTGCTGGTAAACCTCATCAGGGGGACCCTGCTTCCCTCCGCTCGCCTCTGGATAACCACACGACCCGCGGCGGCCAATCAGATCCCTGCTGAGTGTGTCGCTGTGGTAACAGAGGCCCCAGGGTTCGCCAACCCACAGAAGGAGCAGTACTTCAGGAAGAGGTTCAAAGACAAAGCCGACACAATCATCTCCCACATCAGGACGTCCCAAAGCCTCCACATCATGTGCCACATACCAGTCTTCTGCTGGATCACTGCCACAGTCCTGGAGCAGGTGTTGAAAACCAGAGAGAGAGGAGAGCTGCCCAAGACCTCGACTCAGATGTACATCCACTTCCTGGTGGTTCAGGCCAAAGTCAAGAACGTCAAGTATAAAGAAGGATCTGAGACAGACCCACACTGGAGTCCAGAGACCAGGAAGATGGTGAAGTCTCTGGGAAAACTGGCCTTTGAGCAGCTGCAGAAAGGAAACCTGATCTTCTACGAGTCAGACCTGAGCGAGTGTGGCCTCGACACCACAGCAGCCTCAGTGTACTCTGGAGTGTTCACACAGGTCTTTAGAGAGGAGCCAGGTCTGTACCAGGACAAGGTCTACTGCTTCGTCCATCTGAGTGTCCAGGAGTTTCTGGCTGCTCTTCACGTCCATCAGACCTTCATCAACACTGGGTTCAACCTGCTCTCAGAAAAACAACCAACATTCTCATTGTCAATGCTTTTTGGCAAGAAATCAACACACTTCTACCAAACAGCTGTGGACCAGGCCTTACAGAGTCCAAATGGACACCTGGACTTGTTCCTCCGCTTCCTCCTTGGTCTTTCACTGCCGACCAATCAGAGCCTTCTACAGGGTCTGCTGACACAGACAGGAAGTAGCTCACAGACCAATCAGGAAACAGCTGAGTACATTAAGAAGAAGATGAGTGAGGATGTGTCTGCAGAGAGAAGCATGAACCTGTTCCACTGTCTGAATGAACTGAATGATCGTTCTCTGGTGGAGCAGATCCAACAGTACCTGAGTTCAGGACGTCTGTCTGAAGCTCGACTTTCTCCTGCTCAGTGGTCAGCTCTGGCCTTCATCTTACTGTCATCAGAAAAAGCTCTGGATGTGTTTGAGCTGAAGAAATACTCTGCTTCAGAGGAGGCTCTCCTGAGGCTGGGGCCAGTGGTCAAAACCTCCAACAAAGCTCTGTGAGTAATGTCTGTTTTACTGAGTTACATTTTAATACACTTCTACACTTTAAAATGTCTTTTCTCTCAAGACTGAGCAGCTGTAACCTGTCAGAGAGAAGCTGTGAAGCTCTGTCCTCAGTCCTCAGCTCCCAGTCCTCTAGTCTGAGAGAACTGGATCTTAGTAACAATGACTTGAAGGACTCAGGGCTGAAGATGTTGTCTGTTGGACTGAAGAGTCAACACTGTAAACTGGAACAACTCAGGTCTGATTGGATTTAATTTGTCTTTAACTCATTTCTTCTCTCTGAATCATTCATTTTCAACCACTTAGTCTATCACAGCAGCTTTGGGCCTTAGGCAGGCCCAAATGGCTGACATTTAGAGACAGACAGTGACAGACAACCATTCACTCTCACATTTATTCACTAGGGACACTTTAGGGTTGCCTATGCATGTCTCTGGACGGTGGGAGGAAGCTGGAGCGCCTGGAGAGAACCCACAGTAACACATGGGGGATAGCAGACTCCTCACGGAAAGACCAGAGTCAGCCGAGGATGTTTGAGTTGGCTCAAATGTATAATTTATTAATATATAAACACAAAATAAATGTAAAAAAAATAGAAAATATAGCAACTATGTGTCACAAAGCAGTGTAAGTTTGTTCCTGTCTCTGCCTGGATAGTGCATAAATTATTTTTTGTTTTAAATTTAAGGTGTCCATGTAAACACAAACTACTCTTAATTAGCTCTGATAAAATTTACAGATTTTTAAATCAGTACAATTTGTCCAAGTGAAGTTTATTGTTCCAGCAGCTCAAAAAAAAAAAAAAAAAACATTAGAACTGTATAAAAAGGAGTTTTAAGGTCATTCAAAAGTCATAATAAATAATTAAAATGCAATTTTAAAGTTATTTAAATTATTTTTAAGTTATATAAATGCCAAATGATTTTTTTTTGTACATTTCTCATCTCTTTCTTCTCCAGACTGAGCGGCTGTAACCTGTCAGAGAGAAGCTGTGAAGCTCTGTCCTCAGTCCTCAGCTCCCAGTCCTCGAGTCTGAGAGAACTGGATCTTAGTAACAACGACTTGAAGGACTCAGGGCTGAAGATGTTGTCTGTTGGACTGAAGAGTCCTCACTGTAAACTGGAACAACTCAGGTCTGGATGGATTTTAATTAATAAAGTGTTTACACCTGGTTTAGCTGTCAATCAATTAATCAATCAAAATTCTTTTGAAACAATAACACTGAGAAATAAAGTGTGGCCAGAGGTGGTTTTTGGTATTTTAGACAATGGTTTAGTTCTGGATTAGGCCTGGTTTAGGCCTAGTTTAGTATTAGCTTAGTTTACGCTGAATGAAGGCAAGGCAATTTTATTTATATAGTACAATTCATACACTGCGTAACGCAAAGTGCTTAACAGGAATAAAAGACAATTTACAAGATTTGGTATAAGAAACTTTAAGAAAAAAATTACATTGAGCTAAAGATGAAGTTTTTTTTTTTCCTCTTAAAGAGTGTTAAGGTTTAGGCTGTTACACATTTTTGCTGCTGAAACTTAAACACTGCTTTACCCTGTTTAGTTCTAACTCTGGGCACGAGCAGAAGAACTGTTCCAGACCTTCTCAGAGTCCGAGAAGGTTCATAAGGAACTGTCAGAAATATATTCTGGTGCTAAACAATTAAGATATTTGTAAACCAGTAGTGCTGTTTTAAAGTCTATTCTCTGAGCAACAGGAAGCCAGTGCAAAGATTTTATAACTGGCGTAATGTGGTTGTACTTCCTGGTTTTGGTTAAAACCTGAGCAGCAGCGTTCTGAATAAGCTGCAGCTGTCTTAACCCTCGTTTTGAGAGACCAGTGAGCAGGCCGTTACAGTAATCTAGGATGTTGTTTGTTGACTTCAGTTCAGCATTTAACACCGTCATTGCCTCCAAGTTGACCACAAAACTTGGAGACCTGGACATTAACACCTCCCTCTGCAACTGGATTATGGACTTTCTGACCAACAGGCCTCAGCATGTTCGGTCAGGCAACACCCACTCCACCACCATCACACTCAACACTGGCGTACCACAGGGCTGTGTGCTGAGCCCATTCCTTTACTCCCTTTACACCCACGACTGCAAGCCTGTGCATGGATCCAACTCCATCATTAAGTTTGCAGACGACACCACGGTGATTGGCCTCATCACAGACAACGATGAGACTGCCTACAGGGAAGAGGTACAGCACCTGGCCACATGGTGCGCTGACAATAACCTGCTCCTTAACACCACTAAGACAAATGAGCTCATTGTGGACTTCAGGAAGAAAAAAGGAGGCACGCATGACCCCATCCACATTAATGGTATGGTTGTTGAACGTGTCTCCAGCTTCAAGTTCCTGGGAATCACCATCTCGGAGGAACTGTCCTGGACCACAAACACCTCCAGCCTGGTCAAGAAGGCTCACCAGCACCTCTTCTTCCTCAGGACACTGAAGAAGAACCAGCTGTCTTCAGCCATCCTGGTGAACTTTTACCGGTGTGCGATCGAGAGCATCCTGACCAGTTGCATCACAGTCTGGTATGGAAACTGCTCAGTGGCTGACCGCAAAGCACTGCAGAGGGTGGTGAAAACTGCCCAGCGCATCACAGGGACACCACTTCCTGCTATTGAGGACATCCAGAGGAAACGCTGTCTACGTCGGAGCTCGCAGCATTCTTAAGGACTCCTCTCACCCTGACCATGGACTGTTTAACCTCTTGCCCTCCGGGAGGCGCTTCAGGAGCCTCCGGACAAAGACCACAAGATTCAGGAACAGCTTTTTCCCTACAGCTGTCTCATTACTGAACTCTGCCCTCTGACACCACCACACACACAGACTCCTCCCCCACATCACCACTGCGTCTGACTGATTTATTTATTATTTACAACAAGCAAACAGTAAACTTGTTATTACTTCCACTACATCCATTTGCACACTGTAATATTTTCTATGCACTGTACTGTCCATTGCACTAGTGTAAATGATGTTCATATGTTCATAGTTCTGCCTATAGTGTACATACCCTTTTACATAATCCATCTGTATAGTATGTTCATAGTACACCTACCTGTATATCATGCTTATAGTATTTAAAATCTGTCAATTATGTCCATAATACTTATCTGTATAGTTATTGTACATATTATAGACCTTGTATATTCTGTACTTACTGCTTATTGCACTTCTGGTTAGATGCTAACTGCATTTCGTTGCCTTGTACCTGTACTTGTGTAATGACAATAAAGTTGAATCTAATCTAATCTAATCTAATCTAACCTGCTGCAGATAAAAGCATGGATAAGTTTCTCTAAGTCTGGTTGAGACATCATCCCTTTGACTCTGGAAATGTTTTTAAGGATAAGATAAAATGCAGATGATGTAATTGACAACAACAGCCGCCTTAAAGGACACTAGACCCTCCATCAGGGTCAGAAGAAAAACTCCCCCAAAAAACACAATGTAGTGAACCAAATGTGCTGGAGTTTGACTTGTTAATGTTTAGACCTGTTACTGATGATTTGTATAACGTTGTGTGTTTGCAGACTCTCAGGTTGTCTGATCTCAGAGGAAGGCTGTGCTTCTCTGGCCTCAGCTCTGAGGTCCAACCCCTCCCATCTGAGAGAGCTGGATCTGAACTACAACAATCCAGGAGACAAAGGAGTAAAGCTCCTGTCTGCTCTACAGGAGGACCCCCTTTGCAGACTGGACACTCTCAGGTATGGACCATATGTTGGCGAAAGAAATAAGACTGTTGTGTTTTCATTAAAAACAAGGGATGCAAGATGGCACTTAGTTGGTTAGGCTCTATTTTGTCCTGTCTGGAAATCAAAAGCCTCAACATGTAATGAGGAGAAACAACAGCTGAAATACAATTTTGGAAACATTGTGTAATGTAGGCCTGGGCGAAAAATTGATTGAATGAATTAATTTGATTTGTTTGTGATGGGCGATTTAAAAAATAAGTAAATCGAGTTTTTGTGTAACAGCGCATTATTGGCTCCCCGGAGCTTCCGTAGCGTTAGTTTCACATAGCAGAGCAGTACGGCAAGCGACAACAACAACATCATAGCACACACAAAACAGCAACAGAAAGCGACAACATGGCTACTGGTGAAAGTGGGAAGTTTGTTCCCAAGAAATGAAAAAATCAAGTTGTTTGGAACTGGTATGGGTTTGCTGCGACAGACGTGGATCAAGAGACCCCACGCTGCAACATTTGCCTAAAGCCCATCGCAGTCAAAGGCAGCAGCACCACAAACCTATTCCAACACATGAAACAAAGACATTCAGCCGAATATGAAAAATGCCAGTCTCTCCGAGACGAACAAACCAGCAGTGACCAACAAACCTTAGCTAAAAAACAGCTAACTGTAACCGAATCCTTTTCACACAGCACCGCATATGACAGGAAAGGGGCACGGTGGAGAACAATCACTAAAGCGGTAGCTTTGCACATAGCCAAAGACATGGTACCCATATATACAGTGGAGAAGACTGGGTTTATTAATTTGATTAAAACCTTAGACCCCAGATATGAGCTACCCAGCCGCAAGTACCAAGAGGGTGTTCATTTATTTATTATTCATCCCAGAAATGGGGGTTACATTTGTCTTACATTTGTTTAAACAAAAGCAAAATTTGCTTTAAGTTGTCTGCCATTTGTACTTATTGCTTTTCTTAATTCAAAAAAATAAAATCAGAGATTTTTTATTTTATTTTTGTGTAATGTCATGCACCAAAACAAATTTGAATAGCAGGAAAATAGACTGTTTAAACTAACGATTATTTTTAATCGTTAGTTTAAACGATTGATTAGTCGACTAATCTAACGATTGTTTTATTTTTAATAATCTAGTGTTTTTTTTTACTAATAACTGTCTTAAAAAATACTAGATTAATAAACTGTAATCTAGTTTAAAGAGGGTAGTAAACAGTGTTGCCACAGTTACTTTGAAAAAGTAACTTAGTTACATTACAGATTACTTGATTTAAAAAGTAACTTAGTTACTTTACAGATTACTTGATTTTAAAAGTAACTAAGTTACTTTACAAGTTACTTTATTAGTTACATTCAGCAGCTGCCGACAACATAAAAATGACAACTGGTTTTGCCAACAATCACTTTATTTGAAGTGTATTTTTAACAGTAACATCAACAATCTATCTCCTGACAATTAAAGTTGAATTTAAAAACTATTTCCTGAAAAAATACATGTTTTTACAAAAAATAAAGGCAGTCTCTCTTGACTTAACATAAATACTTGTTTTAATAAAAAATAAAATAGTCTTTCTTGACAAAAAATGACAAAAATAGTAACGCACAGTGACTTGGTTAAGTAACTTTAATCTGATTACTGGTTTGGAAATAGTAATGCGTTAGATTACTCGTTACTGAAAAAAGTGGTCAGAATAGAGTAACACGTTACTAAGTAACGCGTTACTGGCATCACTGGTAGTAAATATGCATATCTTTAAATAAACTGAATGATTATTACAATGTGATTACTTTGATTACAATCTTAATTTTATTTCAGAGAGTGTAATGAATTTGTCATTTTATTATAAAATAAAAAAAGAAAGCATTTAATTGTCTAATATACCATAACTAGTAAAATGTATGAAAATAGAATATATATCAGAAATATACACATGTACTGTAGGTGTTTGGTAGCAGTAGCGTTGTCTGTTCTTATCCAGTCAAATGGCATAGTTAGTAGTTTTTTATAGAGTGGGACCTCTCATAAGGCACAGCACACAGCCATCACTTTTATTTCTCTCACTTCTCTCACATGCTCGTCCGTAAATTCAACATGTGCTCTGCCAATGTTAAAACTGCACTTTTTAAAACTTTCTGAAGGTCCCAAGGCGCTGTAGTGCAAGTGAAATGTTTGTGTATTGTGGTGTAAGAGCTTCTTGTGCAGCCGTTATACGCTTCTGTATTTATTCTTTTATGTGCAGATCAATGAAATTGTCTAATTATATAATTCAAGCCCTGGTCTGTACACACATTAGCGCTGTGAGATTTACTTCTAGAATGTGGAGTCACTGGCGATCCTGCCTGTATTTATAATGTACTTGTTTTATTTTTTTCTATTATAATTATCTATATTATGTAGTTTCTATGGACGAAATGCTCTGTGTCCCTAATAAAGTTTGAATTGAATTGAATTAGCGCATTTGCGGTAACTATGTTTAGCCCTGCCTCTCCCTCGTCTACTGGGTAAAGTGTCAGGATGAACAACACGTATATCTCCAGTGGTGGACGAAGTACACAAACCAAGTACTTGAGTTAAAGTACAGATACACTAGGTAAAATATTACTTCAGTAAAAGTAAAAGTACTCCCTTTTAACTTTCACTTGAGTAAAAGTACAAAAGTATTTGCCTTCAAATGTACTTAAGTATCCAAGTACTAGGCTATAATGCCCTTATAATTTTTGTCAGTCTCTTGCCCCCTTTAGGTGCCAGGAATTATTTAAAAAATACAGATTTTTGAGATCCAAATTTCAAAAGGCTGTGGTTTGAAAATGATAAGAGATAGAGTCTTACTCTAAACTAGAAAAATGTCAGGTATGACCCAAAGTATTTAAGTAAATAAATTTTAAGCATCAAATTTGCATATAATTTGCATACTAAGACATTATATATTGGCGGTTATGTTTTTTTTCAGTACATACACACTAATGAACATATTAGAATAGTTTTTTTTTTCTTTTTCTGAAATAAAGAATAACTACAACTTCTAATAAACCATAACTAGTAAAACGTATGCGAATAGTTATGAGAAATACTGTATGTGTGTGGTTGCAGTTGCTTAATCTTTTCTTATCCATCCATGTGGCATAGTTAGTAATTTTTTAGAGTGTGGGACCTCTCAAAAGCACAGCACACAGCCATCACTTTTATTACGATCGCTGCTTTGATTAGTGCATTCTCGTTGACTATGTTTACCCCTGCCTCTCCCTCCTCGACTGGGTAAAGTGTCAGGATGACCAACACGTATTTGTTCCAAACAGCTGTCAATAGAAGCCGCTGTCACTACCGCGGCCACGGCAGTACACCCACCCCGGCTTCTATCACCTGTGCTAAAGGTAAAGCTGCAGGTGCTACGTGCTCACGGCTTCCCTTTCCAACATCCCCTTCACGACTAGTTTTCCTCCCGTTTCTTTCACTGATGTTTGGTAAAATGTGTGAAAAACAGCGTGTGCTTTATGAGAGACGCTGAGAAAGGCACGAGCAGCGGCGCCGCTGTCCAAGTCACAGACGCACTCACTCTCGCTCATTCTCACTTTCACTCGGCTGAAAAGACTCTAAAGGTAGATGTTCACCCTCAGAATCAGAGTCAGCCATTATTAATACCAAAACTTCATCACAGGTGTATTTTTTATTTGTTATTTTCATGTTTATCAGCTCGCGTGTAGAGAATGAGGCTTCTATTGAGCCAGTCCTGACACTCCCACTGAGACGCGTCTTTGAGGTTTTCTTCTACAAAAATATTTAACGGAAACACAAGGAACGACTAATTTTGCAAAATGTACTTGAGTAAAAAGTAAGATATTTGACGTTGAAATGTAGTGCAGTTAAAGTAAAAAGTATCCCTTAATGGAAATACTTAGTGAAGTACAGATACTGGAAAAAACTACTTAAGTACAGTAACGAATTACATTTACTTCGTTACTGTCCACCACTGTATATCTCCCACACGGCTGTTTCTGGAAGCTGCATTATTCCCGACCTCCCTGTCACTACCACCAGAGCGATTATTTTCGTCCCCGTTTCTTTCACTGATTTTGGGCAAAGGTGTGGGAAAAATGGAGTGTGCTTTATGTTCAGAGAGAGGCACCAGCAAGTCCAAGTCCACGCTGTCCAAGTTACAGACGCACTCTCACTCTCGCTCATTCTCACTTTCACTTGGGTGAAAAGACTCTAAAGGTAGATGTTCTCCCTCAGAATCACAGTCAGCCATTACTAATGCCAAAGCTTCATCACAGGTGTATTTTTTATTTGTCATTTTCGCGTTTACCAGCTTGCGTGTAGAGAATGAGGCTTCTACTGAGCCGGTACTGACACTCCCACTGAGACGCGAGTTTGAACAAAATTTTTTAATGGCAACACATGGTAAAAGTGGGCTAGAAACAAACTACAGGGTGTCATCTGGTAGAAGGGAGTAGAAACATAATATGGTACCTAAACCGGAAGGCAGTAGCTCAGTGGGTAGAGCGGTCGTCCTTCAACCGGAAGGTAGGTGGTTCGATTCCCACCCTCCCCACAGTTCATACTGTCGTTGTGTCCTTGGGCAAGACACTTAACCCACCTTGCCTCCAGGGGCTGTAACACTGGTAATTACATTAGAAAAATGTAAGTCGCTGTTGAGCCTTCTCACATCACACAGCTGGTCAAGAAGGCTCAACAGCGGCTGTATTTTCTGAGGAGGCTGAGGAAGTTTGGCATGTCGCCCAAGATCCTCAGCAACTTCTACAGCTGCACCATTGAGAGTGTCCTGACCAGCTGCATCACTGTGTGGTACGGCAGCACTTCTGTCATGGACCGCAAACGCCTGCAGAGAGTGGTGAAGACTGCGCAGAAGATCACCAGGACTCCACTGCCCTCTCTGCAGAGCATCTACCATCGCAGAGTCCACAGAAGAGCTGCTTCCATCCTCAAAGACCCTCCCACCCCCAACATGGTCTGTTCACACTTCTACCCTCAGGACGGAGGTTCAGAAGTGTGAAATGCAGGACTTCCAGAATGAAGAACTCATTCTTTCCCTCTGCCATAAGACTCCTAAACAGCAGATAGGAGTCTACAATCACAATCACAACATTACATGAACAATTGTTTACCTACTGCACTACCTCACTTTACTTTACACCGTCACTTTACTTTACACGTCACTTTACACCATCACAACTGCACTACCTCACCTTACTACACTTTACACTTTTTGTATATTTGTATTTTTTTGGTATACTTCCATTATTATTACTTGTATATTTGTCTTATTTTTTTTATTTTTACTTAATTGTGTGACATTTTACTGTGGACGGCAAAGTAAGAATTTCATTGTATAGGGAAACATGCTTTCTGTCTGTACACATGACAATAAACACTTTGAATCTTTGAATCTTGAATCTTGAATAAAAGCGTCAGCTAAATGAATAAATGTAAATGTAATTAGCGGCTGTTTTTTCCAGTTAAGTTGCTTGTAGCAATTTTGCAAAGCACACAGAAATAAAACACATAACATCCAAAATATTACACCGTTACAAGATCAGCAGATTCAGTAGACATCTTTAAAAAACGCCTGAAAACACATCTCTTTCGTCAACACCTGACTGACAAACACTGAGTTCTACTTCCTTTCTATCAATTCCTTTTCAAATTCTAATCCTATACTTACTGTAGCTGTGTATACTGTGTGCTGGGTTTTAACTGACTAGTTTTTTGGTGCACTTGTGCTTTTTGCTACCTTGTGTTGCTTCCATTGTTTTCTTTTACCTTATAAGTCGCTTTGGATAAAAGCGTCTGCTAAATGACTAAATGACTAAAAGTAAATGTAAACATTTAAACCACCAGCGTAGAGCCGGTAAGGAGCTGCACAGCGGCGGTAGAGCATGAGCTTACACCGGGCCAGATCAGTAAGCTAGCAGAAGCTTATGAAATGTGATCTGAACAAACTAACCCTAACCCTTTAGCAAACATACAATTACAGCTGTGGTCTCTCTGATTATAACATGATCCTAATCTCTAGAAAACTGACAAACGCCTAAATGAGTTTAACAATAACCAAAAGAAATGAAGCTAATAATTCTCCACAAAGACCTAAATTTGCAAATGAGTTAATGAATGATTGTGATCTAGTCTCTTCTACAATGAGTACTATTTTAGATAAGTTCTTAACACAAAGTAAAAGACCACAAAGAAAAGTACAGCTCCCATGGGTGAGTGATACAGTGACAGTTTATCAAAAAATCGATTTTTCTCTCAAAACCAGAAATGACACAGACTTTTATTTAAAGGAAAATCAAACTATTATATGAGAATGTTAGCTGAAGGAAATATTAAATTATTTTGAAAACAAATAAATAGTCTAACTAAACTTAACGTCAACACAAAGTGTAAATATGAATAAAAAATATCTACAACAGACGAGAACTCTTTCAGCAGGCCTTTTGTCAGTTTGGTTAAATAAGTCCTGTCTGACCCTGAACACAAAAAAAAAAAACAAATTCATGTGCTTTTCTCTAGAAAAGATACCAACAGCAAACAAATAAAACATTGAAATGAAAGGACATCTCATTGAACAAGTCCAACAAGAGAAATATTTAGGAGAGATTAAAAGTCACAAGCCTTTTTCTAAAAATGAAAAAGTTGTTTCAGGACGACCAGGAACTGTTTAACATTTGAATGTGCTCGTGTCTTTTTAAACACAATGATTCTGTCCCAGCTGTCGTACTGCCCCACTGTCTGCTCTCAGACCAAACCTCCCTAAATCCTCTTGAGCAGCTTTATAATTGTGCCTTTTAAAATTCAGAATAAAAGACTGATCAACATTTTAACAAGAGACTGAATGAACATCTCTTAGACACACTTACATTCACATGACTCTTTGTATCCAGCAGGTATCTGCTGTGAAAACCACAAACGTGGCTGCACGTGTTTGTTTATTATTATTATTATTATGCAACACCAGGTGACAACATGAAAGTATTTACATAATTTATAGGAAGGTGGTAGAGACGTGGAAGAGGGAAGAGATGGAGATAAGTGTGTGTGTGATATTGATTGATTGATTGATACTCAGAAAGTGTCATAGCTGTGACCAGGTTTGTCCCAGGCACCAGCCCCCAGCCCCAACCATTGTTAGCCCTATCCTTACTTTGTTTTTTTTCTTCTCATCTTTACCGTTGTCAGTATTGTTTTTGTTATTATAACAGCAGATTGTGTGGGTTCTCTCTGGGTATAAATGTAGTATATTGTATCCATAGTCCCCATTAATGAACAGGAACTAAGAACAGGAACATAAATAATTTCAAAATAAAAGAAACAAGAACAATGGTCCAGAAAATACCTGTGACTCTCTACTACTCAATGGGAAAAGTGTCTCTCCCGTCTGGGCCCCGTTGGCAGGTCTAGGGTAGTGTCCCCCATAAGGAGAGGGCTCTATGTAAGGTTTGGAAACTGCTTCCATCCTAAGTGTCCAACGTGGTGCCGTTGTCCTGTGAAGTGCAGATGCACGTGCTTGTGTAGGGTGTTTGGAAACGTATACCTCTTTACCTCTGGGTTTTTGGACAATCTCAGTAGCATAGTCGTAGTCAAAATAAAAGAAAGGTAACTCATGCTTGAAGAAGTCTGTTATGGATTGCACCACCATCTTACATTTACATTTACATTTAGTCATTTAGCAGACGCTTTTATCCAAAGCGACTTACAAGTGAGGAAAACAATGGAAGATATTTTAACAACACAAGGTACAAAAAGCATAAGTGCACAAAAAACTAGTCAGTTTAAACCCAGCACAGTATACAAAGCTAAGGATAAGAGAATTCTCAGAATTCAAGAAGGAAATCGATAGAAAGGAAGTAGAACTCAGTGTTTGTCAGTCAGGTGTTGACGGAATTGATGTGTTTTCAAGCGTTTTTTTTAAAGATGGCTACAGAATCTGCTGATCTTGTAGCAGCAGGTAGATCATTCCACCAATGTGTAACAGAGCCAGAGAAGGTACCACCAGACGTTGTTCATTTGCAGAGCGCAGGGATCTGGTAGGAACGTAGGTCGGTATTAGTGAGTGAAGATATGAGGGTGCAAAACCAGTGGTGGTCTTGTAGGCCAAGAGCATAGGTTTGAACTTGATGCGGGCGTCAACCGGGAGCCAGTGTAACCTAATGAATAGAGGAGTTACGTGTGCTCTCCTCGGTTCATTAAAGACCACTCTTGCCGCTGCATTCTGGATCAGCTGCAGAGGTTTTGTTGTGCAGGCAGGGAGTCCAGCCAGTAGAGCATTGCAATAATCCAGTTTGGACAAGACAAGAGCCTGGACTAGAATTTATGAGAGTGCTCTGATAGGAAAGGTCTAATTTTCCTAATGTTGTAGAGGATGAATCTACAGGACCGGGTGGTGCTGGTGACATGACTTGTGAAGTTTAGCTGATCATCAATTTCCACTCCCAGATTTCTGGCAGTGCTGTACGGTGTAATGGTTGATGGGCCTAGTTGAATGGAGAGGTTATGGCAGGTCCCTGGTTTGGCCGGAATCACAAGCAGTTCTGTTTTTGCAAGGTTCAGCTGCAGGTGATGGTCCTTCATCCAAAGTGAGATGTCACTCAGACATGCCGAGACGCGAGCAGAGACTGTCGGATCGTCAGGTTGAAATGACAGGTGGAGTTAAGTGTCATCTGCAGCAGTGATAGGAAAAGCCATGCTTCTGAATGACAGAGCCAAGGGCTGTCTTTTATATGGAAAAGAGGAGTGGTCCAAGCACTGAGCCCCGTGGCACCCCTGTATTTAGATGTTGGGACTCAGAGACCTCGTTTCTCCAGGATACTCTGAATGACCTATCCGAGAGGTAAGACTTGAACCATTGCAACGCCATTCCAGAGACACCCATTGCCCTGAGAGAAGACAGGAGGATGTGATGATTAACAGTGTCAAAAGCAGCAGACAGATCCAGTAAGATGAGTACAGATGACTTGGATGTTGCCTTTGCCAGTCTCAGGGCTTTGATGACTGAGAGCAGGGCAGTTTCGGTGGAATGTCCGCTCTTGAACCCAGACTGGTTCTGGTCCAGGAGGTTGTTCCGTGTGAGAAAGGATGAGAGCTGAGTAAACACAACTCGCTCCAGAGCTTTGGCAATGAAGGGAAGGAGGGAAACCAGTCTGTAGTTTTCTAGCAGTGTAGGGTTAAGTGTGGGTTTCTTCAGTAGTGGTGTGATGCGGTCCTCTTTGAAAGCTGTGGGGAATGACCCAGTGGAGAGAGATGAGTTGATGATGTGGGTGAGAGCAGGCACAACAGATGGAGAGATGGCCTGAAGGAGATGTGTGGATGGGATTCCCTTCCTCTCCTTCTCCTAACCCGAAAAGGCAACTGCTGTTCCTTCAGATTCTGGATTCGAAGTCGGTCAGTTTGTTTTGAATACTCCTCTGTTTCTTAATGCTCTCAGTCAGCGTTTCAGTCAAATCCAGTGTCATGTCCTCAACACGACACGCAAGTCTCCACTTTATCCATTCTTTCAATCAGACCTCTCATTTCCTCAACAGTATCAGCATCGACAACAGTGTGACTGGTTTGTTGACATCATAAAACCTTAGTTTCGGAGCACTGCTGACGAGCTGTATGAGTTGTTCAAAACTCTTGTCTGGAGCTCCTCCCAGTGCCACTCCACATCTCCTTCAAGCAGTGTCCTTAAAGGTGCACTGATGTCTGACAGGTTGGATACTAAGAGAATGAATCAGACCTAAAAACCTTAACAGTTCCTTTTTGCCTGTGCTGGGGGTGGCTATGTCAGTGCTTTCACTTTCCCTCATTTGGTTTCAAACTGTTGTCTTCGTGTGTAAGAACATGATTCCAAAAGAGTTGGGACACTGTACAAATTGTGAATAAAAAGGAGTGGAATAATTTACAACACCTCCTTGAACCGCAACCTTATCGTGGTGGAGGGGTTTGAGTGCCCGAATGATTCTAGGAGCTAGGTTGTCAGGGGCTATATGCCCCTGGTAGGGTCTCCCAAGGCAAACAGGTCCTAGGTGACGGGCCAGACAAAGAGCGGTTCAGAACCCTTTATGGAGACGAAAAAACCGAAGGAGCGACGTGGGGCCAACCTCCCGTGGGCCCACCACCTGCGGGAGGAACCGTAAGGGGCCGGTGCAAAGTGGATTGGGTGGCAGTCGAAGGCGGAGGCCTCGACGACCCAATCCCCGGACACGGAGTCTGGCGCTAGGGACATGGAATGTCACCTTGCTGGCAGGGAAGGAGCCTGAGCTTGTGCGGGAGGTTGAGCGATACCGACTAGAGATAGTCGGGCTCACCTCCACGCACAGCTTGGGCTCTGGAACCCAAATCCACGAGAGAGGCTGGACTCTCCACTACTCTGGAGTTGCCTGCGGCGAGAGGCGGCGGGCTGGTGTGGGCTTGCCTCCCAGCTTAGCCGCCATGTGTTGGAGTTCACCTCGGTGAAGGAGAGGGTCGCATCCCTGCACCTTCGGGTCGGGGATAGGTCTCTCACCTTTGTTTGTGTTTACGGGCCAAATGGCAAGGCAGAGTACCCGGCCTTCTTGGAGTCTCTGGGAGGGGTGCTGGAAAGTGCTCCGACCAGGGACGCCGTCGTTCTACTGGGGGACTTCAATGCTCACGTGGGCAGCGACAGTGACACCTGGAGGGGCGTGATTGGGAGGAACGGCCACCCGGATCTGAACCCGAGTGGTGTTCTCTTATTTGACTTCTGTGCTAGCAACAGTTTGTCCATAACGAACACCATGTTCAAGCATAAGGGTGTCCATCAGTGCACGTGGCACCAGGACACCCTAGGTCGGAGATCGATGATCGACTTTGTAGTTGTTTCATCTGACCTCCGGACGTATGTCTTGGACACTCGGGTGAAGAGAGGGGCAGAGCTGTCAACTGATCACCACCTGGTGGTGAGTTGGATCCGATGGCGGGGTAGAAAGCTGGACAGACTCGGCAGGCCCCCTGTCAGAGAGACCTTTAACTCCCACCTCCGGCAGAGCTTCGACCAGATCCCGAGGGAGGTTGGAGACATTGAGTCCGGATGGACCATGTTCTCCACCTCCATTGTCGATGCGGCCACCGGCTGTGGCCGTAAAGTCTCCGGTGCCTGTCGCGGGCGGCAATCCCCAAACCCGGTGGTGGACACCGAAGTAAGGGATGCCGCTGAAGCTGAAGAAGGAGACCTACCGAGTCTGGTTGGCCCATGGGACTCCTGAGGCAGCTGATAGGTACCGGCAGGCCAAGCGGACTGCAGCCCGGGTGGTCGTGGAGGCTAAAACTCGGGTCGCCTCAGGAGGGGGAAGCAGTGCCCTGCCAACACTGTTTACAGTGGAGGTGGGAACCTACTGACTTCAACTGGGGATATTGTTGGACGGTGGAAGGAATACTTCGAGGATCTCCTCAACCCCACCAACACGTCTTCCACTGAGGAAGCAGAGGCCGAGGGCTCGGAGGTTGACTCGTCCATCACCCGGGCCGAAGTCACTGAGGTAGTTGGGAAGCTCCTTGGTGGCAAGGCACCGGGGGTGGATGAGATACGCCCTGAGTACCTCAAGTCTCTGGATGTTGTCTTGGTTGACACGCCTCTACAACATCGCGTGGTGGTCGGGGACAGTACCTCTGGACTGGCAGACCGGGTGGTGGTCCCTCTTTCAAGAAAGGGGACCGGAGGGTGTGTTCCAACTACAGAGGGATGACACTCCTCAGCCTCCCCGGGAAAGTCTATGCCAGGGTACTGGAGAGGAGAATGCGACCGATAGTTGAACCTCGGATTCAGGAGGAACAATGCGGTTTTCGCCCCGGTCGTGGAACACTGACCAGCTCTATACCCTCTCCAGGGTGCTGGAGGGTTTATGGGAGTTTGCCCAACCAGTCCACATGTGTTTTGTGGATCTGGAGAAGGCATTCGACTGTGTCCTCGTGGCGCCCTGTGGGGGTGCTCTGGGAGTATGGGGTCCGGGGCACTTAGCTTAAGGGCTGTCCGGTCCCTGTACGACCGGAGCAGGAGCTTGGTTCGCATTGCCGGCAGTAAGTCAGACCTGTTCCCAGTGCATGTTGAACTCGCAGGGCTGCCCTTTGTCACCGGTCCTGTTCATTATCTTTATGGACAGGATTTCTAGGCGCAGCCAGGAGGGAAGTCTGGTTTGGGGACCACAGGATCTCGCTCTGCTTTTTGCAGATGATGTTGTCCTGTTGGCTCCATCAAGCCAGGACCTTCAGTGTGCACTGGGACGGTTTGCAGCCGAGTGTGAAGCGGCTGGGATGAGGATCAGCACTCCAAGTCTGAGACCATGGTTCTCAGTCGGAAAAGGGTGGCTTGTCCCCTTCAGGTTGGTGGAGAGATCCTGCCTCAAGTGGAGGAGTTCAAGTATCTTGGGGTCTTGTTCACGAGTGAGGGAAGGAGGGAACGTGAGATTGACAGACGGATCGGTGCAGCTTCTGCAGTGATGCGGTCGATGTACCGGTCTGTCGTGGTGAAGAAGGAGCTGAGCTGTAAGGCAAAGCTCTCGATTTACCGGTCAATCTACGCCTTACTTCACCTATGGTCATGAGCTTTGGGTCATGACCGAAAGAACAAGATCCCGGATACAAGCGCCGAAATGGGCTTTCTCCGCAGGGTGGCGGGCGCCCCTTAGAGATAAGGTGAGGAGCTGGTCACCGGGAGGAGCTCAAAGTAGAGCCGCTGCTCCTCCACATCGAGGAGCCAGCTGAGGTGGCCTG
>JALDQB020000106.1:0-162181 GCA_024416835.2 Perccottus glenii
CAAAAGAAATGTCTCAAAATGCGGTCATAGGTCTTTCTAACCCCCAAATGACCAGAAAATGGATTGTCATGGGCTAGAGACAGATTGTTTCAGAGCCGTCAGAGCCTCAGCAGCAACATCTACCAGAACATTCTCATTATTGTCCCAGATTCTCCCAAAAGTCCCATCCAGCGCCCTCTGCTGGTGACGCACTGCTGTGCTTCTTTGTCCACATCAGACTTTTGTCAAAGAGACGTTGGAGTTTGTTTTAGTGTTTCTGTTTCCTTCTGTTACTGTTTATTCATCTACATTTACATTAGATTTATTTATGACTCCACAAATGTGTGACTTTTATAAAGAAACAAAGAGGAGCAGGAAATGGAAATAAAGCTCTTTCACTTGAATTCTTCTCAATCCTTGTCAGACACAGGTTTAAGACGAGGACAGCGCCCCCTGATGGACATAAAGGAGTTGTTCTCACACAAACTAAAAGAGTTCCGAGGTTTTCACTGAAGACAGTTGTTGACTCAAACGCTCAGCCTGCGTTCAGAAGAGCTTAGTTTCAGAGACAAATGTAAAGAGTCATTTTCATTTTGAGCCTGACTTTTTATGATCATGAATGTGATCTGTGTGGATTTCAAGTCTTTCCATCAGTGACCTACAGCTGTAGTTCTACTGCTCCACCTCCAGGGGGCGTGACTTTTGTGTTTGACAGCTGCTGATGTTGTGAAGGCTTTGATCTTCTGCAAAAGGCTTTATTCACTTTGATTTGTGGAGTCATAAATAAATCTAATGTAAATGTAGATGAATAAACAGTAACAGAAGGAAACAGAAACACTAAAACAAACTCCAACGTCTCTTTGACAAAAGTCTGATGTGGACAAAGAAGCACAGCAGTGCGTCACCAGCAGAGGGCGCTGGATGGGACTTTTGGGAGAATCTGGGACAATAATGAGAATGTTCTGGTAGATGTTGCTGCTGAGGCTCTGACGGCTCTGAAACAAAACTCTGAATCATAAAGTCAAAGTTCTGGAGCAAACTCACTGAAGACTTCTGACAGATGCACTTTAGTTCAGACTAATCCATCTGGAGTCTTTCTTTGTCTTTGTTCAGGAACAAAAGACTTTGTGCAGAATATTCAAAGGTCAGAACAGAGCTGGAATAAAGCTGGTTCATAAAAGACATTATTAACCATCCTCTGAGGCACATTTTAGACTCAGACTCAGATTGTGTTCAAAGCCCTCGACCTCTGCTGCTTCTGTCCCGACTATGAGCTCCTACTAATGCTCCTCCAGCTGCTGTCTGTGGAAGGTTCTCACTATCCAGGTCATGAACAAATAAAGAAGGCCTCTGACATGTTTATTTGTCACTTCTTGAATGTCCAATAAGTGCAACTGACAGTGACTTTCAAACACAAAGTACGTTTTGGACCTGCCTTGAAATGATGTATGAGAATTTACAATGACATTTATTTTTTATTTAAGTTTAGTGTGTACATATAGAATATTATATCAATATAAAAAATGGAAATGCTTACTGTAAGAACAATCCCTAAAGAATATAAGAATTCTTCCACAGCACGAGGGACACAGAGTTTCTCAGAGAGTGGAACAAAGGTCCTTCTCCTGAAGCTGATGTGGTGCTGAGAGAACAGACATGTGGAACAGAGTTCTTTTTCAAAAGGGACTAAACCTAGTGTTAACCTTGGTGCAGGCCACAGTGAGATACGATGGGAGTAGAAGACAGGAAGGAAGACCACAATATACACTCTAGAAATCATTTTGAAATAAAAAAAGAGACATCAATGGGCTCATGGTTCAAAGTCTTTATCTGACAATAGAAAAAAGTTTTTTTATGGTTCATGCGTTCACAAAGACAGTGTTATTTAAACTTTCTGTTAGGCCTCAAATCATATTTGTTCAAAATTGATGACGTCATGTTTAAATCAAATATACTTTTTTGTCCCAAAGGGATATTTGTCTTAGACGCAGTGCCACAGCAGCAGCAGAACATACAGTACACCAACCAACAAGAAAAAGTACAAACGTATATGTACAACATACATACAACATACATACAGCAACAGTACTGTAACCTTCAAAATCTGTGCAAATACAGGATATATCCAATAAATAATTTCACTGGCTCTAAGCAAAAGTCATTCAAGAAAATTAAACATGGCGTCCACTTCAGAAAAACTGGGCACCAACACGACCAGAGCCAACACCAGCAGCGGAGCAGGATTCATCTTCTGCTCAGAGACACACCAGAAACAAATCAATGTTTCACACTCTGTTAGTTGTGTGCAGTGTTTGTGATGTCTCACATTTTGGAGAAGAATCCAGCCATGTTCTCATGACTTTGTCGTGTACTTTTATTGTTGAAACAAAAAGAGACAGAAGCACATCACTAAAGGTTGTCGGTTTATGAATATGCAGCTTTAAGTGAGTTTCACTGAACACATTTGAGATTGGAACAATGTTTTGTGCTCGTGCTTTGATCAGAATATGAAGCAGCTGCTGTAATTCCAGTCTGCCACTAGATGTCACTGTTGTCAAAGCTTCAAATCCTTTTTGGTCCGAGAGGAAAGAAAACCTAAATGCTTCACAAGGTTTTATTCATCCATCACTGATTACTCCAGTGTGGCTTTTTTTTAGATAAAATAAATAAAGTCTCAAATTTCATTAAATAACAGAATAAAACACAGCAATAATAGTGAGTAAAAATAATAAAGTGATGACCTGTTTGTTCTTGTTCCTCTTGCTTCAGATCCTGTCAGGTTCTCTCAGGATTTATACTCTCATGATTAGTCATGTGACTCACCTGTTGACTCGTAGTCACTCCTGCAGAAATGTGAGGAATTCCAAAGGCTTCAGATACTTTTTCATGCCACTGTATGTGTTCTGATCGATTGGAATAGATCTGATTCAAGTTTCAGACCAACTCCAAACTCATGTAGGGTTAGGGTTTGTTGAAGGGAAAATGATGAGGATGTGATTAGACCTGCTTTAAACCTGGTTTAGACCTGGTTTAGACCTGCTTTAGACCTGCTTTAAACCTGCTTTAGACCTGCTTTAGACCTGCTTTAGACCTGGTTTAGACCTCCTTTAGATCTGGTTTAGACCTGGTTTAGACCTGCTTTAGTCCTGCTTTAGTCCTGCTTTAAACCTCCTTTAGTCCTGCTTTAGTCCTGGTTTAGACCTGGTTTAAACCTGTCCGGCTCATTTCCTGTGACCTTTGACCTGCAGCAGAAGGAAGAAGGAATATTAAATACATACATATGACTAATGCAGCTGAGACTAAACTCTGAAGGACCCTGACAATAAAGCAAATCCTCAACATTTGAGAGTTTCCTGTTTCAGAAACAGGTTCAGAGTGAGTTCAGTCGACTCTGAGTCTGTTCACTCTGAGTTCAGCTGAAGGGGGAAAATCATTCTCGATGGAGCTCTGTTTAACAGCAGGAAGAGCCTAAAGTTAGACATTTAATGAGTCAAGTCCTTTTAATCTCACTTCAAACACACTGCAAGTCACAACTGCACTTTATATTCACGCAATTATATTTAGGCCCAAAATAATGTCACTTTATTTTGACAAAAACTCAAGCTGTGTTTCTTTTTTGTCTAAAACGTATTTTATGGAATGTGATCAATGAATAAAATACTGGAGAGTTCATTTTTTGTCTCATTTAAGAACATTGTTGTCCAAAAGGGCTCCATCATTAATGTCCCTTAAGTCTGTGTGTCATGACTTACTGTGCTTTGCTCACAGACACAGAATTCGACCTATATTTTAGCTTCCTGATTCTAGGCCTATTTAGATTTAAATTCTGTTTTCTTTTACTTTGAACACTTTTTATTCTTCCACACTTCCAAAACATCATTGAAATATATTTAACTTTAATATTACTCTTAACCATTTTAAATTTTATACTTAATTGTTTTAAGTCTTCACTTTTTAAACACCTCGAACTTCCACTTAATTTTCCGCATTTACTACAGACTCTAAAACAGTACTCGCTTCTACACATTAATGACTTCTGCTGCTGACAGATCTCTGTAGGCGGATGCCAGACCCGATTGCTAGCCGGTTGGTTAAAGCCTGGTCTAACCCTAAAACAGCTCCGTCTATAAAATTGTGCCCCAAGTGTGTGACTCCTCTAATGAGCGCTATCCCTCAAGACAGTCCCATCCTTTTTATAGGGGATTTTAGTAGAGGACTTACCTTAGGCTTATGTGCGGCGGTGGAATCTCCCTGTTATTCTGATGTCCAGTGGACGATTGGAACGGCCTGCGTGTTAGTGAGTCTGATTCTGATAATCAGACCTCTGTGCCGATGGGAGAGGCTGGTAGGAGTTTTAAAGAACGATCTGGAGAATGAATATGTCTTTATCCTAGTTTGGAACTAGGTTTTTATTAAATGATTAAACAAAAATTACAGTATGACACTTAACTTGAAAACTTTGATTCCTTTCTCACAATATAACACTTTACATCTTACACCTTACAACATAACATAGTTATATGACCTCAACTTGAGAACCAAGATTGTTTTTTTTCTGAGGGTTTAGAGTGTGAGACAGATTTTTAGATGAAGTTTATCTTCGTGTTCAACCCAGACCGAAAAATTAGTAGAA
Organism: Perccottus glenii; assembly: GCA_024416835.2. Taxonomy (NCBI): domain Eukaryota; kingdom Metazoa; phylum Chordata; class Actinopteri; order Gobiiformes; family Odontobutidae; genus Perccottus; species Perccottus glenii. The sequence goes on from JALDQB020000106.1 coordinate 4,613, forward strand.
TTAGGGAAGATTTTTAGGGATAGTGGTGAGGGAAAAAAGGAGGATGTTCCCTTAGGGCTGAGCCCAGAGAGAGAACAAAAGTGGATAGAACAGTAGAAGTTGTGTTTATAGTGGGGTTTAGATCAGCAAGACCTGTTTGCTGGTGTTTCAAGCCTCCTTTTATAACTTCTGGACAGAGTGTAGTTGTGACGTCAACACACATGTGCTCTGACAAATTTTTTTACACCCTGTAAACTTTGTATGGGGCACATCGAGTCCTCTGTGAACTTCGTGTGTACTTAGTTGTACTTAAACTGTGTGTGTCCTGTGTGTCATGACTTACATTGCTCTGCTCACAGACACAAAATTTAACCTATATTTTAGCTTCCTGATTCCTTCCTGTTTAGATTTAAATTCTTGGTTCTCATTTACTCTTAACACATTTTTTTCTTCCACACTTTCAAAAACATCATTGAAATATATTTAACTTTAAAATTACTCTTAAGCCTTTTACTTCTTATTCTTAATTATTTTTAAGTCTTATCTTTGTAACACAGTGTACTTAAGGATTTTGTGTCTTCTTGGCCTTCGAAATTCCACCTTAATCTTCCACATTCACTACAGAGGAGACTCTCAGTCTGACATAGAACACAACGACACAGAGTCAGACAATGAAAAGTGAGACCAGAGGCTAAACCCAGGAAACAAAGGCTGAGTGAATGTGGTGTTGAAGGTGTGGAGGTGGGTCAGTTGGTCAGAGGAGACTGTGTAGAAGGACAGAGAGCCAGCAGGACAGTCCACATACACTGCTACTGTCCCAGAAGAGGACGAGGAGTGAGGGAGATGGGTTTGGTTGTCATTATGTCGAACATCGTAGCCACCCTGATGGCAGATCAGACACCAGGACTGATCGTTGTATCCAAACACACATTCATCCCGGTCATATCTGGTTCCTTTCCTGTTGATTCCTCTGTAAGACACTGATATATCAACCTGTCCGCTCCACTGGACCTCCCAGTAACAGCGACCAGTCAGACCAGTCGAACACAGCAGCTGATAAAAGTTCTCAAATCTGTCCTGATGATCTGGATATGGCTGCTCCTCTTTCACTCGTGTCACCTTCTTGTTGTTGTCAGACAGTTTGAGGAGTCTGTGAGCTGTGTTTGGATCCAGTGTGAGTTCACAGAAATCTGATGGAGACAAGACACAATACAGCTGCAGTTAGTCCTCTGTCCTCTCTGAACACATGAGATTAACACAAATGTACAAGGTTCACAACACAACTACAAGATTCTGTTTGACTCTTCCTACATGTTTGATCGAAAAGGTTAGTGCAGTTAAACAGCTCCAAACTGGACTTTTCAAGAGCTCCTTTAATAAGAACTCTAGAGTCACTTCTGACACCTGTGGACTACACAGTAAAAGGTCACAGTCTTTATCACAAATGTTTCAATCAGATCTGGTTCTGACTAAAACCTCAAACAGACACATTCACTTTTATTGTGACGTGTGTAAAACGTGCCTTTATTTGATTTCTCTCATTTTGTCCAACAGCGCTGTGCTCTGGTATCGATAAGTCACTGACACAGCTTTAATCCAACACATTTTCTAAGGTGTGTTCCTGCTGCATTGAGGCTTGTGTTCAGGTCTAAAGACACACTGGGGGTGAGTGTGGAGAGGAGCAGCCTCTAACTCTGCTACAGACACACTCTCATACAGCTCCAGCTTATACAGGTGTCTGCAGGCCTCTATGAGTCTGAGTCACACTAACTCTGCAACAAACTACTGCTGCATCACTTTTACAACCATCACTGTCTCAGAGTCACACACACACACTTTTCAGGACAATGTGGAAAATACATCACTTTTGTCCCTGAATTTGTGTCTGGCTCAGAGTTTGGACAGAGACAGATCCATTGTAAGTCCAGTAAGTCCAGTAATGAATAGGGTTTGTCTGAGTGAACAAAAGGTCAGGCTCAGTGACACATCAATGACAGCATTTACAATCATTATTTCTCAGAGAAAAAACTCACTTTACATCAAGTGGAAGAGAAGAAACATCTGCAGTTTGTACAAAAAGACAAACTGAGCTTCTCCAATATTTCTGAAGCTTTGAAATCTTTCTGTGAGTTTAGAGCAAAGCCTGTGGTTCAGAGAGGTCTTGGTCTAAATCAATGAGAGTGTCACACTTACACTTCCTGAGACCTGGTCTGATCCAGTGGACTCCAGCAGGATCCAGTCTGAAGGAAAACAGAGACATTACATCAGTCTGATCCACACAAGCTTTTCTTTTCAATCTCATTGTTCCTCCTGAAGCACTCTTTGAGCCTCATTTATCAAACATGTGTTCTCTGACATTTATCAATCTGAACTTCAGCAGAAGTTCACTCAGATCACATGCAGCTCTGAGCTCCAGTCAATTTAACACCGTTTTACAAGATTTTACACTAAACTCTAATTAAACTTCAACAATTCACTTTAGAAAGTCACATCAGTTTTGGTTTATTTGTTCAACAAAGGAATCTCTTCATTAGCCTCATGATGTTGGAGTTTCCATCAGACAAACATGTTTCCTCTAACCTTGTGTCACACATGGATTGAACACAGTAGTGTTAAATGTGTACACTACAGTGCACTGGGATGAATGCATCTGCACAAACAGCAGCTCAACTCAAGAACATCTTAAAGAAGGAGTTGGCTTTAGTTTCACAGTGGATCAGAGGAAATAAAAGAGTCATTAACAGTGAAAAAACTAAATGTATGGTTAGTGGCTCAACATATTTGTTCAAAGTGAAGTCTATATTAGAGTTAATATTAGAAAACAATGTGAGTGAACAAGTAGAAGACATGATGCTGTCAGGTGTAACTGTGGAAGCTGTCTGGGTTGGAGGATGGACACTATTAAACAGCTTGTTCGATCATTAGGACTTTCTTAGTTGGATTATGCTTCAGTCGTTTGGTCAAATACAAGAGAAAAGAACTTCCACAGCTGCAGCTCGCTCACAACACAGCACCACTAATTATTATGGGATGTCCAAACACAACCAATGGAAGGACTGTGCATAATAATATGGCCTGGTTAACTGTAAAAGAGACTCAACTATTTTTTATTAACTTTCATTAGAAATATTATTGGAACGAAAACTCCAGATGTCATTTATAGTAAATATACATTTTTCTCAGATAAACACAGTTATTGTTCGAGACAAACCTGTGAAGGTGTGTGCTGCCTTCATCAGAACTAATCAAATACAACCAACTGTATTTTATCGAGCCATGGCTGCATGGAATTCTATTCCAGGATTTTTGTTGCTAAATAATAATAATAATAATTAAAGCCGCAAGCGGCGATAAAGGCCCTCGCCTCTCTTGAGACCGCGGGGACACATGCAGTCGGAGGAGTGCATTTCGTGCTTTAAAGCGTAAACTTCACGGTAAAAGGATTCTGAGGAGTTTTCTAAGACTCTAGCCGTGGCTCTGGAGGGGCCTCCTCTAAAGGAAGGATCCTGGCAATTGGGAAATGGCATTTATTTCCCAAAGGTTGCCTCTTCACAGACTCATTACGACCACAGCCACAAATGTATCAAAAAACAAATTGATAATTTTTTTGGCACACGTGTCTAGATGATACTCACCAAATTTGGAGCTGTTTAGATGAAAAGCCTTTAGACAGAAGGGGTGCGATTTAGGTGGTCACGCATTCCACCCAACATAGTAGATTTTCTGTTGAGTTTACGGTATGGCTGTAATAAACTTTTCTGTTTGCCCTGAGGTGTCCCATGGATGTACCAAGTTTTGTATTTCTACATTGGAAAAATTTACTTTCATTTTCCATAGAACCAATGTATTTTGACTTTTGTAGGGTCGCCACTGAGTCATTTTTCATATTTTTTTTCGGGGACTTCAAATACATAAATTTTTCGCTGGGCTTAAAGTCTGGGACCAATAAAAATGACTTTTAGTTGCACGTTTACTGGGTCAAATTTAGGATCATTTTGCAAAAAATTTTATAAAAATATATACCAAATTATAATAAAAAAATAACTCAAGCAAAAAAGTCTAGAAAAACGCTTGTCTATTTTACATACATGTGTTTAGCTCATTTTGCCCAAGTTTGGTGTCTGTGGAATGAAGCAGCTATTTTCTGTGTTCTTTTAAAAAGAGGTGTATTTTAAGTCGGTTCACATTTTCAATTCAAAATGGCCGCCTTCCCGTGTGTGATAGGGTGTGGTCCCCATTGGCTTTTTGTTCATAAGCCCATACTGGATGTGTGTACCAAGTTTCATTTGCCTACAACAAACTAAAAATTTCACTTTCCATTGACTTTTCCACATTTTTGGGACGTTGCTATGGCAACACATTTATAGATAGGGGTGGTGGTTGTCATTGGCTTTTATGCTCGTCATGACATAAGAGATGTGTGTACCAAATTTTATGTCTTTATGACAAACTAAATTCTTGGGTCCCATTATAAGTTTGTAGGGGCGCTGGAGAGCCATTTCTAAAGATAACCCTTTTATTTACATATCTTTGTGTTCAGGTCATGAATGTGCACAAACGTCTTTTTGGGTCCAACTCGATCCGAGAAGGCGTTTGAGAGTTAAGAGGCGTTTTATTTTCATAAAAATGCCCACCTCGTTACAGGCTTGCCACACCCATACCCGATAAGATATCATAAACAAAGTCACAACTTTGGTTGGCACACGTGTCTAGATGATACTCACCAAATTTGGGGCTATTTAGATTAAAACACAATGATTTGCATCTTTTTGCGCAAAGTGCGATTTTAGTGGCCATGCGTTTCACCCCACATGTCGGACTTCCTGTTGAGTTTAGAGTGTGGCTGTCATTGACTTTTCTGTTTGCCCTGAGGTGTGCTATAGATGTACCAAGTTTCATTTTTCTACATTGGAATAAAGTTACTTTCACTTTCCATAGGCCCGATGTATTTTGACTTTTCTAGGGGTCGCCACTGAGTCATTTTTCGTATTTTTTTCGGGACTTCAAATACATAAATTGTTCGCTGGGCTTGAAATCTGGGACCAATAAAAATGACTTTTAGTTGTTCGTTTACTGGGTTAAATTGAGGATCATTTTGCAGAAAAATTATAATAAAAAATATATACGAATTATAATTTAAAAAATATAACTCGAGCAAAAAAGTCTAGAAAAACACTTGTCTCTTTTACATACATGTGTTTAGCTCATTTTGCCCAAGTTTGGTGTCTGTGGAATGAAGCAGCTATTGTCTGTGTACTTTTAAAAAAGAGGTGTATTTTAAGTCGGTTCACATTTTCAATTCAAAATGGCCGCCTTCCTGTGTGTGATAGGGTGTGGTCCCCATTGGCTTTTTTGTTCATAAGCCCATGGTGGATGTGTGTACAAATTTTTATTTGCCTACAACAAACTAAAAATTTCACTTCCCATTGACTTTTTTCACATTTTTTGGGACGTTGCTATGGCAACACATTTATAGATAGTAGTGATGGGAAGTTCAGTTCATTTTACTGACTCAGTTCTTTAAGTCTCGTTCAGCAAAATGAACGAATCTTTTCAAGTCATTTCTGTTCATTTAGTTCATTTCAGCAGAATCTAATTAAAATGTTGCATATTACAATTTTTAATACATTTAGTACTTTTGGAATAAAAACTATAATAACTATAAGCTAATGCATTTATGGCCAAACTTTGAAAAATAAATTATAAATTAATTGCAGCTTACTTCAGGCAGAGAGTTCAACTCACCTCTTAATCCAAATAGTTGTTTTCCTTTGTCACTTCATATTTAGCTTAGCATTAATTCCGTCAACATGTCTGGTCTGGGCCGTGACAGCCTTATGTAGCTGTAGCTAATACATCCGTCCGTCCGGAAACAAAAGGACTCATTCATCTCGAGTCGTTTTCGTTCGTTAGTTCGTTCGTTCACCAAGTCCCAGTCCCATAGAAAGAGTATGCAGTTACCGGAAACAGAAAGGAACTGTTCATCTCGAGTCGTTCGTTCGTTCACGGAAACAGAAAGGAACGAACGACTCGAGATGAACAGTTCCTTTCTGTTTCCGGTAACTGCATACTCTTTCTCTATGGGGCTGGGACTTGGTGAACGAACAACAACTAAACGAGATGATGAATGAGTCTTTCTGTTTCCTGTATGAGATGTGGTGCAATGCGCATGCGCGGTCTACACAAAAATGAGCGACTCGCTCTCTGAGATGACTAGTCGTTCCCGAGTCATATTAAAGACTCGTTCAAAAAGAACGAATCGTTCATGAACGACTCATCACTAATAGATAGGGGGTGGTTGTCATTGGCTTTTATGCTCGTCATGACATAAGAGATGTGTGTACAAAATTTTATGTCTCTATGACAAACTAAATTCTTGGGTCCATTATAAGTTTGTAGGGGCGCTGGAGAGCCATTTCTAAAGATAACCCTTTTATTTACATATTTTTTTGTTCAGGTCATGAATGTGCACAAACGCCTTTTTGGGTCCAACTTGATCCGAGAAGGCGTTTGAGAGTTAAGAGACGTTTTATTTTCACAAAAATGGCCACCTCGTTACAGGCTTGCCACACCCATACCCGATAAGATATCAAAAACAAAGTCACAACTTTGGTTGGCACACGTGTCTAGATGATACTACTCACCAAATTTGGGGCCATTTAGATTAAAACACAATGATTTGCATCTTTCTGCGCAAGTGCGATTTTAGTGGGCGCGTTTCACCCCACATGGCGGACTTCCTGTTGAGTTTAGGTGTGACTGTCATTGACTTTTCTGTTTGCCTGAGGTGTCCTATGGATATACCAAGTTTCATTTTTCTACGTTGGAAAAAGTTACTTTCACTTTCCATAGGCCCAATGTATTTTGATTTTGTAGGGTCGCCACTGAGTCATTTTTCGTATTTTTTTCGGCGACTTCAAATACATAAATTTTTCGCCGAGCTTGAAGTCTGGGACCAATAAAATGACTTTTCGTGCATGTTCACTGGGTCAAATTTAGGATCATAGGTGGAAAAGAAAATAAAAAATAATAAAAAATTAAAAAAATAAAAAAATAAAAAATCAGAGCAAAACAATAGGCCCTCCCGGTCATCACCGGCTCGGGCCTAATAATGTAAAGCATAGCGGCGATAAAGGCCCTCGCCTCCCTTGAGACCGGGACACATGCACTCGGAGGATTGCATTTCGTGTTTTAAATCGTAAACTTCATGGTAATGTCAAATAACCGGGCCTGTGCTACTGCTGGGGCCTGCTACACCACCTTGTAATTTAGAGTTAAAGGTCTCCACAATCCCTGGTTTTCCTGGGAGCTGTCTGAACCTTTGAAAATAATAGATTATGCTTGGGCTAAGGCGAGAAAAACAAAGTACTGGCTGGAGATTTGAGATGACTCAGGAATCGCTGCACCCCCTGTTTATTTAAAAGGCAAAATGTAAATATTACTTGTCTAAAAGTACAAGGTTACAAGTTCCAAAGGATTCTGAGGAGTTTTCTAAGACTCTAGTCGTGGCTCTGGAGGGGCCTCCTCTAAATGAAGGATCCTGGCAATTGGGAAATGGCATTTATTTCCCAAAGGTTGCCTCTTCACAGACTCATTACGACCACAGCCACAAATGTATCAAAAAACAAATTGATAACTTTTTTTGGCACACATCTCTAGATGATACTCACCAAATTTGGAGCTGTTTAGATGAAAAGCCTTTAGACACAAGGGGTGCAATTTAGGTGGTCACGCATTCCACCCAACATAGTAGATTTCTTGTTGAGTTTACGGTATGGCTGTAATAAACTTTTCTGTTTTCCCTGAGGTGTTCTATGGGTGTACCAAGTTTTGTATTTCTACATTGGAAAAAATTACTTTCATTTTCCATAGGCCCAATGTATTTTGACTTTTCTAGGGGTCACCACTGAGTCATTTTTCGTATTTTCTTTTCGGGGACTTCAAATACATAATTTTTTCGCCGGGCTTGAAGTCTGGGACCAATACAAATGACTTTTAGTTGCACGTTTACTGGGTCAAATTTAGGATCATTTTGCAAAAAAATTTTAGTAAAAAAAATATACCAAATTATAATAAAAAAAATATAACTCGAGCAAAAAAGTCTAGAAAAACGCTTGTCTATTTGACATACATATGTTTAGCTCATTTTGCCCAAGTTTGGTGTCTGTGGAATGAAGCAGCTATTGTCTGTGTTTCAATTCAAAATGGCCGCCTTCCCGTGTGTGATAGGGTGTGGTCCCCATTGGCTTTTTTGTTCATACGCCCATGCTGGATGTGTGTACCAAGTTTCATTTGCCTATGACAAACTAAAAATTTCACTTCCCATTGACTTTTTCCAAATATTTGGGACGTTGCTATGGCAACACATTTATAGATAGGGGGTGGTTGTCATTGGCTTTTATGCTCGTCATGACATAAGAGATGTGTGTACCAAATTTTATGTCTCTATGACAAACTAAATTCTTGGGTCCCATTATAAGTTTGTAGGGGGCGCTGGAGAGCCATTTCTAAAGATAACCCTTTTATTTACATATTTTTGTGTTCAGGTCATGAATGTGCACAAACGCCTTTTTGGGTCCAACTCGATCCGAGAAGGCGTTTGAGAGTTAAGAGACATTTTATTTTCACAAAAATGGCCACCTCGTTACAGGCTTGCCACACCCATACCCGATAAGATATCAACAACAAAGTCACAACTTTGGTTGGCACATGTGTCTAGATCAGCCTTTCTCAAACTTTTTTCAGTCTGGGCACCTTTCAAAAATGCATAAAATTTCAAGGCACCCCAGGTTAAAATATAATTTAAAAACACTGCATAACCCAAATTTAAATGCAAATTTCCTGTTTATTTAGACAGGACAGTAATGAAGCGAGCATAATACGAACTGTAAATAACAATAACAATTATAATAACAACTTTATAGCAACTTTATAGCACCTTTTTAAAACACAGGTTTGCAAAGTAGCTAATTCACAAAATAATTAATCAGAGACACAAATGCCATAAAACCGTAAGAGGTGGACCGCACAATACAAGAATCCAACAACAAATCCTGACCAGGAGAACTAAACTGAAGTGCAGGATGCAGTTAAAATAAAATAAAAAGGGGCAGACATAACAAAATAAATAAAATCAGATACAATACGATAAGAAAAAGATCCATGTTCCATGCACAAGAGATAAGCAGGATTTTTTTTCCATATAGTGCTTGTTTTCATCCGTGCTATATGCACACACAAAAAAAAAATAATAATCCGCAACGAGAGATGGAGAAAGATCTACATGCGCGCATGCAGCGCAGCTCACACAAGCCGGGGTGGGGTGACCACAATCAATGAGAGACGTGAGCCTGGTGCGACGCACACAGCCGCCCTATCCTGGCAGGTATGGATGAGAGGCAGACACGGAGCTCCTGGTCGTACGTCAGGCTTGAAAAGCTCAGTTCTGATATTCCGATTGTCAAATATATAGGCTACAAGTGGAAGTGTTTTTGTCGTTTAAACACCTTTATAACGATCGTGTTAGTTGAGCTGTATGCACGATGGGCGCTGCCATCGCCGCCGCAGGCGCAGTTCAGAAAAGTTGTGATTTATGACAGCTCTGAGTGCGCGTGTCTCAGGCTCAGTGCAAGCCAACGCGAAAGCATTTTTTTTTTTTTTTTTTTTTTTAGCCTACGTAATTTTTTGGCGGCACCCCTGACACACTCAGGCGGCACCCCAGTGTGCCGCGGCACCCACTTTGAGAAAGGCTGGTCTAGATGATACTCACCAAATTTGGGGCCATTTAGATTAAAACACAATGATTTGCATCTTTCTGCGCAAGGGGTGCGATTTTAGTGGCCGCGCGTTTAACCCCACATGGCGGACTTCCTGTTAAGTTTAGGGTGTGGCTGTCTTTGACTTTTCTGTTTGCCATGAGGTGTCCTATGGATGTACCAAGTTTCATTTTTCTACGTTGGAAAAAAGTTACTTTCACTTTCCATAGGCCCAATGTATTTTGATTTTGTAGGGGTCGCCACTGAGTCATTTTTCATATTTTTTTTTCGGCGACTTCAAATACATAAATTTTTCGCCGAGCTTGAAGTCTGGGACCAATAAAAATGACTTTTCGTGCATGTTCACTGGGTCAAATTTAGGATCATTGGGTCGGAAGAAAAAAAAAAAATCCGAGCAAAAACAATAGGCCCTCCCGGTCATCACCGGCTCGGGCCTAATTAAAAACATTTTAAAAAGAAGAGTGCAGATAAAAGATAAAAACACTTTAGGTTGTAGTGTAGGCGGAGCTAAAGAGGTTTTTAACCTCCCCTTGAACATTGTTAAAGTTGAGGCTGTTCCAGGTTTTTGCTGCATGAAACTTAAACGCTGCTTCACCCTGTTTAGTTCTAACTCTGGGCACGAGCAGAAGGCCTGTCCCAGATGTTCTCAGAGTCCGAGGAGGTTCATAAGTAACTAGCATGTCAGAGATATATTCTGGTGCTAAACCATTTAGAGACTTGTAAACCAGTAGTGCTGTTTTAAAGTCTATTCTCTGAGCAACAGGAAGCCAGTGCAGAGATTTTAAAACTGGCGTGATGTGGTTGTACTTCCTGGTTTTGGTTAGAACCCGAGCAGCCGCGTTCTGAATAAGCTGCAGCTGTCTTAACCCTCGTTTTGAGAGACCAGTGAGCAGGCCGTTACAGTAATCTAACCTGCTGGAGATAAAAGCATGGATAAGTTTCTCTAAGTCTGGTTGAGAAATCATCCCTTTGACTCTGGAAATGTTTTTAAGGTGATAAAATGCAGATGATGTAATTGACTTAATGTGACTGTGGAAATTCAAGTCTGAGTCCATGATGACCCTAGATTTCTAACCTGGTTTTAGATTTTAGAGAAAGAGACTCGAGGTGACTGCTGACACTTTCTCTTTGTTTCTGTGGCGCAAAGATGATTAGTTCAGTCTTGTTTCTGTTCAGTTGGAGAAAATTATTTTGCATCCACACATCAATCTGTTTGATGCAGTGACACCGTGAATGGATTGGTCCATTTTCACCTGCTGTGAGTGAAATGTAAATCTGAGTGTCATCTGCATAATTATGGTAGGATACGCCACAGCTGCGTATTAACTGGCCTAAAGGAAGCATGTAGAGATTGAATTAAAGCCGCAAGCGGCGATAAAGGCCCTCGCCTCCCTTGAGACCGCGGGGACACATATATTCGGAGGATTGCATGTCGTGCTTTAAAGCAAATTTGGAGCTGTTTAGATGAAAACCCTTTAGCACAAAGTGTACGATTTAGGTGGTCATGTATTCCACCCAACATAGTAGATTTTCTGTTGAGTTTACGGTATGGCTGTAATAAACTTTTCTGTTTGCCCTGAGGTGTCCTATGGATGTACCAAGTTTTGTATTTCTACATTGGAAAAATTTACTTTCATTTTCCATAGAACCAATTATTTTGACTTTTCTAGGGTCGCCACTGAGTCATTTTTCATATTTTTTTCGGGACTTCAAATACATAAATTTTTGCCGGGCTTGAAGTCTGGGACCAATAAAAATGACTTTTAGTTGCACGTTTACTGGGTCAAATTGAAAATCATTTTTCAGAAAAATTATAATAAAAAAAATATATACCAAATTATAATAAAAAAAATATAACTCGAGCAAAAAAGACAGGAAAAACGCCTGTCTATTTTACACACATGTGTTTAGCTCATTTTGCCCAAGTTTGGTGTCTGTGGAATGAAGCAGCTATTTTCTGTTGTTTTTTAAAAGAGAGGTGTATTCTAAGTCGGATCACATTTTCAATTCAAAATGGCCGCCTTCCCGTGTGTGATAGGGTGTGGTCCCCATTAACTTTTTTGTTCATAAGCCCGTACTGGATGTGTGTACCAAGTTTCATTTGCCTACAACAAACTAAAAATTTCACTTCCCATTGACTTTTTCACATTTTTGGGACGTTGCTATGGCAACACATTTATAGATAGGGGTGGTTGTCATTGGCTTTTATGCTCGTCATGACATAAGAGATGTGTGTACCAAATTTTATGTCTCTATGACAAACTAAATTCTTGGGTCCATAAGTTTGTAAGAGGGCGCTGGAGAGCCATTTCTAAAGATAACCCTTTTATTTACATATTTTTTGTTCAGGTCATGAATGTGCACAAGCGCCTTTTGGGTCCAACTCGATCCAGGCGTTTGAGGATAGAGACGTTTTATTTTCACAAAAATGGCCACCTCGTTACAGGCTTGCCACACCCATACCGATAGGATATCAAAAACAAAGTCACAACTTTGGTTGGCACACGTGTCTAGATGATACTCACCAAATTTGGGGCCATTTAGATTAAAACACAAGGATTTGCATCTTTCTGCATAAGTGCGATTTTAGTGGCGCGCGTTTCACCCCACATGGCGGACTTCCTGTTAAGTTTAGGGTGTGACTGTCATTGACTTTTCTGTTTGCCCTGAGGTGTCCTATGGATATACCAAGTTTCATTTTCTACGTTGGAAAAAGTTACTTTCACTTTCCATAGGCCCAATGTATTTTGATTTTGTAGATTCGCCACTGAGTCATTTTTCGTATTTTTTTGGCGACTTCAAATACATAAATTTTTCGCGAGCTTGAAGTCTGGGACCAATAAAATGACTTTTCGTGCATGTTCACTGGGTCAAATTTAGGATCATTGGGTCGGAAGAAAAAAAAAATCCGAGCAAAAACAATAGGCCCTCTCGGTCATCACCGGCTCAGGCCTAATAATAGAGGTCCCAGGATAGACCCTTGTGGAACCCCACATGTCAGGGCCATTTGGTCTGACACACAGTTACCAACCGAAACAAAGTACTTCCTGTCTTCAAGATAGGACTGAAACCATTTAAGGGCAGTTCCAGAGATACCTATCCATTCCTCTAATCTTTGTGTCAGGATTTCATGGTCCACTGTATCAAACGCAGCACTCAAGTCCAACAGAACTAAGACAGAGACTTTGCCTGCGTCAGTGTTCATACGGATGTCATTTGTGACTTTGATAAGTGCAGTCTCAGTATGTGATGGGGCCTGAATCCTGACTGAAAAGGATCAAAGCAGTTGTTAAGTAATAGAAAGTCATTAAGTTGCTGATATACAATCTTTTTGATGACTTTCCCTAAAAATGGCAGGTTTGATATGGGCCGATAGTTGTTGAGCACTGTAGCATTAAGACTGCTCTTCTTTAGGAGAGGCTTAATGACAGCAGTTTTTAAGGCCCTTGGAAATATTCCAGACTGTAAGGAATTATTGACTATATCAGTGAGTTGTGGTAACAAACTGCTTAGTACTGATTTTAGAAATCTAGTGGGTAAAACATCGAGGCAGCAGGTGGATGAACTCAGGCTGGAGACAGTTTTTTCAATTGTTCTGTCATTCATTTGTGTAAAATGTGTTAAACCAATAAAGTGTCTCCTAGGTGGCTGCAGTGTTGTTTTATGCCCTTTGGACTGTATTGCATGTTTAATGCCTTGAACCTTGTCGTTGAAAAACAATGCAAACTTATTGCATTTAGTGGTGGAAACTAATTCTGGAGGAAATGGAGCTGGAGGGTTTGTTAATCTGTTCACTGTAGCAAACAGGACACGCAGGTTGTTACTATTGTTGTTGATGATCTCTGAGAAGAATACTTCTTTCTTTTTGCAAAGTTTGATTGAAAACATTCACATTTTCTTTGTATATCTCATAATGAATTAAGAGTTTCAATTTACACCATTTTCTTTCGGCTTTTCGGCATTCCCTTTTCTGTGCCCTGACAGAGTGAGCATTGCTCCATGAAGCCTTCTGCCTCGTCCTGATCACTTTAACCTTAACAGGAGCAATGGTGTCCATAACATTTAAAACACCTGAAGTATAACAATTCAACAAATCATCAACTTGACCTGATGAGGCATTTTCAAACCTGATTGCCTCCATAAACTGTGTCCTGGTGTTATCGTTAATGTATCTCTTTTTTACAACAGTAGGCCCAACAGCAACTTTTGGAATTATGGACAGATGAAAAAAGACACATGAATGATCAGATAGAGCAACATCAATCACAGTGACATCTGAAATATGAACACCTTTAGTAATGACCAGGTCCAGAGTGTGACCTCTGTTATGGGTCGGCTCATTAACATGCTGACAAAGACCAAAAGTATCAAGAATAGTAGAAAGTTCTTTGGCATTTCTGTCACAAACATTATCCACATGCACATTAAAATCACCAGATATGACTATTTGTTCAAATTCTGTGCAGATAACCGAAAGCATTTCAGTAAACTCATTAATAAAATCATGACATTGTTGGGGTGGTTTGTAAAGAACTACATATAAAATAGATGGAGAAAACCTCAACTCCAGTTTGAATGACACATACTCAAATGATGAAAACTCCCCAAGTGATAGCTTCTGGATAAGAATATTATCCCTAAGAAAGGCACATACACCACCACTCTTTGTTTTCCCGTATTTTAGATAAAAATGTGAAATTCGATGGGGTGGATTCGATAAGGACCACATTTCCAGTCCTGCTGTCTAACCATGTTTCTGTTAAAAACATAAAATCAAGCTTATTTGAAGTTATAAAATCATTAATTAAAAAAGATTTGTTTCCCAAAGACCTGACATTGAACACTGCAAGTTTTAAGTCCATTTGAGCAGGACCTGACTTTATCTGTTTGCAGGGGATTTGAATCAGATTTGTCTGATTAGACAATCTAACTGTTATTCTCTTCTTCAATCTGTGACTTCTGACTGTAGTTATGGAGCTAGGGGGTGTTCTCTCCCAGGGCCTCAGGTTGATAAGTGGTTTATTATGACGAAAAGTCCTGGAACAGCAGAGGCCCTCAGTGTCCTAATCACTGATAGTAGCCTTGATGCTAGTCAAGGCTTTTGGAGCTGGTCTGGGAGGAGCTGGTCTGGGAGGAGCTGGTCTGGGAGGGTGGAGGTCTGATAGGGTGCATTGGACTCTAGGTAGTGGCCGAGGTGAAGCAGTGGTACTCCTGGGTGGTATTGGGGGTGATGTTTTTAGTGATGATGATAGAACCCGTGACCTGGCCAAGTTAGGTGTAAGGGGTATCATCTTAATTAACCAGATTTAACTAAAATTTCCAGGTGATCTGGAAATCCCATTGGTGAATCCGGAGATGGGACAGAGATGGTGAGGTCCGCAGAAGGTGTTGATGTTACTGGGGGGTCCATGGTCCTATTGGGGGAGTCCATTTCAGTGGTGGAGGTGTTGATGGTGGTACAGTCAGAGGAGGATCCTTGGCTGGTGAGGCAGGAGTGCTTTTTTCATTCAGTGGCTGAGGACCCTTTCTCTGTTCAAGAGGGCACCCAGAACCATTTAGGTGTCTCAGGAGTGCAGGAGATTATCCGTTAGCCTCCTGACCCCTCCCTGTTTAGATGTGGGCCCTTTCCTTTGAACAGGTCGTCACGTTGCCAAATCAAGTTAAAGTTATCAATGAAGTGTACTCCTCTTGTCTCACAGGCCTTGAACAGCCATGTATTCAATGCAAGCAGCCGACTGAATTTATTGATCCTTCTGTCGATGTTTGGGAGTGGTCCACTGATAAAGGATTGCACTTCCAGGTTTTTAAGTTGATCTAAAAGCCTGGAGAAATCCTTTTTTAAAACTTCTGATTCCCCCTTCCTCGTGTCAACTGCACCCACGTGTAACATCAGCTGTTTAATCCCTGTGTGTTTGGACATGACTTGGGGGAGGAGTGCTGTTATATCAGGGACTGTAGCACTTGGAAAGCTGCATGTAACAAATCTACCATTGTTTATGTATTTGATAGCACCGTCTCCAAGCAGCAAGATATCTCTGACCTTCACTTTTTGCATAGATTATCTGTCACTGTTTGCCTGGTGCTTTTCCTCAGATTCATGTCTATGTTTTTCATAGAATGTGTATTATTTACTCCATGTCCTTCATTTACAGCAGACTTTTCTGGTTCATTCACCTTTAGCTCAGTCAGTGGTTGGAATCTGTTTTTAGCTGGATGTCTGGTGATGTTATATATGCTCTTGTGATGCCAGCATTCTTTTTTCTGCTTTGGCTGGGCACCAAGTTTATGCCAGGTGGTATCATTTTGTTTAAATCCCTTTGTTTTGCTCAGTTTTGGGAATGACACTGTATCATCCAAGTTTAAATTCACAGACTTACCACATTGTGTGATCGGTATTGTAAGCAAAAAAAATCTTTGTTTGTAGCACACTGATTTTGAACAATTTTGGCAAAAAGAGTTTGTAGTAGTTGTTTTTATCCCAAACATGTTGAAAAAAAAATAGGTATCAAGGCTCCAGTCGCTCGTGGGTCCAACGTGTTGTTTAAAAGTAAAAAATAAGTAAAAACATAAAAATCCAGTTAAAAGAAAGTAAAAAGTAATGTAAAAAATTGGATCATAAAATGACTGGCTTAATGTGGAGATAACTAAAAAGAAAAGTAAAGTGTAGCTGGCATGAGCAAGCAGAAGGTCTGCACTCCGAAGCAGGAAGCAGCAGGAGAGCACAGATTTGGTAGAGTCAGCAACACGTGGACTCATGTTCAAAGCAGAACAAGCTCATTGTTCCATCTCAGTAAAATCCATGGATCACACTTGGGATGGTTCAGTGTAAGGAAAGAGCCAGAGACATTTTGTATTTGTAGTGAACATATCTGCTCGTTTCATGAGCAAAATGAACAAATCTTTTTCAAGTCATTAAATACTCATTTTGTTCATCAGTAGAATCTAATTAAAATGTTACATATTACAATTTTAATACATTTAGTACTTTTGGAATAAAAACTATAATAACTATAACTAATGCATTCATGTGTAATTAAAAAATAAATGTTTAAATTCATTGAAGCTTAACTTCAGGCAGAGAGTTCAACTCACCTCTTAATCCAGAATAAGTTTTTTCTTTGTCACTTAATATTTAGCTTAGCATTAATTCCGTAACATGTCTGGTCTGGGATCCTGACAGCCTCATGTAGCTGTAGCTAATACATTCCGTCCGTCCGGAAACAGATAAAGGTATCGTTTGAATTAAATCTAAGGGGATAAGCTTCACCAAGTCCCAGGCCCCATAGAGAAAGAGTATGCAGTTACCGGAAACAGAAAGGAACTGTTCATCTCCGAAATAGTCTCTGAGTCTTCATTCAAGTCTCTTACCGTAGCTCCTAAAACCCAGAAGGACTCTTCATTTCATGAGTCAGGCTCTTTTCTGAGTCTAAATACTCTCTCATCAAACCTTACTTAAACTTCCCTGTAAACGGAAAGGTTTACAAAGGACTTGATTTTCATAAACAGCCTAACATTCTTGTGTAATTAAAAAGAAAATGTTTAAATGATTGAATTAACGTGTCCCGTACAGGATTGTTCCCGACAGAGGACCAGAATAATCCCTCTCTTCTTTTCGCATTGTTAAGCCATTGAAATGAATACATGTTTCCATGATATACTTAGAATTGTATTTTCAGGTATGGATCCTGCAGTACACACAGCAATGTGGATTTATATGTGTTTAAATATTCAATGTAACTTTGTGGAAGATAAAGGTATCGTTGAATTAAATTTTAAGGATAAGCTTCCCCAAACCAGCCTTTCCCAAAAGAAACACACCCAGGCAAACGTAACCGCCTCTTTTCAAGCCGTGAAAAGCCTTGCTTTCGGAAATAGCTCTCTTAAGTCAATTCTCTCTTACTCTTGCTCCTAAAACCCGCTCTTCTTTTATGCCCTCAGGCTCTTCTTCTCTCTCTCCGTCTCGGACTCTTATTAACTTATTTAAATTTTTCTAGACCCTTTGTACTAGCCAGACAACGTGATTTTCTTTAAACAGCCACACATTGATTATTTTGTAAAACTCTTGTGGCGTCACCCATATCAGACGAGAAGGTAGACATTTGGTAGTTCTTCAGACCAAGAACTCTTAGTAAATATAATCAATTTCCCAGAAATAATCTGGGTGGTGCCTTTTCAGTGGTCCAGCAATTTTGATAATAATATTAGTTGATAATTTACCCAAATTAATAAATTCATTCATTCATTCATTTTCTACCGCTTACAGTAGCGCGGGTGACTAATAATCCCAGCAGCTTTGGGCCTGAGGCTACACCCTGGACAGTGGCCAGTTAGTCGCAGGAGCTGACATTTAGACAGACAATGACAAGAGAACCATTCACTCACATTCATTCACTAGGGACACTTTGGGTTGCCAATTAACCTATACGGATACATGTCTTTGGGCGGTGGGAGAAGCCGGAGTGCGGAGTGAACCCACAACACGTGGAGGACATGCTGACTCCTCACGAAAGACCAGAGTCGGCCGAGAATGTTTGGGTCAGCCGGGTTTTGAACTCACGACCTTCTCTGTGAGGCAGGAGTGCTAACCACTCTGCCTGCTCATGGACGAGGGCTCAAAGGAGAAGACACCTTTGGTAGTTCTTGAGAAAGACCAAGAACTCAGCCAGATCAATGACAGAGTACGCAACCTAACACAATGATGACTCGAGTAGACTTTTCAGTGGTCCAGCGACAGTTTTCAAAGACTATAATCTGTTCCTGCCTAATGCCAATGGCAGAGATATCAAGCTGTATACAGTTGAGGACCTCATCAACTCCGCTCCCGGGCCTAGAGTAACCAGCAGCGCACCCAGTCACTGACTTCGGAACCTGTGTGTGTGTGTGTGTGTACCTGTGTGTGTGTGTGTGTGTGTGTGTGTGTGTGTGTGTGTGTGTGTGTGTGTGTGTGCCATGAACCAAGTAAGCCGTGTGTGACACAACAGGAGTTTGGCGTTTTAAACTGTATGCCATAAGCTAAAGTCAATTCACCTATCTCCTTCCCCTTTTATATAATCCGGTAATTAAACTCCCCAGCAGAGTTTTAATCAGTCAAAACACTCATTATCACTCCACAAAGTTCTAGTCATCACAAAATGTTATTGTATGTTGTGTAATCCATTATTCCATTATATGTCAATAATTTACCTTTGTGTCATTTCCCATCAAATATGTTAACTTTGTATAATCTTTAATAAAACCCATTAAACGTTAATGATTTTGATTTGGTGTTTTATGTTATATCAGACGATTCAACACAGGTAGAATTCCATTCCTTCAGATTAATTGAGACTTAGTAAATATAATCAATTTCCCAGAAATAATCTGGGTGGTGCCCTAACGAGACAATTTTGATAATAAAAATATTAGTTGATAAATTACCCAAATTAATAAATTAATATTTCTTTATTCATCTACAGTACAGTAGCGTCAATACTAATAATCCACATATTGTTTAAACATGTCGTCACATCAAGCCAATGATATCACAGTGTGCAGTGTGTAACAAGTCCCACAACAGCAATCCAAGAGAACCACTACTTTACATCAGTCTCCAACAGACCTACCTGGGAGAAAATACAATTTCTGTCACTAGAACGGATCAGAGTTTCTTATTATGTCAATAACCACACAAACTGTAAGAATCTGCTGAAGACATGTGAGTGCAGTGATGGTGGCTTCTACATTTCACGTTTGGAAAACCACAATACGCCTCTGGAAAGTGTAGGACTGTCCCCAGCACAGCTGCTCATGGACGAGGGCTCAAAGGAAAACTGCCAAGCGACCACCTTGTGGTTGGCACAATTGTATGGAATAAGTCATGAACACTCAGCCAGATCAATGACAGAGTATTGTTCACAACCAACACAATGATGACAGTAGACTATCACCCAGCTTTACTAAAGATGTACAGTAGACATGTGCTTTTATACAGTTTTCTGTGACCGTCATTTATGACTTTTACTGTAAGCCTTTGAAGGCTCATTAACTCTCCGATGTCATCCTGTAAGGCCTTGAGGACCTTCTCGGCCTCTCCTTTCTCTGTAACCTTCAGTAACAGGCACCTAAGTCTCTATCTAGACTTCCTGTGTGTGTGTGTGTGTATTGTGTGTGTGTGTGTGTGTGTGTGTGTGTGTGTGTGTGTGTGTGTGTGTGTGTGTGTGTGTGTGTGTGTCATTAAACTTAGTCATGTTTTAAAACAATACACTTCTGACATTATGTTTTCTCTTTTACATTAATATGATTCTAGATGTATTAATATAACGTCCCATACTTCATTATAAACCATGCATAAGTATAAACCATAACACACATAACATAAACTCATCATGCACAAATGAACTAAATAAGTAGACAGAAATAAACATATCAAAAAATAATACTCACTACATATTTCTGACTCACATCACAAAATCAGTCTGTATGTTGATGACATCCTTCTCCATTAAAAAAACAGTCTCTGCACCAAACACTCAACATCGTTAAAACATCTTCTGCTATATCAAACTATACAATCTTTCTTCATATTTATGTTTAAATAAATAAATACAAATTTCAAGAATTCTGCCTCTTACAGGTGTTGATTGGGACTATGGAGCTTAGGATTGACTCATTGCATTTCACGAGACAATATCAGGTACTGGCTAAAAATATTCCCCCAGACTGTCAATTGTTCTACCTCGATCAAATCCCTCTCCTTGAAACAAGAGAAGACCATCCTCTAAAAATGAAAACGGTTATTTAATAATTTATTCTCAAATCCTCGGTCACACCTCCAGCCAAATGGTTTTAATCACTTGACTCTTGGGATATACATAGGAAAAGTTACAACACATACAAAAAAATATGGTAAAAGGCGAAGCACCAAATTTTTCTTTACTATCATAAAGCAAACTAATTACAATATCTGGCAAAATAGATAAAACCACCACAGAACTGCTCATAGATTCAACTGGAACAATTTTATTGCAATAACCTGATGCTAGCAAATTAGTTAAAATCTCCCGGAATCTAGAGCGAGCGAGCAAGAGTTTCAAATAAATAGTAGCGTGCCCGGCAGAGAGAGGGAGAGAGACCTTGTGTTTGTGTGCTGAGGTACGTGAAGCGCTTGTAAGACAAAGAGCATCCTTATTGGCCTGATTCCGCAAATCATCCAATCAATTGACAGTGTCGGGCTTTTATCTCTTCTCCCAAACCAAATTAATCATATTTTGGTGTGTCTGTAAATAGTTACTTCATTGTTGTGTTATATTCAGCTGTATTTGGTTTACAAGTAAAGTTAGGTTCTGTGGTGAAATCCTTGGTCATATCCTCATCCTCAAGGGTTGGGCGATGTCAGTTGGGGGCATATCATCATATTTTAGGTTAACTGTAGTCTATAGAAGAGAGTATGTGAGCCGGAGTGGGAGCGGCGACATTATGAATGGAGTGAGGAGCAGATTTTTAAAGTCAGAGCGTTGTGGTTTCACCCGCTCAGAGAGCGCTCACTGCCGCTCCATCACAAGTACAATTCATGCCAACAGGCCAGCACATAATAACTACATTTTAGCACAAACTAGAGCTTAGATAGGCTAAAAAAATCAAGCCGACCTTGCCGAGCCCGTGCAACAGAAGACCGCCCTGCCTACACCTTAATTATGAGCTACACACAACATTATACAGATCATTAGTAACAGGTCTAAATAGTAACAGGTCAAACTCCAGCACATTTGGTTGAGTACATTGTGTTTTATATTTGTTAATTAAAAAGACATTAAAATCAGGATCTTTAAAGTTAAAAAGTAATGTTTTAGACTCCTGACCTGAGTTGTTCCAGTTTACAGTGAGGACTCTTCAGTCCAACAGACAACATCTTCAGCCCTGAGTCCTTCAAGTCATTGTTACTGAGATCCAGTTCTCTCAGACTAGAGGACTGGGAGCTGAGGACTGAGGACAGAGCTTCACAGCTTCTCTCTGACAGGTTACAGCTGCTCAGTCTGAAGAGAAAAGACATTTTAAAGTGTGGAACATTATTAAAATGTCACTCAATTAAATAGACATTACTCACAGAGCTTTGTTGGAGACTTTGACCACTGGCACCAGCCTCAGGAGAGCCTCCTCTGAAGCAGAGTATTTCTTCAGCTCAAACACATCCAGTGCTTTTTTTGACGACAGTAAAATGAAGGCCAGAGCTGAACACTGAGCAGGAGACAGTCCAGCTTCAGACAAACATCCTGAACTCAGGTACTGTTGGATCTCCTCCACCAGAGAACGATCATTCAGTTCATTCAGACAGTGGAACAGGTTAATGCTTCTCTCTGCAAACACAGCCTCACTCATCTTCTTCTTAATGTACTCAGCCGTTTCCTGATTGGTCTGTAAGCTCCATTGTGTCTGTGTCAGCAGAGCCCATAGAAGGCTCTGATTGGTCCAGGTTGAAAGACCAAGGAGGAATCGGAGGAACAAGTCCAGGTGTCCATTTGGACTCTGTAAGGCCTGGTCCACAGCTGTTTGGTAAAATGGGTTAGTTTGCCTTGAGAAAGCTGAGCGATGGTGAATGGCAACGTTTGCAATGATGGTGTTGGTTGTTTGAATGAAAGCAAGTTGATCCCAGTGCTGAAGAAGGTCCGATGGACATGAAGAGCAGCCAGGAACTCCTGGACACTCAGATGGACAAAGCAGTAGACCTTGTCATGGTACAGACCTGGCTCCTCTCTAAAGACCTGTGTGAACACTCCAGAGTACACTGAGGCTGCTGTGGTGTCGAGGCCACACTCGCTCAGGTCTGACTCGTAGAAGATCAGGTTTCCTTTCTGCAGCTGCTCAAGGGCCAGTTTTCCCAGAGACTCCACCATCTTCCTGGTCTCTGGACTCCAGTGTGGCTCTGTCTCATTTCCTTCTTCATACTTGACGTTCTTGACTTTGACCTGAACCACCAGGAAGTGGATGTACATCTGAGTCATGGTCGTGGGCAGCTCTCCTCTCTCTCTGGTTTTCAACACATGCTCCAGGACTGTGGCAGTGATCCAGCAGAAGACTGGTATGTGGCACATGATGTGGAGGCTTCGTGACGTCCTGATGTGGGTGAGGATTGTGTCGGCCTCGTCTCTGAACCTCTTCCTGAAGTACTGCTCCTTCTGTGGGTCGGTGAACCCTCTGACCTCTGTCACCACGGCGACATACTCAGCTGGGATCTGATTGGCCGCCGCGGGTCGTGTGGTTATCCAGAGGCGAGCGGAGGGAAGCAGGGTCCCCCTGATGAGGTTTACCAGCAGCACATCCACTGAGCTGGACTCTGTGGCGTCAGTCAGGGCCTTGGTTTTGGTGAAGTCCAAAGGAAGTCTGCACTCGTCCAGACCATCAAAGATGAAGACCACCTGGAAGTCTTTAAAGATACAGAGTCCTGCTTCTTTGGTTTCACTAAAGAAGTGTTGAACAAGTTGCACCAAACTGAACTGTCTCTCTTTCAGCACATTGAGAGTTCTGAAAGTGAACGGGAACAGCAGCTGTATGTCCTGGTTGGCTTTGCCTTCAGCCCAGTCCAGACTGAACTTCTGAGTGAGCACTGTTTTCCCGATGCCAGCCACTCCCTTTGTCAGCACTGTTCTGATTGGTCCATCTGTGTCAGCTGGGCCTTTAAAGATGTCTTCACATGTGATGGCTGTCTCTGGTCTGCCTGGTTTCCTGGAGGCTGTTTCGATCTGTCTGACCTCATGTTCCTGGTTGACCTCTGAAGCCCCTCCCTCTGTGATGTAGAGCTCTGTGTAGATCTGGTTCAGAAGGGTGGGGTTTCCTGCCTTAGTGATGCCCTCAAACACACACTGAAACTTCTGCTGCAGGTTAGACTTCAGTTTACTCTGAAAATCTCCAGGGGAACTTCCTGAATGAAGACAACAGATAAAGCCATGAGTCTCAGAGAATATAAAATGACTGTGAGCCTCTTGTTAAATGTGTTAAATGGTCCTACTGCTCCACAGACGCTCAGCCAGCTCCTTCTGCTTCATCTTTTTCAGGAAGTTCAGTGTGATCTTCAGAAAAGCCTCACTGCTGCTCCTCTGCTCTTCATCCTCATCCTTCAGATGTTCTAAGCATTCTGGGTAATCTGTGCTCAGAACCTTGTGGAGCTTCTTCAGCTCCTTCTTGACAAAAGTGCAGATGTTCTCCTCCAGAAGCTGAGCAGATACATTATAAACAACACAAAATGCAGTCAGTGTTCAGATCTGTGTAAAACAAGTTCTCATTCATTTATACATTTCCAAACTTTAGTGAATGACAGACCATAAATATGGAGTCCAGCTGTGTCTGATGTTGCTGATCACTGATGACCTCTGACCCCTGCTGCTTCACTCTGGATTAGGACACAACAAAGACTGATTATTTCTCTGTTTCAGTGACACACTCCTGACTCTCTGTTGTAAAGTCTGTACTTTAGACTCTGGAAGGTCTGGATTATTAATGTTCTCTATTATTTTAGACCAGTTTTTGTAATCTTATTTTGTTGTTTTAAAGGTCAAAGGTTGTCCCGTTGACTGGTCGATCCTAAAGGACTCACAGCTGGAGCCAGTTTCAGAAGACTGGTTTCTTTTTTATTCTGGTTCAATTAACAAAGTTAAAAGATAATCTCAAAGTCATTGTTAAAGATTGAATTTTATGACATTGACTTTTTGAAAGTATGTTTAGCTAAATAAAAAAAAGATACAAACTTAAGAAAAGGAAGAAACCAGATTTAATTTGTGAGGAGTTCTGCTCTTGAGTTTCTCTTGAAGTATGGATTGTCCTGATCAGAACTTTGTTTCTGTGGAGTATGTAATGGCCTTTACCAAACTTTTTTTCTAAAAGTGAAGTTCTTTCTGTTGAACAATTAAGACAAACATATGCAACTTGAACATAAAAAGTGTCTTTGAAATCCCTTTGAAAAGTGAAGAAAAGCTTAAAGCAAAAGACAATTTTCAAAGACATGTCTCTAATTCCAAGAGACTATATTAATTCTGAGTTCAACTGTTAAAAGAGCTGAGCTTATATCTCTAGAGGGAGGAGTTTAACCTGAAACTATCTCTGATTGGACCAGGCTGTTCTGGTCTCATAGTCGTTAGCTCTGAAAGGACAGTGTGACTCCTGATGTGAAAGTCGTTAAGGCATTAGTGACACTGTTCCATTCAGGTGTTGTTCTTGTTCTAGTGTTAAACTGTTCTGGTTTAGGTTTCAGAACACTGTTATAAATATTAGGCAACATGAATCTGAGGACACCTCCTCTGTTCAAAGAGGGCTTCCTTCAGCCCTCTCTCAAACCATCTGACCTCTTTTGACAAAAGTGGGACATTGCTGTCCTCAAAGAACTGTCCTTTCTCTTTGAGGTGGAGGTGGACTGCAGACTCATAAAGGATAACTACACCCTTCTCTTTTGTCTCTGGTTCTTGTCTGTTTGGTTTCTGTGTCCTTTTAGTTTTGTTGAATGTCCATCAGGTCTGAACCTGCATTTGAACCTGCTTTACAAAAACAAAACTCCAACCATTATCCTGACGTTACTCTAGGATCTGTGATGAATATATGAATTCATTCTAATAAAAACTTTCAAAGACCTATTCAAGGACATTTTCTAAAGACTTGTTGAGCCTCCAGTTTGTAATGACTCTGTTGTTTGTGTGAAACCAAAGGAAGAGAATGGTTCATATCGACCAGTCTCCTCATTAAACTTGGACCACAAACTGTTTACAGCAATTACAGCCCATCAATTATCAGAAATTATTTAATGTTTGACAAATACAGATCAGATTGTGTTTATACCTGGGGCAGGACCTGTGTTCAGATCAGTTCTAGTGGAAATGAGACCCCCATAGTTGTTCTTCTAAAGTGTTCTGACAATGACTTACTGTGGAGTATGTTCTCTTTTGAAATCAATCTGTGGTCCGATGGAGCGATCACTTTTAAAGGAGACTTGTCTGGGCCCAGGAGCAGGTCTGTGGATAAAGATGGTGCAGTGGTTTTAGTGCTGAGCTAAAGAAAATAAAGAGGTATATTAAATGTCCAACTCCAGATAGAATAAAACACTCTTGCTCACTGCTCACACTGTCTATTATTTATTTCATTTAGACATAGTCCAGCCTTATACTGGACTGGTACGTTTTTAAAGCCTACATCACAAAAGAACACTAAATGGTAAACAGTGAGTTATTAAGATGGAGGTTATGTATAGTTTTGTTGAAGCCAGTAATAAGTTTCCTCTGATGTCACAGATCCTCTCTCCCTCTGCTCCTCTGCTCTCTCACTCAGTCTTTCTGCACAAAGTCTCAGGCTTTTGTTGGAAATGGCTCAAAAGCCTGGCTTCATTCTGACTCAAGCAGAACACATGTTTTATTCATGTAGGCACTAGATTTGATATTAAATATGATAAATGTGTCTGTCTTATTAAACTCATGCTTGTGTCTGACTGTAGGCCTCAGTCTGAAGAACAAGATGACACATAACGTATTGGACTAGAATCAGAAAATGAGTGACGGGATTAAAAAGCTGTCATTACACTGTGTGCCTCGGGAGATGCTTGAGTTCTGAAGAACTGTGAGACAGTGTGGCTTTTAGATCCAGACACAGAGGGGTCTCTGGAGCTGCTTGTGTTAAATCAACTCTCTGCCCAGAGACCTGCCCTCCTCTGACACTGGCCCCGAAACTGACCCTATTAAACCAACGATGGCAGCGAGTATTACCCAATCAGAGGAAGAACAGGACAAGTCTTCACAGAATGTGGGAGGGACCATTTCTGTTGGATGGTGCATTAAAGAACACTTGGAAATACAAAGACTGATTGTGCTTTTTTGTCTCCTCACTGTTAGAGCCACGAGCTCAAATGGAACTGCTGTCCTGCCATGTCTTCATGTCTTCGTTGGAGACGACTGGACTGAAGTGTTGAGTGCTTTATTTAAGACAGTGTTTCTGATTTCTCTTGTAAATGTAGATGTTTTTATTTTTGCAGTTTCCAGAGGTTGATGACACTTGGGTTTAATGACTGTGAGTTGTGCTCTTCTCTTTCCAACAAACTAAAGGCCACCAGGACAAAACTCTGAAGAGATTCAACTCAGTTTAACTTTAGAAATCCCCAAGAGGAATACATCTGTAGAAGATTTGAGCTGTAAAGTCTTTTTATTTGAATTTAGACAACCAGTCTAAACACAGTGAACATTTTAATGTGTTTGTCTGATTCTAAGGATGTGGAGGTCACAGAGCTGTTCTTTGAATTATTCTACAAATAGTTCTGACAATGACTTACTGTGGACCACGTTCTTTTTTACACTCAAACAGTTGTGTCATGGAGCGGACACTTTTAAAGGAGACTTGGCTGGGCCCAGGAGCAAGTCTGTGGATAAAGATGGTGCAGTGGTTTTAGTGCTGACCTCTGACCTGGAGAACAGTGGTGGACCATTAGAGATCCTCATCTCACCTCTGAGCTTTGGGGGGGTCAGTGGTTTTAGAGGGAGGGGCTCCCTCCTCTCTGTGCTCACTCTGATCCATGCTCAGTCCAGAGCCCTACAAAATGACACAAAGTGAACAAACTGTAAAGGACACTCATTAATCCTTTCCTCTGTCCTACACTGCCCCCTACAGCCACAGACCAGTCACTGCAGCTCAACACACTAAACTAAAGCAGCTCTGAATCCTCAGGGACTAAACTGAGATTAAAACTAAGACTTATTCAGGACTCAACCAGAAATGAACCTGCACCAATATTTATTAAACCTTTATGAAACATAGATTAAATCCAGTCCAAACCTGATTAAAGCAGGACTAAAGCAGGTTTGAACAGGTTTTGTTGCAGCTTTAGTCCAAACTCAGAGTGTGTTAACTCTGTTGGATTCTTAGTAAATGTTGATGTGTTTGTATTTGTTCCTGGTCTTGTTGGTGCAGCTTTAGTCTGAGCAGAGGCTGATGAAGGTCACTTTAAAACACCTCTTTTCTGGCTCCATTGAGAAGGACTTGAGCTAAACTCAGAGGAAATCAACTCTGAACCTGTTTCTGAAACAGGAACTGTGAGTTGGGCCGGTCTGACGAGGAGGACTCTGAGTTCAGATTTAAACTCTGATTGGTGGAGCCTCCTGCAGGAAACAGGGCCAATAACAAGAGTCTGCTCCATGTAACACAAGGGACACACTCTTCTTTTAGATAGACTTTTAAATTAAACACATTTACTGCAGTTAGACATATGAAAAATATAATAAATGTAGAAAGATCTTCATCAAACTAATTCAAAATGGATTTATTTTCTGATCAAATAAAAAAGCCAAAAGTTCTTTGTGTAAAAGTGTAGGCAGGTGTTTTTCTTTCTACAGACATTCTTCTGCTCCCTCAGTTCTCACAAATATTACAAAACTGTTCAACAACTGTTGCTTTCATGAAAAATACACCTTTGGTATAAGTTCATTCTGTCTTCAGGTTCAGAATATTTTAAAGAAATACTTTGTTCTGATCCGACAGGACAAAATGTGGCTTTACCTGCTCAACTAGTTTTGACTACTTCCTGTAGCCTTCATCAGAAGTGTCACATGATGCTGTTGTAAAGACAACACCATCATGTGACGCATGATGTGAAAATATACACTTTACAAAATCTACATCATTAAAACATTTTTATACTGTTTCTTTAGTTTTTATTTCTTCCAACTTTGTTCTTTGCTTTAACTTTTATGTCATTTCTGTAAAACACATGGAGTTTTTTTTCTTTTTCAGCCACAGAGCACTCACTACAGCTAAAAATAAAAACAATAAAACCAGAAATTAAAATGTGATTAACTAGCATTAAAACTTATTAAACCAATGTTTACATCAATTAAAGCAAAACCTGATTAAACCAAGACTAAATACTAATAATCAACAAGGCCTACAACCAGGAAATAAACCAAGAATAAATCAGAACTAAACTACCTGTCCTGCCTTTTGGTTAAAAAGCTTTAGATTAAAAATGTTTAAAATGTTTGTAATAATTTAGTTCATATTACAACATCATATTTCATATTTCGTTTGTTGCACTTCATGGTAAAAAATAGTATTCATATGCAGACAGTATTAGTTTATCTGTGCTTTATTGTGAAGGCTTAGTTAATCACTGCAATGCATTATGGGTAGAAGAAGTTCATGAGAAAAACGTGTTGCCAACTACTCATGTGCAAGCTACTCCAAGCAGTCCACAACTTGCCTACACCTCCGAAATCAATGGCTGTAAGTTTATTTGTTGTTTAGGAGCTAAAGTAACAATAATATGCAACTGTTAGATCATTTATAAGCCCTGTTAAAGATCGTTTTTATACATGCATAAACCTAGCCCTGACCAATGCTAGCTTAAAGACATGCAGTTGTGTGACTGTATTAGCATTAATGGCGCTATTCATGCATATCCGTGACCTCATTAGCATAACAAAAGATCGCTAAAGTATCGATAATCAATATACATGAGGAGGTTACACTTTATTCATGTTCAATGTATGGTGTTGGTGCTTACTATTTCCTGCATTGTAATTATTTAGCCAATTAAGAGCTAATGGCTGTTTTTTCTATTTTTTCTGTTCATGTATTTCAGTTTCACTCATAATTTTCATCTGTCTTGAGAAGACCGTCAATAAAGGAGCAAGGCGCTCGGATCCTGGCTCGTGAAAATCGAGTTTGGCTTGCTGTTTATCTGCGTTTACATACTGGGTGTATAAAACACGTAGTGGGAACAGTACACTACCATTGGTCTAAATCAAGAGTAAAGCAGGTTTAACGTCAGAACTAAACCTGAACTGAACCCAAACCTTATTAAACACAAACTACAGGTTGATTAAATCCAGTCCAAACCTGATTAAAGCAGGACTAAAGCAGGTTTGAACAAGGCCTAGAACCAGGAAGAAACCCAGGACTAACTCAGGCCTGAACTAAATGTGGACTAAAGCCAGACTAAAGCAGGTCTAAAGTCAGAACTAAAGCCAGAGCAGAGTGCTGTTGAAAAGAATCAAACTGGTCAAACCTGAGTGGATCCAAAGTGTCCAAAGTGTCCCAGAGAAAAGTGTGCGACTGAAGGAAAAGACTTTTGTGTGTTTCTTCCTGGAGTGACTCAGAGACACACCTGTGTTGGCTGCAGGCCAGGTGGGAGGGGCTGCAGTGGGCGGGGCTTCACGCTGACTCCACATACACTCTACACAATATTAAATGCCGAGACGCGAGCAGAGACCGTCGGATCGTCAGGTTGAAATGACAGGTGGAGTTGAGTGTCATCTGCATAGCAGTGATAGGAAAAGCCATGCTTCTGGATGACAGAGCCAAGGGATGTCATGTATATGGAAAAGAGTAGCGGTCCAAGCACTGAGCCCTGTGGCACCCCTGTATTGAGATGTTGGGACTCAGAGACCTCATTTCTCCAGGATACTCTGAATGACCTATCCGAGAGGTAAGACTTGAACCATTGCAACGCCATTCCAGAGACACCCATCGCCCTGAGAGAGGACAGGAGGATGTGATGATTAACAGTGTCAAAAGCAGCAGACAGATCCAGTAAGATGAGTACAGATGACTTGGATGTTGCCTTTGCCAGTCTCAGAGCCGATGACTGAGAGCAGGGCAGTTTCGGTGGAATGACCGCTCTTGAACCCAGACTGGTTCTGGTCCAGGAGGTTGTTCCGTGTGAGAAAGGATGAGAGCTGAGTAAACACAACTCGCTCCAGAGCTTTGGCAATGAAGGGAAGGAGGGAAACCGGTCTGTAGTTTTCAAGCAGAGTAGGGTTAAGAGTGGGTTTCTTCAGTAGTGGTGTGATGCGGGCCTCTTTGAAAGCTGTGGGGAAGGACCCAGTGGAAAGAGATGAGTTGATGATGTGGGTGAGAGCAGGCACGACAGATGGAGAGATGGCCTGAAGGAGATGTGTGGGGATGGGATCCAGCGGGCAGGTAGTAGGGTGGTTAGAACTAATGACCTTGGAAACATCTGCTTCAGTTAGAGGAGAGAAGGAAGTGAGCAAACACATATCAGGGGTCTGAATGAGCTCGACAGGTGGTGGGGCAGAGAACTGACTGCTGATGGCGGTCGTTTTCTTTACAAAGAAAGACGCGAAATCATCAGCTGTTAGATCCGATGAAGGTGGGGAGCAGGCGGACAAAGGAGGGCGGAAAAAGTTCTAAAGAGAGTGCGCGAGTCAGGTGAGTTGATTAACTTAGAATGATAGTAGTCAGTTTTTGCAGAGGTGACATCAGCGGAGAAAGTAGAGAGGAGAGACTGGTAGATAGAGAGGTTAGTAGGATCTTTAGACTTGCGCCATTTTCTCTCAGCTGACCGGAGGCTGGCGCGGTGCTCGCGTAGAAACATCGGATAACCAGGGGCAGACGAGGATGTACGGGCTGGTCTAGATGTAAGGGGGCATAAGTTGTCCAAGCAGGATGTAAGCGTGGAGCACAGAGTGTCGGTGGCGGTGTTAGTGTTTAAAAGAGAGAGCTCCTCAGAAGAGGGGAGCTCAGAAGAGACAGCAGAGGAAAAACGGGAGGGACTGAGTGTACGCAGGTTGCGTCGGAAAGTGACCAGCGGTAAAACAATTGCAGTGTCTGGAGAAGTTAGGTCAAGGTCGAGAGTAATGAAGAAATGATCAGAAGTGTGCAGTGGCGTGACCTGAGTGTGGTGAGTGGAGCAGTATCTTATGTAGATAAGATCTAGTTGGTTACCAGACTTGTGGGTTGCCGATGTGGAAACCTGCTTGAGGTCAAATGATGCAGTTAGGTTAATGAAGTTAGCAGCCTGTGGCTTTTCAAGGTGGATGTTGAAGTCTCCTAATACCACCAGAGGGGTACCATCGTCAGGGAAGGATGAAAGAAGCGCATCCAACTCCTCCAAGAAATGTCCAAGCTGACCTGGGGGCCATCACCGCCCCCACCCTCTGGAAGTCACTGCCCCAACACCTCCGTGACTGCACTGACCTCCTCTCATTTAAAACACAACTCAAGACCCATCTGTGCCCAACTGTTTTAATGTTTTTATTTAGTTTAATTTTAATATAGTCTTGTTTTCTTTTATCGCTCTTAGTGTTTCCTTTTATACAGTCTCTTTGAGTGCCTAGAGAAGCGCTTTATAAATAAAATGTATTATTATTATTACATTTATGATCCTGAATAATGTTTCAGCCCCCGCTGTAATGTCCCGTTTTGTCGCTATGGTAAACAATGACAGCTGAAGCTTTGTTTTTAGATCCTTTATGGTCTCCTTTCACAGACCGCTGCTCATGGGACAGACTTTTATAAAGTGGAGCTCCACATTATATTAGATCAGACACACACACTTATCATTTAAATGAGTGAACTCTTCATGAAAATTGTATGTTTTAATCTTCTTCGTGGCGCTCATGGTTGCTGCAGAGCTCCAGTTGGAAACTGTTTGATAATTAACCATTAAATTTAATTTAAAGAAATTTATTTCTTAGTAAACATGTGTTTGTATTTGTTCCTGGTCTTGTTGGTGCAGCTTTAGTCTGAGCAGAGGCTGATGAAGGTCACTTTAAAACACCTCTTTTCTGGCTCCATTGAGAAGGACTTGAGCTAAACTCAGAGGAAATTAACTCTGAACCTGTTTCTGAAACAGAACTGTGAGTTGGGCCGGTCTGAGGAGGAGGACTCTGAGTTCAGATTTAAACTCTGATTGGTTGAGCCTCCTGCAGGAAACAGGGCCAATAACAAGAGTCTGCTCCATGTTTACAACAGACATTAACACAAGGGACACACTCTTCTTTTAGATAGACTTTTAAATTAAACACATTTACTGCAGTTAGACATATGAAAAATATAATAAATGTAGAAAGATCTTCATCAAACTAATTCAAAATGGATTTATTTTCTGATCAAATAAAAAAGCCAAAAGTTCTTTGTGTAAAAGTGTAGGCAGGTGTTTTTCTTTCTACAGACATTCTTCTGCTCCCTCAGTTCTCACAAATATTACAAAACTGTTCAACAACTGTTGCTTTCATGAAAAATACACCTTTGGTATAAGTTCATTCTGTCTTCAGGTTCAGAATATTTTAAAGAAATACTTTGTTCTGATCCAACAGGACAAAATGTGGCTTTACCTGCTCAACTAGTTTTGACTACTTCCTGTAGCCTTCATCAGAAGTGTCACATGATGCTGTTGTAAAGACAACACCATCATGTGACGCATGATGTGGAAATATACACTTTACAAAATCTACATCATTAAAACATTTTTATACTGTTTCTTTATTTTTTATTTCTTCCAACTTTGTTCTTTGCTTCAACTTTTGTGTCATTTCTGTAAAACACATGGAGTTTTTTTCTTCTTCAGTCATAAACCATAAACACTGACCCTTACAGCCACAGACCAGTCACTACAGCTAAAAATAAAAACATCAAAACCAGAAATTAAAATTATTAAACCAATGTTTACATCAATTAAAGCAAAACGTGATTAAACCAAGAATAAATCAGAACTAAACTACCATTGGTCTAAATCAAGAGTAAAGCAGGTTTAACGTCAGAACTAAACCTGAACTGAACCCAAACCTTATTAAACACAAACTACAGGTTGATTAAATCCAGTCCAAACCTGATTAAAGTCAGAACTAAAGCCAGGACTAAAGCCAGAGCAGAGTGCTGTTGAAAAGAATCAAACTGGTCAAACCTGAGTGGATCCAAAGTGTCCAAAGTGTCCCAGAGAAAAGTATGCGACTGAAGGAAAAGACTTGTTTGTGTGTTTCTTCCTGGAGTGACTCAGAGACACACCTGTGTTGGCTGCAGGCCAGGTGGGAGGGGCTGCAGTGGGCGGGGCTTCACACTGACTCCACAGGTGACAGGAGGCTGCTGTGCTTGTGTACGGCTCATTTCCTGTGACCTTTGACCTGCAGCAGAAGGAAGAATGAATATTAAATACATACATATGACTAATGCATGTGTGTGTCTGGGCTGCAAAGACACTAGATTACAGCACGTCCAGTCACTGATGAGGCAATGCTTCATGTATTTAAATGATCCCAATGGCTCACTTCAAGTGTCTTTTGCTGTAAAACATGAAAACAGACATTATACAGTGTATGTGAGCGCGGGGAGCATCAAGTGTTTTGAATGTGGACACGTGGGACATAAGTGTGCGTCCTGTCCACACAGAGAACTCCAGAGTGCCTGAGCGGGGAGGGGCTGATGAGCAGGACCAAAGTGATAATCCCTCTGCAGTTGGTGTGGCTCAGTCAGAGGCCAACATGTCAGAAAATACATTTATTAAAGAGGACAAAGTAAAAGCAACAGTTGTGTTCCAGTTAATGGGGCCTGACTCAGTTCAAAGAAGTGGTTTGCAGCAGGTTCCTGTTCTGCAGCACAATAAGAAACAAGGGCTTGACACAAGACGACAGAGAAACACACTCCTGTATCACATCCACACAGAGGCCTGTTCAGGGCTAGGCCTGTCACTGCTCACAATAGAAACTGTCTGGGAGCCTTTTTCAACTGTGTGGGACAACTTAGTGTCCTGATGTGGAAGGAATAGTGTCCCACACTTTTGTCAAATTGTGAAAAAAGGACTTTTGCCCAGAATAGTTTTTAAAAGCCAGGACGCATGATCTTGTGTTTGGGTCATGTCCAGTGTTCACAGCCGAGAGGACAACACTCAGAGCTGGGGACAGAGAGTTGTTTTGATCTGAAAATAAACATTAATGTGTGTTCTTTGGGAAAGTGAGAGCATTTGTCTGAGACAGTGCTGTACAATGATGAACCCAACCAGGAGGTCTCTTCTGGAGCTTGTAGGCTCTGTTCTAGAGTCTGGACACTGGCTCTAGAACATCATTAGTGCTGAGTGTCCAAATGGAAACCATCCAGTATGAGATGGTTGATAGGATTACAGCAGTAGATCTGTTTCAGATCCTGAAAGTGACAGGTCAGATGTGATTGTGTTGTAAACATACAGTGTTTGCTGTCGTTTCTTTGTTAGGTTCTGACTGTGCTCTCTGTAGAAGAGATGAGAATCCAGGAGCACACCAACATATTTATAGGTTGGTGTCATAGAAAGTGTTGGATTGTCCACAACGACTGTATTTGACCTGGATAAATGCTTCCTGTGTGAGTGAAAGCACATGCGGATTTGAGCAGTTTTCCAGGTTGAAGGGAACACAGAGAGCCTGACACAAAGATGAATCAGACGATGTAAAAGAGGTTCAGAAAGTTCATGTTGGGCTCATTTCTGTCATAAGAATGTGAGTTGTTTAGGGAACGTAAGGTCTGACACATGTCCATCTGTGAGAGTTCTGTAAATGTCAAATGTGATGATACTGATGAGTTTCTGCCAAAGGCTTTGAGGCTGGACACTTAGAAGACACTTCATTTACACATGTCACTAAAGAATCATTAAAAGTGATTTTTTTTTAATATTCAGTGATGAGTACTCCACTAGAAGTCCCAGAGATTTGTAACCCTCCTTTAGCCAAGTGGAAGCTAACTGGCTAGTCTTTTGGCTATCATTAGCATCAATTCATGTGTAAATATGGTCATTACCTGAGCAATCTGCAGGGGGGTTGGGGGTGTGTGTGTGAATGGTTGCTGGTGGCTTGTTTGTATGTGTGGGGGAGGGAGGGCTGCTAAAAGCAGAGAACTCGGCAGGCCTTGGAAATGATCCTGAGTGAAGTAAACCCTTGTGACTCAGATGGAGAAGACATACAGACGTGGACAAAAATGTTGGTACCCTTCAGTCAATGAAAGAAAATCTCACAATGGTCACAGAAAAAACTTTATTCTGACAAAAGTAATAATAAATAAAAATTCTATGAATGTTAACCAATGAAAATCAGACATTGTTTTTCAACCATGCTTCAACGGAATTATTTAAAAAAATAAACTCATGGAACAGGCCTGGACAAAATTTATGGTACCCCTAGAAAAGACTGTAAATAATGTGACCAAATGGACATGTTAATTCAAGGTGTGTGCACTAATTAGCATCACAGGTGTGTACAATCTTGTAATCAGTCAGTGGGCCTATTTATAGGGCTTCAGGTAGTCACTGTGTTGTTGTCTGGTGACATGGTGCGTAGCACACTCAACATGGACCAGAGGAAGCAAAGGAAAGAGTTGTCGCAGGAGAATAGAAAGAAAATTATGGACAAGCATGATAAAGGTAAAGGCTATAAGACCATCTCCAAGCAGCTAGATGTTCCTGTGACTACAGTTGCACATATTGAGAAATTTAAGATCCATGGGACTGTAGCCAACCTCCCTGGACGTGGCCGCAGGAGGAAAATTGATGACAAATCAAAGAGATGGATAATCCGAATGGTAACAAAAGAGCCCAGAAAGACTTCTAAAGAGATCCAAGGTGAACTCCATGCTCAAGGAACATCAGTGTCAGATCGCACCATCCGTCGTTGTTTGAGCCAAAGTGGACTACATGGGAGACGACCAAGGAGGACACCATTGTTGAAAACAAATCATAAAATGTGCTGGCCAGTGTCAGACAGCTTGGTCTCAGTCACAGGTCATGGGTCTTGCAACAGGACAATGACCCAAAACAGAGCAAAAAACATCCAAGAAAAGTTAAGAGGAAAACATTGGACTATTCTAAAGTGGCCTTCTATGAGCCTCAAAATGTTGTGCAACAAAATATTAAGTAAGGGGTACCAACAATTTTGTCCAGGCCTGTTTCATGAGTTTATTTTTTAAAATAATTCTGTTGAAGCATGGTTGAAAAGCAATGTCTGACTTTCAATGGTTAACATTCATAGAATCATCATTTGTCACCAATTGCATCACGTCCTACAACCCTGGTCTACATATCACCGTTGATGAACAGCTTTTCCCGTCAAAGACTCGCTGCTGTTTCCTACAGTATATTGCAACTAAACCTGACAAGTTTGGGATCAAGTTTTGGGTGGCTTGCGACCTGAAATCCAAGTACATTTGTAATGTCCTCCCATATCTTGGCAAGGACCCTAGTCGTCCCAGTGGAGAGAGACTGTCTGAAAATGTAGTGATGAGGCTGATGGAACCATTCCTAGACAAGGGCAGAAATGTTACCACGGACAATTTCTTCACATCGCTGTCACTTGCGCTTAAACTTCTTAGCCGGAAAACCACCATCCTCGGCACAGTCAACAAGATTCGCCGGGAAATCCCTCAATCCGCTAGACACACAGATCGCAATGAATTCACCACTCAGGTATGTTGCAGGTCGTTTGTGGTTCTATGTTTATGTGTTTCTAATTTTTAGAATCAACACCGCCAAGTGTGTCATTGTGTGTAAAATTGCTATGAAAATAACAATTTATCTTATTTATTAGGTGTTTTCAACCACTGCTGCTACGCTGACAGCGTATGCGCCCAAACGGAAGAAGACTGTCTACATTCTTAGCAGCATGCACAGCGTGATTCAGACTGAAAATACCACCAAAAGGAAGCCAAACACTGTCACCCTTTACAACACCACAAAGTGCGGCGTGGATGTGATGGACCAGATGGTGCGGGAGTACACTGTCCGCACAGGGACACGGTGCTGGCCAGTGTCCGTGTTCTATAACATGATTGACATGGCAGCACTGAATGCACATGTGCTGTATCAAGCATGCACCAGAAGGTAGGAAAGACGGGTGGACTTCCTGGTGGAGCTTGCAAGAGAGTTGGCTAACTCTCATATGTGTGCGACGAAGGCAAGAAAAGAACAATTGCTTCGGACACAACCCTCCACATCTAGCCCTGGAAAAAGAGCCATGTGTCAGGTCAAACACCAATGCAAGAACAATCATGCCACTGTGCGATGTGTTCACTGCTCCAGATACACATGTGGTAAATGCAGACGGGAGATACCATGGCAGTGCCAGGATTGTGAATGATTGCTGGAATGTACTCACTAACTTTTTTATATTATTTGTAAATATGTGTACAAATGGTTGGTTTCTTTATTTTATTTTGTACTATTTTAATCAATAAATCTCAGCAACAAAGGAAAAAAAACCTTGTGTGTTTTCTCCCTAAGATGGCAAAGTGAAACACAAGTTTCCTTGAAGTGGCTCAGCATGGCCAACAAAAGCAACTGTTCACAGCTGATTAAGGATATTAGTCTAAAGCCTTCCAGCCCATCGGCTGACCGGCGGGTTTTATATGGCTATATATATTTATATGGGACTTCTAGTGTTAAAGTTCATCTGAATTTAATTTGAGTTGTTCTTTTTACATTTGTCGTTTATGTTTTTAAATGTTTGCAACAGCATTTTAGGATGTGAAGCCTCTTGAGTATTTGATTTAGAAAAGAATCCATTTTAGTTTTACACAAAGCAACAGACACTTATTTCTAATTGACATTAATTGTACTTTTGTTTCCTGGGTTTTAGATGTTCTGTATATTTTCAGAGTTAAATCTTTCTGCTTGAGAAGTTGTAGTATTTCTGAATTTAACCTGTTCTGACTTTACGTTTTTGGACAGAGATGATTTTTTGACGTACTGTTTCTATTTCTGTTTGGAAGTTTGATAAGGTTTGTTCTGGATTCATTAAGGATCTTTCATCTTTCCAGTTGTTGGAACTGGTTTTGAAATAGTTTTTTTTTCACACTTGGACGACGTGCATGTCCTTTAACAGTTGTGTATTTGTTTCTAATCATGTCGACACGAGAGTGGTCAGAGAATGCTGCGTTTATTTCTCCAGAATATTCAGACTTGTTCCAGTGATTTGTGAAAATAAGGTCAATGATTGAGCTGCGTGTTTTTTCACTTCTTGTAGCTCCTTCATTAAGTGACTAAGACCAAGCTTTGAGGCGAGAGCTTTGAGAGACTTGGATTCAAATCGTCCAGAAACACAAGCTCTTTTGTCTTTGCTGCTTTTCTTCGACTGGAGATCTGAGACAGGGAAGTATTTGTCTTATTGTTTGGACCATTAGATGTTACGATGAGGATAATTGAATGTTGATGTGTCAAATCCAGGACCAGTTGCACTGACTCTGGGTCTGTTTTGATTTTTGTTAAAGCATGCACATATTTTTGATTGACAGACAGGACAACTCCAGCAGTTTTTCCATTTGGGTTTTTACACTAGAGTCAATCCTTTACAATTGAGAGGAAGGAGTGAGGGACAGCAGGAGTAAGCCAAGGTTCAGAGACTGTCTTTATGTGTTCCTTTGTTTGAGCATCATTTTAAATTCATCCACTTTGGGGACAAGGCTACGAGTTTAGATGCACATTTGAAATCCTCTTACTTCTCGAGCTGAACTAATGTGGTTGTCTTTTTAAAAGTGGTGCTCTCTGAGTTTTTCTTGATGGGACTTTGGTGAGGAGAGGAAGAGGAATAGATGTTGTAGTCAAAAGTTCATTGGGGGAAAGACAGGTGCTGGGTCTGAGAGAGTGCAGTGCTGCAGCTGTAGGACTGGGCCGGATGTAAAAGACAAGGATTATTAAGACCACAGTCATATCTATAAAAATACAGAAAGAATAAGATAAAAGTGTAGGAGTCAGGCCCAGGATTAAGTTCAACATTTCCTTTGAATAAGAATAAAACCAGGATTTAGATTGTCTTCTACCCAGAGCTGAAATATGAAAGCACTGAGATTAAAGTTTTAGAAGAAAATGGCTCCAGATCTGGTCGAGGCCAAGAGTAAGGCTTCCAACTAAAGTTAAAGTGGAAAGTGAGAAAACAGGTTGTATAATAGGTCTGCTGCAGGTGGGACGTCCTGGGACCACAGAATAAACAATCCTATCAGACTTTTATCAAAAAGATGAGTCTGAGCATTGTGTCCAGACAGTGAGTCCACAGCTCGTGTTGAACAGATATTTACAGTTTAATCTGTTCAATTAGCTGCTGTAATAATGATTCAAACTCAGAGACAGAGTGAAGACATGTGTTGGACAGAAACATTAGTGAAGTCTGAGTGTGACACACTTCAGTCTTAATGAACTGGCACCAAAAAACATGTGTAAGTGCAGCAGAAAAAGTGTGGGCTGTTTTTAATGAAAGACCAGACACAGAATGGTCTAGTTTCTCTGTGGGACACTTTTGACATTTCACTGATGAGTAATAAAAGCTTTACGTCAACAGGTTTTAGACAGAAGTCTAACTCCAGTCTTGTTTTCACAATAACACGACTGCCAAGACATCGACCCACCCAGGCAGCTACACCTTTTTTCTGCTTCAGACCAAACTCAGAAAAACAAACTACTTCATGCATGTTGCTTCAGCGCCTTCACCTACAGGTCCACTTTTCTAATCTTGTCATTTTGGGGACATTGTGAGGGAAGCGGTATAAGCTTCTGTTGTCTTAAGGGCAGCATGTGGAGAGTAGGACACATTAATCACAAGGACACAAGGAAAGCTGGAGATGGAAAGGGATTGGAGTGTGAGGTGGGTGGCTGAAAGGTTGTTCTGACAGAAATTACCATCAGTTTGTCACTGCTGTAGTCTAACACGCTGGAGGCACCTGCAAACACACTTGGCACTGCCCTTTGTCCACCATGTTCCAGGTTGAAGGTAACTAATCATATCACCGAGCGCTAAATAAAGACAGATAATAATGGTCCAAATACTACGAGATCCTGTATATTTACATCAAAGCAAATGTTGTCTAGTGGAATGATGTTTGTAACTAAGACTTTTGTGCTGTATTTGCAACACTGTGAGGATCCTAATAGACTTTAAGACAATATTACAGTAGACCAAGCATGTTAGCTGCAGTCCCTGATTTGACCAGCAGGGAACAGAGGACTGTGAGCAGCATGGTGTTAGCTGTTCTTGAGAGAGAACACAGTGTTTGGACTGCAAACACAAGAATACAGTATATACTGTAGAAACTGAGCATAAGCCACAGGGACCATGTCACTAATAATAGGACATGAACGAAGGGAAAATAGTAAATGTAAACCTACTTCACAGAATGACATCCACGATTAGTACAAATACATCATTCTTGTGCTTTTAAAACTTCTGATGTAAATGTAAAGCCTCTGACACACTCGACGTTATTAATAAATAAATAACAGTTTAAAGCACACTGTTCAATCAGAGATGTCAAGTGTATCACAGGCTGTGATTCAGAGAAAGAAAAAACAGGACAGTTTAGATACTTGAGTGGTGTTTATGTGATTGAAAACTAATAGGACTTGATATTATTTTTATAAAATATAATTCAGACTTCTAGAGTCACATTGACACTAGCTTCATTTATTAACACCATCATTTTACACTTCTGTATTATTTTAACATACCAAGTGTGAAGGCCTTGTAAACTATATCATTAAATTCAGTTTGAAGTTATCCTTGAAATATGGATGTTGCACAGGTTGATTTACCACAAACTCACAAAAATCCATCTTGTTCTGCTCCAGACAAATTGTCTGCTCAATCACCAACCAATACGTGCTCTTTACAAACACTTTCTCTGGAAGCCTTCCCAGATGGAGCTGTGACATAGACACAGTACCATCTGCAGAGTCACGTTAGATGTTGATATTGTCAGAAATGATTTGTAATATATTCTGCAACACTAATAATATTTGTAGATATGTATTCTATTTTATTGAATGCCTTGTAAATGTTAAGGAACAGAATATAGATTTTTTAGGTCATCAGGTGAGAATAATTAGTCTCCTACCTTTAATCTTTTTAACCAGGACTGCTAATAGAATACAGTAACTTCAGATGGTGATTGGATTATGGCAGTAGCAGGACCTCAAGATATTCATGTAAGTATATGTAACATGTGATAAACTTATCAAATGTGATATTTTGTCAAATAAATAATAGGGCTTCATTTTTATAGGGCCTTCTCAGAAGTGAACTAATTTCCAGGTTAATTTCAAAATTGCAGTCAGTCTTTGAAAGAACTCCTCTGGACATTGGTGTTTCAGCCTGAAGTGTTCAAAGACGGATGAGTGAGTTTGGGCGATCTGCTAGACACAGGTACAGTGCTGTTACTGATGAGGAGCTTGATGATGCAGTCCAACGGATAAAGAATGAAATGCCTACAGCCGGGTATCGGTTTGTCAAAGGAAGACTTATGTCCATGGGCGTCCATGTACAGTGGAGAAGAGTGACTGCATCAATGCATCGAGTGGACTCTCTTGGGCTTATCTCTAGACTGACAAGTTTGGGCTGTTGTGTGAAGAAAGTACTCAGTCAGAGGCCCTCTGTCACTGTGGCATGTGGACACAAATCACAAACTCATCAGGTCCACACTAAACTTGTTTAGTGATACTAATTATTTGTGTTTTAGATTTTATTTTATTATCTTCCCAACAGGTACAATATAGTTATTTTTGGTGCAGTGGATGGGTACTCAAGGAAGGTCAACTTAAAAATATATTGCCCTGCATAAAAGACTGCTGGATAGTCTTAGAGTATTCAGCTAATGTCTGTAATGTGATCTCAAGACAGTGTACATAATGCCATACAGGTGATGTGTTTGGAAGGAGCAAACAACAATCATGCTTCAACTGCATTTGCTGCCTTTTTTACAATTGATTTCACTTAACTTTGAATATGTTACGACAGGTTTTATATTTTTGACAGTTAATGATTTATGCAGGTTGTGTTTCGTTGCTTAGAAACAAAAGCCCTGTCTATTTGAAGCGTCACAGAGAAAGGGATTGTGGGTAATATCCTTCAGTGAAGTCTGGGCTGATCCACACTTGATGGAAGTGTGGATAAAGTGTGCAGTGCAGTGCGGTTGAGAACATTATTAGAAAATTGAAACACACTAGGCAAGGCAAGGCAAGGCAAGGCAAGGCAAGGCAAGGCAAGGCAAGGCAATTTTATTTATATAGCACAATTCATACACTGGGTAACTCAAAGTGCTTTACAGGAATAAAAGACAATTTACAAGATTTATATTAAGAAGCATAAGAAAAAATTAAAAACATTTTAAAAAGAAGAGTGCAGATAAAAGAAAAAACAAACACTTTAGGTTGTAGTGTAGGCGGAGCTAAAGAGGAAGGTTTTAACCTCCTTGAACATTGTTAAAGTTGAGGCTTGTTTTACTTCATCTGGGAGGCTGTTCCAGGTTTTTGCTGCATGAAACTTAAACGCTGCTTCACCCTGTTTAGTTCTAACTCTGGGCACGAGCAGAAGGCCTGTCCCAGATGTTCTCAGAGTCCGAGGAGGTTCATAAGTAACTAGCATGTCAGAGATATATTCTGGTGCTAAACCATTTAGAGACTTGTAAACCAGAAGTGCTGTTTTAAAGTCTATTCTCTGAGCAACAGGAAGCCAGTGCAGAGATTTTAAAACTGGCGTGATGTGGTTGTACT
Organism: Perccottus glenii; assembly: GCA_024416835.2. NCBI lineage: Eukaryota > Metazoa > Chordata > Actinopteri > Gobiiformes > Odontobutidae > Perccottus > Perccottus glenii. The sequence continues at coordinate 47,591 of JALDQB020000106.1, forward strand.
TCCTGGTTTTGGTTAGAACCCGAGCAGCCGCGTTCTGAATAAGCTGCAGCTGTCTTAACCCTCGTTTTGAGAGACCAGTGAGCAGGCCGTTACAGTAATCTAACCTGCTGGAGATAAAAGCATGGACAAGTTTCTCTAAGTCTGGTTGAGACATCATCCCTTTGACTCTGGAAATGTTTTTAAGGTGATAAAATGCAGATGATGTAATTTACTTAATGTGACTGTGGAAATTCAAGTCTGAGTCCATTTTCACCTGCTGTGAGTGAAATGTAAATCTGAGTGTCATCTGCATAATTATGGTAGGATACGTCACAGCTGCGTATTAACTGGCCTAAAGGAAGCATGTAGAGATTGAATAATAGAGGTCCCAAGATAGACCCCTGTGGAACCCCACATGTCAGGGCCATTTGGTCTGACACACAGTTACCAACCGAAACAAAGTACTTCCTGTCTTCAAGATAGGACTGAAACCATTTAAGGGCAGTTCCAGTGATACCTATCCTTTCCTCTAATCTTTGTGTCAGGATTCCATGGTCCACAGTGTCGAACGCAGCACTCAAGTCCAACAGAACTAAGACAGAGACTTTGCCTGCGTCAGTGTTCATACGGATGTCATTTGTGACTTTGATAAGTGCAGTCTCAGTGCTGTGATGGGGCCTGAATCCAGACTGAAAAGGATCAAAGCAGTTGTTAAGTAATAGAAAGTCATTAAGTTGTCAACAGACAACTTTTTCGATGACTTTCCCTAAAAATGGCAGGTTTGATATGGGCCGATATTTGTTGAGCACTGTAGCATCAAGACTGCTCTTTTTTAGGAGAGGCTTAATGACAGCAGTTTTTAAGGCCCTTGGAAATGTTCCAGACTGTAAGGAATTATTGACTATATTAGTGAGTTGTGGTAACAAACTGCTTAGTACTGATTTTAGAAATCTAGTGGGTAAAACATCGAGGCAGCAGGTGGATGAACTCAGGCTGGAGACAGTTTTTTCAATTGTTCTGTCATTAATGGGTGTAAAATGTGTTAAACCAACCAATTGTCTCCTAGGTGGCTGCAGTGTTGTTTTATGCCCTTTGGACTGTAGCATGTTTAATGCCTTGAACCTTGTCGTTGAAAAACAATGCAAACTCATTGCATTTAGTGGTGGAAACTAATTCTGGAGGAAATGGAGCTGGAGGGTTTGTTAATCTGTTCACTGTAGCAAACAGGACACGCAGGTTGTTACTATTGTTGTTGATGATCTCTGAGAAGAATATTTCTCTTTCTTTTTGCAAAGTTTGATTGAAAACATGCAAATTCTCTTTGTATACCTCATAATGAATTAAGAGTTTCGATTTACGCCATTTTCTTTCGGCTTTTCGGCATTCCCTTTTCTGTGCCCTGACAGAAGGAGCATTGCTCCATGAAGCCTTCTGCCTCATCCTGATCACTTTAACCTTAACAGGAGCAATGGTGTCCATAACATTTAAAACACCTGAAGTATAACAATTCAACAAATCATCAACTTGACCTGATGAGGCATTTTCAAACCTGATTGCCTCCATAAACTGTGTCCTGGTGTTATCGTTAATGTATCTCTTTTTTACAACAGTAGGTCCAACAGCAACTTTTGGAATTATGGACAGATGAAAAAAGACACATGAATGATCAGATAGAGCAACATTAATCACAGTGACATCTGAAATATGAACACCTTTAGTAATGACCAGGTCCAGAGTGTGACCTCTGTTATGGGTCGACTCATTAACATGCTGACAAAGACCAAAAGGATCAAGAATAGTAGAAAGTTCTTTGGCATTTCTGTCACAAACATTATCCACATGCACATTAAAATCACCAGATATGACTATTTGTTCAAATTCTGTGCAAATAACCGAAAGCATTTCAGTAAACTCATTAATAAAATCATGACATTGTTGGGGTGGTTTGTAAAGAACTACATATTAAATAGATGGAGAAAACCTCAACTCCATTTTGAATGACACATACTCAAATGATGAAAACTCTCCAAGTGAAAGTTTCTGGATAAGAATATTATCCCTAAGAAAGGCACATACACCACCACCCTTTTTGTTTTCCCGTATTTTGGATAAAAATGTGAAATTCAACGGGGTGGATTCAATAAGGACCGCATTTCCAGTCCTGCTGTCTAACCATGTTTCTGTTAAAAACATAAAATCAAGCTTATTTGAAGTTATAAAATCATTAATTAAAAAAGATTTGTTTCCCAAAGACCTGACATTGAACACTGCAAGTTTTAAGTCCGTTTGAGCAGGACCTGACTTTATCTGTTTGCAGGGGATTTGAATCAGATTTGTCTGATTAGAAAATCTAACTGTTATTCTCTTCTTCAATCTGTGACTTCTGACTGTAGCTATGGAGCTGGGGTGTTCTCTCCTAGGGCCTCAGGTTGATAAGTGGTTTATTATGACAAAAACTCCTGGAACAGCAGAGGCCCTCAGTGTCCTAATCACTGATAGTAGCCTTGATGCTAGTCAAGGCTTTTGGAGCTGGTCTGGGAGGAGCTGGTCTGGGAGGAGCTGGTCTGGGAGGGGGTGGAGGGGTCTGACAGGGGTGTATTGGACTCTAGGTAGTAGCGGAGGTGAAGCAGTGGTACTCCTGGGTGGTATTGGGGGTGATGTTTTTAGTGATGATGATAGAACCCGTGACCTGGCCAAGTTAGGTGTAAGGGGTATCATCTTAATTCCAGATTTAACTAAAATTTCCAGGTGATCTGGAAATCCCATTGGTGAATCCGGGGATGGGACAGGGATGGTGAGGTCCGCAGAAGGTGTTGATGTTACTGGGGGGGTCCATGGTCCTATTGGGGGAGTCCATTTCGGTGGTGGAGGTGTTGATGGTGGTAGAGTCAGAGGAGGATCCTTGGCTGGTGAAGCAGGAGTGCTTTTTTCATTCAGTGGCTGAGGACCCTTTCTCTGTTCAAGAGGGCGCCCAGAACCATTTAGGTGTCTCAGGGAGTGCAGGAGATTATCCGTTAGCCTCCTGACCCCTCCCCTGTTTAGATGTGGGCCCTTTCCTTTGAACAGGTCGTCACGTTGCCAAAACAAGTTAAAGTTATCAATGAAGTGCACTCCTCTAGTCTCACAGGCCTTGGACAGCCATGTATTCAATGCAAGCAGCCGACTGAATTTATTGATCCGTCTGTCGATGTTTGGGAGTGGTCCACTGATAAAGGATTGCACTTCCAGGTTTTCAAGTTTATCTAAAAGCCTGGAGAAATCCTTTTTTAAAACTTCTGATTCCCCTTCCTGGTGTCAACTGCACCCACGTGTAACATCAGCTGTTTAATCCCTGTGTGTTTAGACATAACTTGGGGGATGAGTGATGTTATATCAGTGACTGTAGCACTTGGAAAGCTGCATGTAGCAAATCTACCGTTGTTTATGTCTCGGACAGCACCGTCTCCAAGCAGCAGGATATCTCTGACCTTCACTTTTGGCATAGATTCTCTGTCACTGTTTGCCTGGTGCTTTTCCACAGATTCATGTCTCCTGTTCTCCATAGAATAAGCTTGATTTACTCCATGTTTTTCATTTACAGCAGAGTTTTCTGGTTCATTCACCTTTAGCTCAGTCAGTGGTTGGAATCTGTTTTTTAGCTGGATGTCTGGTGATGCTACATATGCTCTTGTGATGCCAGCATTCTTTTTTCTAATCCAGTGCTGCTTTGGCTGGGCACCAAGTTTATGCCAGGTGGTATCATTTTGTTTAAATCCCTTTGCTTTGCTCAGTTTTGGGAATGACACTGTATCATCCAAGTTTAAATTCACAGTCTTACCACATTGTGTGATCAGTATTGTCTCCTGAAGTCCTCTTTCAGATTCCAAAGCAAAAATCTTTGTTTGTAGCACACTGATTTCCTGTTGATATTTCCAGCAATTTTGGCAGAAAGAGTTTGTAGTTGTTGTTTTTACCCCAGACATGTTGAAAAATAGATATCAAGGCTCCAGTCGCTCGGCGAGTCCAACGGGTTGTTTAAAAGTAAAAAAAAACAAGTAAAAACATAAAAGCAAAATCCAGTTAAAAGAAAGTAAAAAGTAAAAAGTACTGTAAAAATGTTAATCATAAAATCATTGGCTAAATGTAGAGATAACTAAAAAAGAAAAGTAAAGCAGGCATGAGCAAGCAGAGGTGCGACTGCACTCTTCAGAAGCAGGAAGTCATCAAGTTTACAAGTTTATGAGATTTTTTATTCACAGTTTGTACAGTGTCCTAACTTTTTTGGGGAATGGGGTTTGTATCATCCACATAGAGGTTATTTTTAAAATGGTGTCCTCCCATGTTAATCCCCTGTCCACCTGGATCTGTCCCAATAGCACAGGCTAACGGCTCCAGTGCTCGGAGTGGTTCGCAAGTGGTTCATGGGACAGAGTCTTGGTCCATTTCATTTGCTGGCCCCTCAACACACAGACCTCTGTTATTCTGCTCCATGTGTTGATGCTAGATTTGATTGTTTTCTTACAAACATTAACTTAATCCATTCTCTACTTGTCTATTACGTCACCCGGAGCATTTTTATTCATCTTTGCTGCAGTGTTATTCTGCAGACACCAACTGATGCTGATGAATTATAAATTAAGATTTTCCATAGAGTCTTTTTCTGGAGATATATTGCTGTGAAAGATGAATATTTCTAGTTTAAGATACATCAGTCTTTCACAGAGCTGTCACAGAACAGTTGTGCAAAGATGCAAACATACAACCTACAAAACATTATCATAATCTCAAATAAAGGCTGTAAGCTTTAAAAGAAGTCCAGCACTATTGGTGCTCGGTGACAGAGACAGTCTGCGTTTGTATTCGACGGAGAATATGGTGATGTAGGCTGTGCATAACCTGCAAACCTGTATCCTACCGACGAGTGTCAACCCCAGGTTCCATTGCAATGTTCCATCAAAACTAATAAATGAGTTCAAACCTTTTATTTATTTTTTATTTAACCTTTATTTAACCAGGATAGTCCCACTGAGATTACAAATCTCTTTTGCAGGGGAGTCCTGGCCCCATGTGTGTTTGGGGGGGGGACTATTGTACATGTTTTTGGTGGTAGGGGAAACCGGAGTACCCGGAGGAAACCTACGCAGACACAGGGAGAACATGCAAACTCCACACAGAAAAGCCCTGCCCTGGATGGGAATCGAACCCAGGACCTTCTTGCTGTGAGGCAGGAGCGCCAACCACTTTGCCACTGTGCCGCCATAACCTGAAGCCTGTACAGCACTGTTGGCACTATTGAGTGTTAAATGTGCTAAACTTTGACAAATACAGTAGACGCTCAGTGCAATGTTGTACAATGTGACAACGTCTCTCACAATATTATAATTTACATCAACCAGCCTTTAATAATCTGTTAATATGAGTGTACTATACTGTGTAGGCCTTTTGTTTAGTTTAAATAAACATTAACAGAGGCTTTAGTCACACAAGCTTATCACATTCATCCTGACCTACTTTTTTTTACAGAAACAAAACCATATGAGCATCATTAACACACATTCATGAGTAAATACACTTTGTGAGAAAAACACAATAAAAAGACTTTTCAGGTCTATGTCCCTCACTTTTTGTGTTTATATAAGGTTCAAAAACATATTTTGCTGTTGTTTTTAATTTTCCTTCTCATTTGTAATATCTATTGTCTGGACAGTGGAGAATATTGTAATATATTTGTGTCTAAAAGCCCTGTTAATGACACTAATATTCTTCTCTAGAATCATTGTGTTTGTGTTTTTCAGTTAGAGATACGTAACTGCACTGCACCATTCACTTGCATCTAAAACTACAAAATGAAAGCTTCCATTTCAGAGCAAGTCAAATGTGATTTCTCTTTGAAAAGCTCCTGTTCTGTGTGTGTGCTCCAGATCCAACATGTGTGAAGACATGTGGTGTTGAGCAGCTACAGTGCAGGCGTCTATCAGCATCTGCTCAGGTGGCTCAGTGGAACCCTGGCACTCGCACCACTTACATTTCTGAGTCCAATCCAATCATCGAACTGTACAGGAGATGGACAGCAGCAAAGTGGATTATATGCAGGAGTCATTTAAGAAGCTTTTAACCAATGCATGAAGAAATGTCACTGAAGCTCTGTCACAGGAGGAAAAAAGAGCTGCTGTAGACTGGAACAAACTTGGACTCGTAACAACAATTATGTGGGCTCATTTTGTTTTTTTAGCCAAAGCACAAGTTCAAGGGCAGAGATAGAAACCAGAATTCATAATAGACACTTGACACTATATTAATAAGAAGAGTCTATGGATACACAGCTCTTCTATGGACCTCACTCTAAAGGACCTATGTTTCTTCAAAGAAGGCCTACAGAAGTCTAGTTTTCACATGGTTTAGTTGTAGTTGCTGCGGTGACTCACCTGGTAGAGTGTGTACCACGACCACATAAAGCACAATGGTCTTAGAACAAAAACACTATCTGTATTTAGTTCATTTGATCTGGTTGAGATAATATTCCTTGAAGGAGTCAGCTCATGGACAAGCCCCTTTTGTCGGTTCCTGTCGGGCGCTCGAAGCCTTTCCTAAAATGATCTGCTGTTTGTGCTCTCTGGCCAGCGATGCACATTTCTGCTGTGTTTAATAATGCACTCAGTACAACAGTCACTGTTTGGTCTCTCCCACATGTCATAATGAAGCTCTGGACAAAAACAATCCTACTCCATAACTGTTATTAAACTGTTTCCTGATGTGATTAGATCCATCGAAACACAGCAGAAAAGAATGACTATGACTTCTTGAGTTTCTTTGTTTTGGGGATTTAAAAGCACCACAGTTGTATGAGTATAATAAGGTAGAAAGACAGATTTTTCTAAAGAGTATCTCTGCTGTAACATCCTTTCATCTCCCTACAGAGCACAGATAATGTCAGTATTACTATCAAAGGACACAGACATATTCTGTAGTGTTATCATTCAGCCATTTCATTACAACTGAGTCATTTCCAGCGCTCTGCTGTAGCTGTCACTTTGGCCAGACAAAGGTCTGACTCAGCATCTTCACTGCATTTCACAGTTCTTCTCCTGTGCACTAAACTGATCAATGACCTCAGATGGGATCAGTTAGTTCTTATGAAAGACAATAATCTACAATAGATCTCTGTAACTGAAGAAAAAGAACCTCAAGACAAATGTTTGAATACTGCTCATTTATGGCTCTTTAAAAAAGTCCAATGGCACAGACATGGCTGTGCATTAAGAAGACACTTGCAGAATAAAACATAGTGGTCACATGACCACACTTTATTTTTATTTTCTCAATAGGTTTGTAAATATTAAAATGATAATATTGTGGAGTGTGTAAAGTGATGAGACAGGAGACGGAGGTGAGTCGAGTCTTCTTTACTAAACACTTTTTGATTCACACACTTGTACAGCGAAAACAACAGAAAAGCCAGAACTTTCTAACGGCTATTTTAACTGCCGCGAACTCTGAAAACCCGCTCCCTTAAAGAGACCGCTTCTGGGTGAATGTCTACTAACTCTTAACTTGTAGATCACTACACAGGCCCCCCCAGAATTCACCCAAAATTAATAGGCCCAGTCCTAACAGATGCCCCAACCGAACAGTCCCTCTCATAACAGTTCCTTAGAGTCAACGGACAGGTGGACAGATCCGGCGGCCATACCGGCTGTGCTTAACAGGAGGGTGGCAAACATCACGGGTTGGGGCAGGGACAGTGCTAGGGGCTTGGGCAGGGACCGAGACGGCCGCAGGGGGGCGCCCTCTCCTTGGGGGCTGGGCCAGCTGAAACCGGTCACCAACATCCATATGAGCAGGCTTAAGACGGTCAATAGCCACCCGCTCAGGCCTACCCCCATATCCACAACAAAGTTCTTAGACCCTCCGGTCAGGACACGGAAGGGCCCGTCGTAGGGAGGCTGCAATGGGGCGATGACCATCATGTCGGATAAAAACATATTTGGCTGACGGTAAAGTCTTAGGCACGTAGGTTTGGGGAAAACCGTGGCGAGACGTTGGAACAGGAGCAAAGGCCTCTGCAATTTTCCTGGACATGGCACGATGTGAGGCAACCGACCACGGGACCGTGGCATCTGGAAGGAATTCTCCGAACGCGCAGAGGTTGGCCATACACCAACTCGGCCGATGAGGCTTGAAGATCTTCCTTGGGGGCAGAGCGAAGGCCCAGCATGACCCATGGAAGGCGGTCAGCCCAGTTGTTGTCCGTAAGGCTGGCCCTGAGCGCAGCCTTCATGTCCCGATGAAAACGCCGCAAAGTCCGTTGCTCTGTGGGTTGTAGGCTGTGGTACGGTGGACCTTCACTCCCAGGACCTCGGCGAGCTCCGTCCAAAGCTCTGACGTAAACTGCGGACCTCTGTCTGAGGAGAGGTGCCGAAACGGGCTACCCAAGCTGTAATGAACGCCCGGGCTACCTCAGCTGACGTAATGGAGGACAGGGGACACACTTCCGGCCACCTAGTGGTCCTGTCGACCATAGTGAGGAGGTAAGTATAACCACGGGAGGAAGTGGGCCCACCAAGTCCACATTCACATGATCAAAACGCCTCTCCGGCACTTTGAAGGGCGCCAAAGGGGCCTTGGCATGACGAGTCACCTTGGCGCGCTGACACGCAACACAGGCAGCAGCCCAGGCCCTAACGCCCTACGCAGGCCTGGCCAGACGAACTTGGCTCCCACCAGCTTGGTGGAGGCCTTCACCCCGGGTGGGAAAGGCCGTGGATGGTGTCAAAACCTTACGCCTCCAGCCAGCAGGTACCATGGGGCGGCTGGCCAGTAGAGACGTCACAGAGGAGTGTGGCGTTGGCCGTGTCGAACGCCACATCCTCCATGAGTAGCGCCGTAGGGGCCGTTCTGTAGGCTTGTACTTCCGGGTCTGCAGCCTGCTCCTCAGCCATCGCCGCGTAGGTCGAGGCCCAAGTGGACAGACCCAGTGACCGCCGGGAGAGGCAGTCAGCGACGAAATTGTCTTTGCCGGCCACATGCTGAATGTCAGTGGTGTATTCGGAGATGGCAGAGAGCTGCGTTGCTGTCGACCAGACCATGGCTCCGAAGACTTGGCCATGGCGAACGTCAGTGGCTTGTGGTCGACAAAAGCCGTAAACTGCCGGCCCTCCAACAGAAAACGAAAATGACGAGTAGCGAGGAACAAACCAAGTAGCTCCTGTCGAAGGTGCTGTATTTCCTCGTTGTCACGGAGCTTCCTGCTGAAAAGGCTAGCGGTTGCCAGGCTCCGCCCACCCACTGTTCACACACAGCCCCAACAGCATAATCAGAGGCGTCCGTGGTAAGTGTAACGGGCGGTAGGAGACGGGTGCGCCAGCAGAGCAGCATTGGCCAGCGCAGTTTTGGCAGCGAAAAGCCTCAGCCATCTCCGGGGACCAGTCCAAAACCTTTGCCGGTTTTCCACCCGCAAGGCGCCGTACAAAGGGCCGCATGAGTTGGGCCGCGTGGGAGGAACCGGTTGTAGAAATTCACCATTCCCAGAAACTCCTGCAGGGACTTCACCGTGCGTGGCGTGGGAATTTGGCCACGGCTTCCACCTTGGCAGGTAGGGGATGGCTCCCTGCGGGGTGACGCGTGGTGGCCCAGGAAAGTGATGGACGCCCGCCAAACTCGCACTTGGCCGGGTTAATAATGAGACCATGTTCACTGAGCCGGCCGAACAACTGCCGGAGATGCGCCCGGTGGTCGTCTGCGGACGCACTGGCCACCAGAATGTCATCCAAATACACAAATAAGAAAGGCATGTCCCGCAGCACAGAGTCCATAAGGCGCTGAAACGTCTGCGCTGCCCCCTTGAGGCCGAAAGGCATCCGTAGGAACTCAAAAAGGCCAAAGGGCGTGATGACTGCTGTCTTGGGGATATCCTGCGGGTGGACTGGCACCTGGTGGTAACCACGAACCAGGTCCACTTTTGAAAAAACGGTGGCGCCGCCAGGTGGGCAGAGAAGTCTTGTATGTGCGGCACTGGGTAGCGATCAGGGGTGGTGGCGTTGTTCAGGCGACGGAAATCACCACAGGGACGCCAACTACCATCAGCTTTGGTCACCATGTGCAGGGGGGAAGCCCACGGGCTGTTGGAGCGCCGCACAATGCCGAGGCGCTCCATTGTGGCGAACTCCTCCTGGCGATCGCGAGCTTGGCAGAATCGGCGTCGGGGCCGTGCGTGAACTGGGGGCCCACCGTGGTGATGTAGTGCTCCACACCATGCTTAGCCACCGCCCGATGAGCGTGGGCGTGGTGATGTCAGGGAACTCAGCCAGTAGGCGTTGGTACTGGTCTCCAGTGGCAAGCGCATTTGATAGACAAAGCGGTCCAGCCCCTAGCGTGCAGGTGCGAAGCAAAAGAAAGTGCATCGATCAGGCGGCAGTTTGTAACATCCACTAACAGTCTGTAAGCGCAGAGAAATCTGCCCCAGCAAAGGCGTGTAGACACTGCGGCCATGACAAAATCCCAGCCGAAGCGCGCCGCGAAACACACTTCCACGTACCTGCGTGCCGCATAAGTACGAATGGGTGTGCCGTTTGCGGCATCCATCGAGGCCATGCCCGCCAGCCAATGTATCCACCAGTTTTGCTGGGAGGATGCTGCGCTGAGCCCCAGAATCAACCAGCAGCCTTGGCCAGACAAAGCATCAGTGATGAATAACAGCTTGCAGTCACGGCCAGCACTCATAGCTGCTAATGGCGCCGGCCCTGGCTTTTCCTGGGCTCCAAAACTGCAGGGCTGACGACACTGTTTGGCCTTGGCCCCAAACCGTGAATGGTAATAACACCAGCTGTCCTCACGCTGCCGGCGGGCTGTTACAGCAGCTGCGGTGCTCGGTTCGTCCACCGGGGCGGAAGTAGGGCAGACGTGGGCTGAGGGGCAACAGCGCATGAACAAACTGCTGCGGTTGGCAAGGAATATTCTGTCTGCTTCCACAGCCAGCGCCCGGTAGTCTTTGGAGGAAAGGAGGGGGAACTGGCCAGTGCGGTGCGTCACGGGGCTGGAAGCTGCCGCAGGAAAATGTGAGCAAATAGGAATGCTGGATCCGCTGCTCCCAACACAGTCAGCATCCTCTCCATTAACTCCGACGGCTTGTTATCGCCAAGGCCATTCAGAGAAAGCAGGCGGTCTGCCTTCTCCAGTTCAGACAGTTCAAACAGGCGCAACAGGAAAGTTTTAAGTGCCTCGTACTTGCCGTCCGTCGGAGGAGCTTCTAATAGCACCATAGCTCTGGCTGTCGTCGAGGCGTCCAAAGCCGTTACTACGTGAAAATATTTAGTAACGTCTTGTGTTATTCCTCGTAGCTGGAACTGGGCCTCGATATGCTTAAACCACGCTTGTGGACTGTTCTGCCAAAAGTCCGGCAATTTGATGGTGGCAGCGTAGATTGCACCAACGTTAGCGCGCGCGCTAGCAGCTGCGGCGCCGCCACGGCATCATTTTCACCACCGCCGTTGTGTGACATAATTCCACTTATCCAACTCACGTCGGGGTCACCAATGTGGAGTGTAATGTTCTGCTATTATTAAATAATCAGACAGGACATTATGTAGCAAGCTTCTGTTAGTTGCTAGTCTGTTTTTATTCTCTTCTTATGAACAGCATGTTCTATACACACGTGGTAATTCTCATTCTCCTTCTAAGTCTAAACCTACCTAACACAGTACTGCCACCTTCTGGACACTTCTAGTGTAGCTATCATTACATCCCCCTTTCAAAGTTAGAACATACAACATCTTAACATTTTTTGCTAACCTTAATATCAAACAATCTTGTTCAGTACTACCAAGTAAGTATAAAATCAAATGCTAGTACTAATCAACTTCAAATAGTGCAATGAACAAAAACAAATAAGCACTTATTATTATTATAAACATTTAAACACTTTCAATCAGTCTTTCAGGTGGTTTTCTACGTCTGGCAGACCTTCTCAATGGTTCAATCTTTTGAGAGGATTCAGGAGGCCTAACTGGTTGTGTTTTTAGTGTATCACTTTGTTTTTCAGGTTCAGCCTCACTTGTTTGTTCCTCACTGTCCACATGAGTCTTTAACAGACTCCTCCTGTTTCTCCTCAACCTTTGTCCATCCTCTGTCTCCACAATGAAAGATCTGGGTCCTACTTCACTGAGCACAACTGCTTTTTTGTCCCAGCAATCCGGTCCTGATCCTCACAGTGTCCTTTTCAAAAAGAGGTTCTAAAGGTTTGGTTGATTTGTCGTAAGTCATTTTTTGTCTGTCCTTGAGCCTCTTTTTCTTGTCAGTCCAGAGTGTGTTGTTGTCATTATCATTTGGAATCTGTGGAAGTGTGGTGCAGCTTACGACCCATTAGAAGCTCAGCAGGGACGCTCCACACTCCAGTGGTGCAGCTCTGTAACTCAATAAAGCAAGGTAGGGTCAGTTTTACCATCTTTGGCTTTCTTCAGAAGTCTCTTAACAATTTGAACCCCTTTTTCGGCTTGCCCATTCGCCTGAGGATAAAAAGGGCTTGAAGTAACGTGTCTAAATCCAAACTGCTTAGCAAAGTCTTTAAACTCTCTACTGTCATATTGTCCATTATCACTGACAACATACTGTGGAATTCCGTGCCTAGCAAAGAAACCTTTCAAGTGCACAATCACTGACTGTGCGGTTGTGTTGGTGAGCTGGGCTATCTCTGGATAATTAGAGTAGTAGTCAATGAGCAGGAGATAGTCTTTGCCATGTAAGTGAAACAGGTCAGTACCAACTTTCTCCCAGGGCATTTTGGGAAGGTCGGTCACCAGCATGGGCTCCTTCCTTTGTTTGTAGCTGTGTTTCAGGCATATTTCACATTTCTGTATCATTTCCTCAATGTCTTTGTTGATTCCTGGCCAGTAAATGGCTTCACGTGCCCTTCTTTTACATTTCTCCACTCCAAGGTGTCCTTCGTGCAGACGATGGAGCATGTCCTTGCGCATGTTTTGTGGAATAACTATCCTATTTTCTCTTAGCATCATACCATTTGACATACACAACTCTGCCCGCACAGGGAAAAACTGTGGGCAATCCCTTTGACCAGCTATTGTTGATACAGTGAATAACCTTTGCCAGTACAGTGTCCTTTGCTGTCTCTTCAACTATCTGTTGCAGTATAGCTTCCGTTGCAGGCAAAGATGCAGTTATCATGTTGATGTGTCGCTCTGCCTCATCTGTTGTAATGCACACTGTGTCACTGTTTGGAGCTGGTGCTCGTGAAAGCGCATCAGCCAGCACTATGTATTTTCCAGGTGTGTATATTAGTTCAAAATCATAGCGCTGTAATGTCATCATCATGCGTTGTATTCTAGGTGACATGTCATTGAGGTTCTTCTTGTGGATTGATATGAGTGGTTTATGATCTGTCTCTGCTGTGAATGTGGGTAATCCATAAATATAACTGTGAAATTTTCCACACCCAAACACTAAACCCAGTGTCTCCTTTTCTATCTGGGCATATCTTTTTTCCGTGTCTGTCATCGATCTTGAAGCATATGCCACAGGCTGCCATTTATCATCTGTCTTTTGTAACAGAACAGCTCCTAGCCCGTCTTTAGAGGCATCAGTGGAGACTTTGATTGGCTTAGTCGGATCAAAAAAAGTTAAGACTGGCTCAACTGTCACTGTTCTTTTAATTCTTTCCACTCGTTCTCATGTTTTGTTGTCCATTCAAACACCGCATTTTTATGCAGCAGTTCTCTTAAGTGTTTAGTCTTTGAGGAGAGGTTGGGAATAAATTTACCCAAGAAGTTTATCATCCCCATAGCTCGCAAGACACCTTTCTTGTCTGTTGGAGCTGGCATGTCCAGAATGGCTTGCACTTTGGTCTTATCCGGCAACACCCCATTTGCTGTGAGCTTGTCTCCCAGGAATGTCACTTCTGTGACTCCAAAAAGACATTTTTCCCTTTTTAGTTTTAGACCAAACTGTTTTACTCTTTGCAACAGTCTCTCAAGCCTCTCGTCGTGTTGTAGTTTTGTTGATCCCCAGACCACTAAGTCATCAATGTACACTCTCGTTCCTTCCAGACCCTCTATGATACACTCCATCGCCTTGTGAAAAATCTCTGGTGCTGACTTGATGCCAAAAGGAAGCCTCAGAAAACAGTATCGACCAAATGGTGTGTTGAAGGTAGTATACCTGCTGCTTTCTGGGTCCAGCTTCAGCTGCCAAAATCCGTGTGAAGCGTCTAGTTTGCTGAAGTACTTTGCACCAGCCATGTCACTCAGGATCTCCTCTCGCTTGGGAATCTGATAGTGTTCTCTTTTGATATTTTCATTTAAGTCTTTAGGGTCTAGGCAGACACGTAATTCAGGAGAGTTTTTCTTTTGACACAAGTGATTGAATTGACCCAATCTGTGGGCTCTTCAACTCGTTCAATAACGCCCATTTGTGTCATTCTGTTCAGTTCTTTTTTTAAACTTGCTTTCAGAGGTGCTGGTACTCTCGTGGAGCATGAACTACAGGTGTAGCATTTTCCTTCAGCTGAATTTTGTATGAGTATGGCAGTGTGCCGTGACCTTTGAAGACAGAAGTATATTTGTCCACTATGTGAGTGCTCTGTTCGCTTTGTTTTTGTGACAATCTTTTGCCTTCTTTGTCCATTTTAATACTGCCACTATTCATTTGATAGATTCTTTTGACCAGTCCTAAATCCTCAGATGCCTTGTCACCAAGGATTGACTCATGCCCATTAGGCACAATGGTGAACATCAAAATGTGTTGTTTGCCTTTGGCTGTCACGTTAAGCTTGCAACTTCCCATTATTTTTATTGGTTGGTTGTTGTATGCTTTTAATGACATGGTTTTGTTCGTGAGTCTTTTTGGTTTCTCAGCTAATGCCTTTAAGTCTTTTTCATTTATTAAGTTTGCTTTGGCTCCAGTGTCAATTTTAAATGTCACTACGGTCCCATTTACTGATAAAGGTACCGTCCATTTGTCATCTTTTACTGCGCTGACGGTGTGTTCTGTTTCACTGGTGCTTTGGGGCGACTCGTAATTCTCACACGACACTATCTTGATGAAAAATGTTTCACTCATGTCATCGCTGTCATCTCTGTCTACCTGCACTGAATGTACCTTTTTCTTGTTGTGACACATTTTTGCATAGTGGTTTTGCTTTTTGCATTTTGCACACATTTTGCCAAATGCAGGGCACTGTCTTGGTTTGTGTTTTTCACCACACCTTTTGCAGCTGAATTTTCCTTGTTCGTTTTCTTCGAACTTATCTTTTTGCTTAAACTTGTTCCACGTTTTGCTTTTCATTGAAACTGCTTTTACAGAATCACTTTCTTGATCTATTGGAATGCCTTGTAAAGTAAATGCATGTTGTTTTGCTAGCTCGTTGGCTTGTACTATCTTAATAGCACTTTCAAGCGTGAGCTCTGTTTCCCTCAACAGTTTTTCTCTTAGCCTCTTTTCACTTGTCCCAAAGACGATCTGATCCCTTATCATTGAGTTTTTTAGATCGCCAAAGTTGCAAGACTGGGCTTTTATTTTGAGATCTGTTAGGAAAATGTCAAACGACTCACCAGGCTGTTGTACACGTGAACGAAATACATATCTCTCGTACGTTTCGTTCTTCTTCGACACACAGTGCTCGTCAAACTTTTTATGACTTCATCAAACTTATCCTTGTCCTCGGGTTCATTGTATCTGAACGTGTTGAAGACCCGATAGCTTCGCCAGCAATGGTCAGTAGTAGGGCTATTTTTCTTTCGTCTGCCCGACGATCCACTCCAACTGCCGAAATATACAGCAAGAATTGCTGTTTGAATGTCTTCAGTTTGCGCCCACATTCCCCGACATTTTTAAGTAAGATGGTGGTTTTACAGAGTCCATTTTTTCTTTTCTTTTTTTTTTTTTTTACTTTACCCCACTCCTGGTACCATGTAATGTTCTGCTATTATTAAATAATCAGACAGGACATTATGTAGCAAGCTTCTGTTAGTTGCTAGTCTGTTTTTATTCTCTTCTTATGAACAGCATGTTCTATACACACGTGGTAATTCTCATTCTCCTTCTAAGTCTAAACCTACCTAACACAGTACTGCCACCTTCTGGACACTTCTAGTGTAGCTATCATTACAGAGTGTGTAAAGTGATGAGACAGGAGACGGAGGTGAGTCGAGTCTTCTTTACTAAACACTTTTTGATTCACACACTTGTACAGCGAAAACAACAGAAAAGCCAGAACTTTCTAACGGCTATTTTAACTGCCGCGAACTCTGAAAACCCGCTCCCTTAAAGAGACCGCTTCTAGGTGAATGTCTACTAACTCTTAACTTGTAGATCACTACAATATATTTTTTTACAGTGATCGACTGTGAAACTGTGTACTGCTGAAAGCACACAGTCCAAGAAACACAAAATGGCTGCTGTGATCCACTACATAAAGCTTTATGTATGTATTAAGAAGACACTTGCAGAATAAAACATTTTACACTTTATCCACACTTCCATCAAGTGTGGATCAGCCCTGACTTCACTGAAGGATATTACCCAGTGGGGCTTTTGTTTCTAAGCAACGAAACACAACCTGCATAAATCAGTAACTGTCAAAAATATAAAACATGTCGTAACATATTCAAAGTTAAGTAAAATCAATTGTAAAACTATTGCCAGGTTTCAACTCTGTCTAAAGGTTGTGCCTCGTCTTTCTCTGAAACAAAATGTCTCCAAATCTGCTGCTGACTTTCTGATAAATCTAACAACAGTTTAGCAAACATTACTAGAACAGATGTCATTGTTTTTGCACTTGTTTCTAATCGGCCTTGGTCTGTTCAGAATTAAAGTTACAAAGAAGAGTGACAACAGCAGGTGTTTGTAAAGACAAAACCCCCCCACCACCACAATAGAGTTGAAGAAATGGTTACTAATGTAAAAAACTAAGTCTTAGCCCCACATTCCTGTTTAATGACATGTTTTTCATTTTGAGATTGATCCAATAAGAATAATATATTTAAATACTGTCAATACAGTCTATGTTTGTTCTTCATGAACCTGGTACTTGATGAAAAGTGGTATCATTCGAGGTGCACATGGCTTGACCATTTGGTATATTTACTGTGTTCCGTTGAGAGTTTTTACTTGTATACTCACTTCTTAAAGCAGTGTATAACAGATGAACATGTTTTTCTGTTTGTTTTAGATGTTCATTTAGATCTCAATGAAAAGAACAGCACTAACAGTTTTAAATTTTCTGCAGAAAACACAGAACTTTAATGTTGGAGACAAAATCCAGGGCATGGCATGGTTTCTAAAAATGTTTATGCTTTTAACAATCTGGTTTAATGAGGTGTGGAAGGTTTAATGGTTTTAAATGTCTCCAAGGAGAGTGATCAGATCAGGCCTGACTGGAACATTTACCCTCTTTGTATTTCGGCTGATATTTATGTGTTGTCAAAGCCCCTGCGCCTGCACCGAGCACGTTCAGCTCTAAACATCACAAAGTTAGGCCTCTTTTAACATCTTTCCCAGTTCTGAGAAGCATAAATCCATAAATAGAAAGGCTCCAGGTTTATGCCAAGAGCAGTCAACCCTCAAAGCCTCATTTTAGTTTAGTGCAGGGCGAAAGGTCAAGGGTCAGTTTACTCCGAGACACTCCCTCGCTGGGATCAATGGACTTAAAGGATTATATTTCAGGGCCTCGGGAGGATTTTTTTAGTTGTAGTCAGTTGGATGTACTAGTAATCAGATTACTGTTGGATTATGAAATCATTAAGATATTAAAAACTTCCTTCAGACATTTGTGAAGGTGGTTAGAGGAGCCTGAATGTGTTTAATGTATCCATGTCCAATTATCTGCAGTTACTTATAAATAAGCACTCACCTAAATTCTAAACATCTACAAATATTATTAGTGTTGCAGAATATATTACAAATCATTTCTGACAATATCAACATCTAACGTGACTCTGCAGATGGTACTGTGTCTATGTCACAGCTCCATCTGGGAAGGCTTCAGAGAAAGTGTTTGTAAAGAGCACGTATTGGTTGGTGATTGAGCAGACAATTTGTCTGGAGCAGAACAAGATGGATTTTTGTGAGTTTGTGGTAAATCAACCTGTGCAACATCCATATTTCAAGGATAACTTCAAACTGAATTTAATGATATAGTTTACAAGGCCTTCACACTTGGTATGTTAAAATAATACAGAAGTGTAAAATGATGGTGTTAATAAATGAAGCTAGTGTCAATGTGACTCTAGAAGTCTGAATTATATTTTATAAAAATAATATCAAGTCCTATTAGTTTTCAATCACATAAACACCACTCAAGTAACTAAACTGTCCTGTTTTTTCTTTCTCTGAATCACAGCCTGTGATACACTTGACATCTCTGATTGAACAGTGTGCTTTAAACTGTTATTTATTTATTAATAACGTCGAGTGTGTCAGAGGCTTTACATTTACATCAGAAGTTTTAAAAGAATGATGTATTTGTACTAATCGTGGATGTACATGTCATTCTGTGAAGTAGGTTTGCATTTACTATTTTCCCTTCGTTCATGTCCTATTATTAGTGACATGGTCCCTGTGGCTGATGCTCAGTTTCTACAGTATATACTGTATTCTTGTGTTTGCAGTCCAAACACTGTGTTCTCTCTCAAGAACGTCTCGGGTTACTTGACTGTAACCCTGTTCCCTTAAAAAGCGGGAACGAGATGCTGCGTAGCATTACGCTATGGGGAAACATTCTTTGTGTGACCGGTTGTGAAGCACGTGTGTCAAACACGCCAAGAATTGGCTTATAATACCTCTGTTGGTGACGCAGCTCATCAGCGGCAGCTGTGTGATTGCGCGCACCTGAACAGAGGGTATAATAACACATGACGCGAGCGTCTTCAGGTCAACTTTGTCTGAAGAGCGCCCGGACACGCCCAGTGCAGCATTGCAGCGCCCAGCATCGTTCCGGCTTTTTAAGGAACAGGGTTACAGTCAAGTAACCCGAGGCGTTCCCTGTCAGCTACACTCGATGCTGCGTAGCATTACGCTATGGGGAACGAGAATACCAACGCCGCCCGCACTGTAAGTGTCTGGACCCCTCGGGTTGTGAAGTGTGCACAAACACAAAGAGGTCTCAAACACAATTTTGGGATGATGACTCAAGGACATGCAAGCCACAGTAGCATGAACATCCAAGCTATAGAATCTGATGAATGTGTGCGGAGAGGACCAGCCTGCCATCACAAACTTGCTGCAGAGGGCACCTTTTGCTAGAGCTGTTGAAGCTGCAACCCCTCTAGTAGAATGAGCCCTCACACCAATGGGTGAAGTTTGACCGCGCACGTCATTGGCCAGGGCAATGGCATCCTTCACCCAACGTGATATAGTTTGTCTGGTAGCTGCAACCCCAGCTTGCAGCCCCGTAGCATATAAACAGCTGTTCGGACTTACGCCACTGGCTAGTGCGGTGGACATATGTCTGGAGGGCATGTACTGGACACAGTAAGTGAAGTCTCTCCTGCTCGGTGTTATAAATGGCGGAGGACAGAAGGCTTCAAGAATGACCCGGTTAAGGTCGAGAATGGAACTTTTGGAAGATAGTTAGGGTGAGGATGCAAAATGGCTTTGACCAGCCCAGGAGCAAAGTCTAGGCAGGAGGGCGAAACTGACAGAGCCTGCAAATCTCAACCCTCTTGAGAGTGGTAATGGCCGCCAGAAGAACCATCTTTAGAGTCAGAAACTTGACAGGCGCTGACTCAGTGGTTCAAAGGAGTGCTTACTAAGCCCTCCAGCACTATAGCTAGGTCCCAGGAAGGAACTCTAGCTCTAGTTTGGGGTCTCAACCCCGCAATCAGGCGTGGCAAGCCGAAATGGCGGCCACGAAAACCCTGAGTGTGCTAGGATTAGTGCCCGAGGACAGTTTGTCCTGCAGAAACTCCAGCACTGAAACAATCTGGCAGTGGACTGGGTCTGTATGATGTGTAGCACACCAGGCATCAAAGACACGCCATCTGCAGGCATAGGCTCTCCTAGTAGAGGAGACCTAGCGCTCAGAATAGTCTCTACAACAGGGGCTGGGAGCCCGACATCTCTTAAGTGGTCCCCTCAGGGCCAGGCGTAAGGTTCCAGAGCTCGGGCCGGGGATGAAACACTGTCCCCTGTGCCTGAGAAAGGAGATCCCTCCTGGTCGGAATCGCCCATGGCGAGCCGTCGAGGAGAGATATTAGGTCTGAGAACCACACTCTGGTTGGCCAAGCGCAACTAGTAAGAGGCGCAACCCGTTGACGGACCTTCGCCAGGACTCCCGGGAGCAGAGCCACCGGGGGAAATGCATAAAGGCGCAGTCTGGGCCACACATGGGCCATTGCGTCCAGACCCAGGGAGCTGGAGGAGTCAGAGAGAAGTAGAGGGGACATTGTGCTGTCTGCTGTGAAGCAAAGAGGTCCACCTCTGCTTCGTAAAATCTTTCCCAGATTTGGCTCACTACCTCGGGGTGGAGTTTCCACTCCCCATGTGTCACAGCCTGTCTGGACAATAAATCTGCTCCCACATTCATGCGCCGGGGATATAAATCGCCCTGAGGACAGGAACTTGTCCTGAGCCCAAAAGCAGCACCTGCTGCGCTAGCTTGTTCAAGCGGCACGAGCGCAGTCCGCCCTGACGATTTATGTAAGAGACCACCGCTGTGCTGTCTACTTGTACTAGGACATGGTAGCCCCTTAGCTGCTGGAGGAAGTATTTCAGGGCCAGAAATACAGCCTTCATCTCGAGGCAATTGATGTGCCATGCGAGAAGATGGCCTCTCCATATCCCTTGGGCTGGACGGCCATCTAAGACCGCGCCCCAGCCCGTGAGGGATGCATCTGTCGTTAGCATCATGCGAGCGACAACATGGACCTAGGGTGGGACCCAAAGTGAGAAACTGGGGTCTGAACCACATAGATAGTCACGAAGCCCTCGGCGCGTAACCCTTATTTGCTTCAGGGGTTGGCCCTTGGATGAAACCCCTGGCTCTGAGCCACAGCTGAAACGGTCTCATGTGCAGAAGGCCCAAAGGAATTACCGTGGATGCAGATGCCATGAGACCCAATATTCTTTGAAAGAAGTGCACAGTCACTTCCTGGCCTAGCCTGATAGCTTTCAGGGTAGTTAGAATGGACCCGACACGTGCAGGAGACAGATGTGCCTGCATCTCGGTTGAGTCCCAAACAACCCCTAGATATGTTGTCCTCTGAGCGGCCGAGAAACGCTCTTCTCGGCGTTGAGTCTCAAGCCTAGAGAGTCGAGATGAGCTAGGACGACGTCCGATGTCGAAGCACTAGCTCCTGAGACTGAGCTAATATCAGCCAGTCGTCTATGTAATTCAAAATGCGGATGCCCTGGAGTCGCAAAGGAGCCAAGGATGCATCCATGCATTTTGTATATGTACGAGGTGACAAGGCCAGGCCGAACGGAAGAACCCGATACTGGTACACTTCGCTCCCGAAAGCGAACCTCAGGAACTTTCTGTGCTGTGGCAGGATTTCTATGTGAAAATACGCGTCCTTTAGATCGATGGTGACAAACCAGTCGCCTAATCGGATCTGGGACACAATCATTTTATTGTGAGCATTTTGAATTTTAATGCTTTGAGGTAGCGGTTTAACCGCGAAGGTCTAAAATCGGGCGCAGCCCCCCATCTTTTTTCGGAACTAGAAAATACCGGCTGTAAAACCCGGATTGTCTGTCTGGTGGGGAACACGTTCTATGGCCCCTTTGTCCAGCAGAACCTGCAGTTCCTGTGTCAATACATGGGCTCGTTCGGTTTCACGGAAGTGGAGACCACGCCGTTGAAACGCCGGAGGACGATTGGCGAACTGAAGTCTGTAGCCTTTGGCCACAGTCCTTTTACCCACGGGAGATATTTGGCAGGAGCATCCATGCTGCCAGTTTCTCCGAAAGGGGCAGTAGTTTTGGCACGTCGGTTTTTGGGGGGGGATGTAAGACACCCGCCGTCCTGAACCAAGGCAGGAGACGGCCGGACACTTACAATTGCGCTGGAGACTGCTGCACCGAAACGCCAGTGGCGGCGGAGAAAAAACAGCAGACTCCTGAGGGTGTCGACATGGAGTCTTTAGACTCTCTTGGATTTTGTTGCGCCCCACCCGGTGGGAGCACGCCATGGGCGCGCCAATTTCAGGGCCTCTGCTTCTTGGCGGAGATAACATTCCGCAGGTCCGTTCTCTTTGAGCAGCGAGAATCCGCTCCCCAGTCCTTACGAGGGGGCACGATTCGCCACACTCTCCTTCTGGGCAGCCCGCTTTTCTCTGGAAGGGGCTGGACCTGGCCGGGACAGGGTGGCCGACGGTCCCGGCTGCTGAGCACGGCGAGGAAGGAACCTCACAAACACCTCCTCGTAGCGTTTAGCCTCGCGGAACTTAGTGGCGGCGGAGTCCACGCGTTGCCAAAAAGACCGGAAGGCGAGATGGGTGCATCCAGGAGGAAGGCGCGGTCCTTCTCTTTGATGCCCGTGAGGTTAAGCCACAGATGTCTTTCCGTCGACAAAGCAGACATGGAGCGCCAATAGCGCGGGCCGTCTGCTTAGTTGCACTGGAGAGAGGTCTGTGGCACGGCTCAGAAAACGCGTCCTCGTCCACAGAACCCCTGTGCTCAAATCTTTGAGCAGCTCAGCCTGGTATGCCTGCAAACCGCCATGGTGTGCAGTGCTGCACCAGCCTGACCCGCCACCTGGAAAGCCTTCCCCACCAGTGATGACGTGAACCGGCATGGCTTGTTGGGGAGTGTAGGCTTTCTTAGGGAGGACGATGTCCCGGGGAGAGATAGCCGGAGCGTCTCTTCCACCTGGGGCATCGACCCATAACCCGCACCTGTGCGCCCACGATAGTCGAATAAATCGACGTCGAAGGCACAAAAACACGGGACGAATAGGGCTTATTCCATGAGCGTGCCAGCTCCTCATGGAGGTCCCAAGAAGGAGAGACCGCTGTGATCCCTCCCCCTGGCCACCTGACAGAAACCTGTCATCCAGTTCAGAGTATTAAATACTCTAAACTGAATACTGAGTGGCCTCAGGAGCAGGGCAACCCAAAATAATTTAGGGGTGCCCTGCCCCAGGCCACCCAACACCCAGCCTCGCCACTGCTCCTGTAACCACCTGAGCAGCTCCTCAAACGCCGCGTCAGAGCGGGAAGAGCACTCCGAGGCTGCGGCGCCCCCAGAAGCCAGGGATGAGGCTTCATCGACGTGCTCATGGGAAGCGCCGGAGCACAGAGCCGGTGTCTGCCTCATCTGGTGAGAGCGTGAGGACATAGGATCTGATCCCTGCGCCTCAGCCAGATCAACACTCAAAACAAAATTCATGCTGATCATCGTCAGCAATGTGCCTCTGGCACGGAGGAACACATTTCTTACTGAACCCAGCCATGATACTTTTGTATTTATTTTATATATTTTCGTACTGGCACAGAGAGTAGGTTTGCTCACACTTCACACAATGCGATCTGAAGACAAAGAAACCTGAAGACGCTCCCGCGTCATGTGTTATTATACCCTCTGTTCAGGTGCGCGCAATCACACAGCTGCCGCTGATGAGCTGCGTCACCAACAGAGGTATTATAAGCCAATCCTTGGTGTGTTTGACACACGTGCTTCACAACCGGTCACACAAAGAATGTTTCCCCATAGCGTAATGCTACGCAGCATCGAGTGTAGCTTTTGACAGGGAACAGCTAACACCATGCTGCTCACAGTCCTCTGTTCCCTGCTGGTCAAATCAGGGACTGCAGCTAACATGCTTGGTCTACTGTAATATTGTCTTAAAGTCTATTAGGATTCTCTCAGTGTTGCAAATACAGCACAAAAGTCTTATTTTAAACATCATTCCAATAGACAACATTTGCTTTGATGTAAATATACAGGATCTCGTAGTATTTGGACCATTATTATCTGTCTTTATTTAGCGGCGCTCCGGTGATATGATTAGTTACCTTCAACCTGGAACATGGTGGACAAAGGGCAGTGCCAAGTGTGTTTGCAGGTGCCTCCAGCGTGTTAGACTACAGCAGTGACAAACTGATGGTCATTTCTGTCAGAACAACCTTTCAGCCACCCACCTCACACTCCAATCCCTTTCCATCTCCAGCTTTCCTTGTGTCCTTGTGATTAATGTGTCCTACTCTCCACATGCTGCCCTTAAGACAACAGAAGCTTATACCGCTTCCCTCACAATGTCCCCAAAATGACAAGATTAGAAAAGTGGACCTGTAGGTGAAGGCGCTGAAGCAACATGCATGAAGTAGTTTGTTTTTCTGAGTTTGGTCTGAAGCAGAAAAAGGTGTAGCTGCCTGGGTGGGTCGATGTCTTGGCAGTCGTGTTATTGTGAAAACAAGAGTGGAGGGGAGGGGGGGTGTAGCGATTTGAGGGGGTGATTCATTGCAATCTGCCTCAATTCTATATGTGCCCACAGCCCACACTTTTTCTGCTGCACTTACACATGTTTTTTGGTGCCAGTTCATTAAGACTGAAGTGTGTCACACTCAGACTTCACTAATGTTTCTGTCCAACACATGTCTTCACTCTGTCTCTGAGTTTGAATCATTATTACAGCAGCTAATTGAACAGATTAAACTGTAAATATCTGTTCAACACGAGCTGTGGACTCACTGTCTGGACACAATGCTCAGACTCATCTTTTTGATAAAAGTCTGATAGGATTGTTTATTCTGTGGTCCCAGGACGTCCCACCTGCGGAGCAGACCTATTATACAACCTGTTTTCTCACTTTCCACTTTAACTTTAGTTGGAAGCCTTACTCTTGGCCTCGACCAGATCTGGAGCCATTTTCTTCTAAAACTTTAATCTCAGTGCTTTCATATTTCAGCTCTGGGTAGAAGACAATCTAAGTCCTGGTTTTTATTCTTATTCATAGGAAATGTTGAACTTAATCCTGGGCCTGACTCCTACACTTTTATCTTATTCTTTCTGTATTTTTATAGATATGACTCTGGTCTTAATAATCCTTGTCTTTTACATCCGGCCCAGTCCTACAGCTGCAGCACTGCACTCTCTCAGACCCAGCACCTGTCTTTCCCCCAATGAACTTTTAACTACAACATCTATTCCTCTTCCTCTCCTCACCAAAGTCCCATCAAGAAAAACTCAGAGAGCACCACTTTTAAAAAAGACAACCACATTAGTTCAGCTCGGAGAAGTAAGAGGATTTCAAATGTGCATCTAAACTCTCGTAGCCTTGTCCCCAAAGTGGATGAATTTAAAATGATGCTCAAACAAAGGAACACATAAAGACAGTCTCTGAACCTTGGCTTACTCCTGCTGTCCTCACTCCTTCCTCTCAATTGTAAAGGATTGACTCTAGTGTAAAAACCCAAATGGAAAAACTGCTGGAGTTGTCCTGTCTGTCAATCAAAAATATGTGCCTGCTTTAACAAAAATCAAAACAGACCCAGAGTCAGTGCAACTGGTCTTGGATTTGACACATCAACATTCAATTATCCTCATCGTAACATCTAATGGTCCAAACAATAAGACAAATACTTCCCTGTCTCAGATCTCCAGTCGAAGAAAAGCAGCAAAGACAAAAGAGCTTGTGTTTCTGGACGATTTGAATCCAAGTCTCTCAAAGCTCTCGCCTCAAAGCTTGGTCTTAGTCACTTAATGAAGGAGCTACAAGAAGTGAAAAAACACGCAGCTCAATCATTGACCTTATTTTCACAAATCACTGGAACAAGTCTGAATATTCTGGAGAAATAAACGCAGCATTCTCTGACCACTCTCGTGTCGACATGATTAGAAACAAATACACAACTGTTAAAGGACATGCACGTCGTCCAAGTGTGAAAAAAAAACTATTTCAAAACCAGTTCCAGCGACTGGAAAGATGAAAGATCCTTAATGAATCCAGAACAAACCTTATCAAACTTCCAAACAGAAATAGAAACAGTACGTCAAAAATCATCTCTGTCCAAAAAACATAAAGTCAGAACAGGTTCAATTCAGAAATACTACAACTTCTCAAGCAGAAAGATTTAACTCTGAAAATACAGAACATCTAAAACCCAGGAAACAAAAGTACAATTAATGTCAATTAGAAATAAGTGTCTGTTGCATTTTGTAAAACTAAAATGGATTCTTTTCTAAATCAAATACTCAAGAGACTTCAAATCCTAAAATACTGTTGCAAACATTTAAAAACATAAACGTCAAATGTAAAAAGAACAACTCAAATTAAATTCAGATGAACTTCAATGGAGTACTCATCACTGAATATTAAAAAATCACTTTTAATGATTCTTTAGTGACATGTGTAAATGAAGTGTCTTCTAAGTGTCCAGCCTCAAAGCCTTTGGCACAAACTCATCAGTATCATCACATTTGACATTTACAGAACTCTCACAGATGGACATGTGTCAGACCTTACGTTCCCTAAACATCTCACATTCTTATGACAGAAATGAGCCCAACATGAACTTTCTGAACCTCTTTTACATCGTCTGATTCATCTTTGTGTCAGGCTCTCTGTGTTCCCTTCAACCTGGAAAACTGCTCAAATCCTCCCAATATGTAAAGCTGATGACCCCCCCCCCCACACACACACACATTTCTAACTTTAGACCAATCCTTCAGTCATTTCAAAAAGAATGAGACACTTCTCTAAAATCAATGAATGGAATCTGTCAGAAATAACAAGCTGCTCACTAACTGTCCATATGTCTTTTGTCCAAACCTGGTCTGTAATTACTCAACATGTTTACTGTGAGCACATGACAGTGTCATCTTCCACTCTGATCCAAATCCAAATAGCATCAGTTCTAAAGTGTCACCTGATCTTCAAAATCTGGAGAGCATCTTACAATCAGTGTAAAGAAGACAGAAGCATGTGCTTTCACTCACACAGGAAGCATTTATCCAGGTCAAATACAGTCGTTGTGGACAATCCAACACTTTCTATGACACCAACCTATAAATATGTTGGTGTGCTCCTGGATTCTCATCTCTTCTACAGAGAGCACAGTCAGAACCTAACAAAGAAACGACAGCAAACACTGTATGTTTACAACACAATCACATCTGACCTGTCACTTTCAGGATCTGAAACAGATCTACTGCTGTAATCCTATCAACCATCTCATACTGGATGGTTTCCATTTGGACACTCAGCACTAATGATGTTCTAGAGCCAGTGTCCAGACTCTAGAACAGAGCCTACAAGCTCCAGAAGAGACCTCCTGGTTGGGTTCATCATTGTACAGCACTGTCTCAGACAAATGCTCTCACTTTCCCAAAGAACACACATTAATGTTTATTTTCAGATCAAAACAACTCTCTGTCCCCAGCTCTGAGTGTTGTCCTCTCGGCTGTGAACACTGGACATGACCCAATCACAAGATCATGCGTCCTGGCTTTTAAAAACTATTCTGGGCAAAAGTCCTTTTTCACAATTTGACAAAAGTGTGGGACACTATTCCTTCCACATCAGGACAATAAGTTGTCCCACACAGTTGAAAAAGGCTCCCAGACAGTTTCTATTGTGAGCAGTGACAGGCCTAGCCCTGAACAGGCCTCTGTGTGGATGTGATACAGGAGTGTGTGTCTCTGTCGTCTTGTGTCAAGCCCTTGTTTCTTATTGTGCTGCAGAACAGGAACCTGCTGCAAACCACTTCTTTGAACTGAGTCAGGCCCCATTCACTGGAACACAACTGTTGCTTTTACTTTGTCCTCTTTAATAAATGTATTTTCTGACATGTTGGCCTCTGACTGAGCCACTCCAACTGCAGAGGGATTATCACTTTGGTCCTGCTCATCAGCCCCTCCCCGCTCAGGCACTCTGGAGTTCTCTGTGTGGACAGGACGCACTTATGTCCCACGTGTCCACATTCAAAACACTTGATGCTCGCTCACATACACTGTATAATGTCTGTTTTCATGTTTTACAGCAAAAGACACTTGAAGTGAGCCATTGGGATCATTTAAATACATGAAGCATTGCCTCATCAGTGACTGGACGTGCTGTAATCTAGTGTCTTTGCAGCCCAGACACACACATGCATTAGTCATATGTATGTATTTAATATTCATTCTTCCTTCTGCTGCAGGTCAAAGGTCACAGGAAATGAGCCGTACACAAGCACAGAACTCAGCCAGCAGCATCCTGTCACCTGTGGAGTCAGTGTGAAGCCCCGCCCACTGCAGCCCCTCCCACCTGGCCTGCAGCCAACACAGGTGTGTCTCTGAGTCACTCCAGGAAGAAACACACAAACAAGTCTTTTCCTTCAGTCGCATACTTTTCTCTGGGACACTATAAAGTAAAAGCAAAAAGCATGTCAAAATTGACATTACTGTATGACAGTCACATAAATGGGATTGATAAAACATCTGCATTACTTTAGACACAGTTTGTTCTGCTAACAGGGCAATACAGTAAAGCTGAAATACACAGTGTTATACATTACAGTAACACTGTGAATTACCTGTTCTCATTCCGAAAAAGCCTGACAATAGATGCCACAGTGCTCCGACTCAGAATGGGCTGGACCCTTTGTCCAGCATTTCTAAAGGACAAGCCATGATTGATGACATGGTCAATAATTGTTGTGAATTTCATTTGAAACTTGAGCTGGATTTTGTCCTTGCTGCTGCAGCTCCTCCACCACGCATACAAACTCTCCTCTTCCTCGGGCCCCTCTGCCATGGCCTCTTACCTTCCGTGCCTCTGGCCTCTTTGATCCATATTTGCAAATAGCAACACAGAGGTGGCATCTTTTATAGATGGATGAGGACTGATTGCTGATTGAAGAGTTGTGCAAATGAGTTTCACACAGGTGCATAGAGATTTATAATTATGCAAGTAGTTTCTATCAGCTATGAATAGATTTTTCTCTTTGTTCAACACAGTGAATCCAATAGAGTTTGGGGCAATGAGATCTGTGGTAACTGTTTTGAAAAGGGTGTGAAAATGATGAGTGAAACAAATGAAAAAGTGTTAAAACCTTTTCTTCTGCTGTGCTAATAATGTGATGATGAAGATCAAGCGGATCCCAGATTCATTTAGTGTGTCTTAGCAAATGAGAAAAACTGTAAAAGGACTTGACTCATTAAATGTCTAACTTTAGGCTCTTCCTGCTGTTAAACAGTTAAACAGAGCTCCATCGAGAATGATTTTCCCCCTTCAGCTGAACTCAGAGTGAACAGACTCAGAGTCGACTGAACTCACTCTGAACCTGTTTCTGAAACAGGAAACTCTAAAATGTTGAGGATTTGCTTTATTGTCAGGGTCCTTCAGAGTTTATTCTCAGCTGCATTAGTCATATGTATGTATTTAATATTCCTTCTTCCTTCTGCTGCAGGTCAAAGGTCACAGGAAATGAGCCGTACACAAGCACAGAACTCAGCCAGCAGCCTCCTGTCACCTGTGGAGTCAGTGTGAAGCCCCACCCACTGCAGCCCCTCCCACCTGGCCTGCAGCCAACACAGGTGTGACTCTGAGTCACTCCAGGAAGAAACACATGTAGTCCTGTCAATTGTGCCCCAATAAAGTCCTGAAATGATCTTTAATGCAAAACATGAAAAACAAGGGTAAAATGCAATATCCAGTTGGCCACTAGGTGGCAGTGCACAATGAAACGTTCTTCTTCTGCTGTTTTCTGCCATTCGAGCTGCCTTTGAAAAAAAAAGCTGGAAAAACGGGAGCCAGAGCAGAAGTAATTATTAAGACATTTACATTTACATTTAGTCATTTAGCAGATGCTTTTATCCAAAGCAACTTACAAGTGAGAATAACAATGGAAGCAATTTTAACAACACAAGGTACAAAAAGCATAAGTGCACAAAAAACTAGTCAGTTTAAACCCAGCGCAGTATACAATGCTAAGGATAAGAGAATTATTTTTTTTTTTTTTTTATAGAAAGGAATCGATAGAAAGGAAGTAGGATTCAGTGTTTGTCAGTCAGGTGTTGTGGAAGAGATGTGTTTTCAGGTGTTTTAAAGATGGCTACAGAATCTGCTGATCTTGTAGCAGCAGTAGATCATTCCACCAATGTGGAACAGAGCCAGAGAAGTGCGTGAGAGTGATTTTGTACCTTTTGGGGCAATACCACCAGGCGTTGTTCATTTGCAGAGCGCAGGGATCTGGTAGGAACGTAGGTCTGTATAAGTGAGTGGAGATATGGGGGTGCAGAACCAGAGGTGGTCTTGTAGGCCAAGAGCATAGCTTTGAACTTGATGCAGGCGTCAACCGGGGAGCCAGTGTAACCTAATGAATAGAGGAGATCGTGCGCTCTCTTGGTTCATTAAAGACCACTCTTGCCGCTGCATTCTGGATCAGCTGCAGAGGTTTGGTTGTGCAGGCGGGAGTCCAGCCAGTAGAGCATTGCAATAGTCCAGTTTGTACAAGACAAGAGCCTGGACTAGAATTTGCGTGGAGTGCTCTGATAGGAAAGGTCTAATTTTTCTAATGCTGTAGAGGATGAATCTACAGGACCGGGTGGTGCTGGCGACATGACTTGTGAAGTTTAGCTGATCATCGATTACCACTCCCAGATTTCTGGCAGTGCTGGACGGTGTAATGGTTGATGGGCCTAGTTGAATGGAGAGGTTGTGGTGGGTCTTTGGATGGGCCGGAATCACAAGCAGTTCTGTTTTTGCAAGGTTCAGCTGCAAGCGATGGTCCTTCATCCAAAGTGAGATGTCGCTCAGACATGCCGAGGCGCGAGCAGAGACCGTCGGATCGTCAGGATGAAATGACAGGTGGAGTTGAGTGTCATCTGCAGCAGTGATAGGAAAAGCCATGCTTCTGGATGACAGAGGATGTCATGTATATGGAAAGAGTAGCGGTCCGAGCACTGAGCCCTGTGGCACCCCTGTATTGAGATGTTGGGACTCAGAGACCTCATTTCTCCAGGATACTCTGAATGACCTATCCGAGAGGTAAGACTTGAACCATTGCAACGCCATTCCAGAGACACCCATCGCCCTGAGAGAGGACAGGAGGATGTGATGATTAACAGTGTCAAAAGCAGCAGACAGACCCAGTAAGATGAGTACAGATGACTTGGATGTTGCCTTTGCCAGTCTCAGAGCCCGATGACTGAGAGCAGGGCAGTTTCGGTGGAATGACCGCTCTTGAACCCAGACTGGTTCTGGTCCAGGAGGTTGTTCCGTGTGAGAAAGAATGAGAGCTGAGTAAACACAACTCGCTCCAGAGCTTTGGCAATGAAGGGAAGGAGGGAAACCGGTCTGTAGTTTTCAAGCAAAGTAGGGTTAAGAGTGGGTTTCTTCAGTAGTGGTGTGATGCGGGCCTCTTTGAAAGCTGTGGGAAGGACCCAGTGGAAAGAGATGAGTTGATGATGTGGGTGAGAGCAGGCACGACAGATGGAGAGATGGCCTGAAGGAGATGTGTGGGGATGGGATCCAGCGGGCAGGTAGTAGGGTGGTTAGAACTAATGACCTTGGAAACATCTGCTTCAGTTAGAGGAGAGAAGGAAGTGAGCAAACACATATCAGGGGTCTGAATGAGCTCGACAGGTGGTGGCGCAGAGAACTGACTGCTGATGGCGGTCGTTTTCTTTACAAAGAAAGACGCGAAATCATCAGCTGTTAGATCCGATGAAGGTGGGGAGCAGGCGGACAAAGGAGGCGGAAAAGGTTCTAAAGAGAGTGCGCGAGTCAGGTGAGTTAATTAACCTAGAATGGTAGTAGACAGTTTTTGCAGAGGTGACATCAGCGGAGAAAGTAGAGAGGAGAGACTGGTAGATAGAGAGGTTAGTAGGATCTTTAGACTTGCGCCATTTTCTCTCAGCTGACCGGAGGCTGGCGCGGTGCTCGCGTAGAACATCGGATAACCAGGGGCAGGCGAGGATGTGCAGGCTGGTCTAGATGTAAGGGGCATAAGTTGTCCAAGCAGGATGTAGCGTGGAGCACAGAGTGTCGGTGGCGGTGTTAGTGTTTAAAGAGAGAGCTCCTCAGAAGAGGGGAGCTCAGAAGAGACAGCAGAGGAAAAACGGGAGGGACTGAGTGTACGCAGGTTGCGTCGGAAAGTGACCAGCGGTAAAACAATTGCAGTGTCTGGAGAAGTTAGGTCAAGGTCGAGAGTAATGAAGAAGTGATCGGAAGTGTGCAGTGGCGTGACCTGAGTGTGCTGAGTGGAGCAGTATCTTATGTAGATAAGATCTAGTTGGTTACCAGACTTGTGGGTTGCCGATGTGGAAACCTGCTTGAGGTCAAATGATGCAGTTAGGTTAATGAAGTTAGCAGCCTGTGGCTTTTCAAGGTGGATGTTGAAGTCTCCTAATACCACCAGAGGGTACCATCCTCAGGAAGGATGAAAGAAGCGCATCCAACTCCTCCAAGAAATGTCCAAGCTGACCTGGGGCTGATAGATAACTACAAAATGACTTTTAACAGGGTGGGTGATGGTAACAGCATGGAACTCGAAGGAGCTGTTGTCACACAAGGGTGATAGCTGTTTGAACTTCCAGTCAGTAGGAATAAGTAGTCCGGTCCCTCCGCCCCTTCCAGTGAGCGAGGACTGTGGGAGAAAGTGTGATTATGGGAGAGGGCGGCGGGAGTGGCAGAGTCCTCTGGTTTGATCCATGTTTCTGTAAGTGCTACAACTGAAAGACCAGAATGTTGAACAAAAGCTGTAATGAAATCAGCTTTGTTCACAGCAGACTGGCAGTTCCACAAGCCTATTGGGAAAGTAGAAGGGGCAGTTTTTGACAGTGATACAACATGCAGATTATTATGGTTCAATTCAATTTTTGCGTGAAACAGATGATAATTTCCGTGGTGAAATGACAGTAGTAATTTGGAAACACATTTAAGAGCCGAAGAGGAAAAATATACAAGAAGAAAGTAATAGTAGAAATAATAGAATATAAGTGCAAACAATTAGTACAAAAAAGTGCAATACTCAGGTCCTCTGTGGGTGTGTGGCTGCTCGGTGGAGTCGCGTGCAGGTAGAGTCGATGGTCTTACTCTCTCCGGTCTTCACGCGATGAGGGCTGCTACATGACAGACATAGTGGCTACTCCCACTTAAATACCCTTCTATTCAAGTAATTGAATTCAGCAGGTCCCGCCTCTACACACAAACAACTCACACTAGAAACTAGCCGCTAACAGCTGAGACTACACACGGTACACCACGTGCACGGTCGTAGTAAACACACTGCACAGTCTCAGCAGTAACACGGCACAATAAGCTCAAAGAGACAAGAATTACATACACTCACACAGTTCTGTAGGCTTCTGCTGCAAAGATTTAAATTGATTTAGAAAACGATTTAAATTGATTTAGAAAACGAAATATATCCTCAAGGTTGAATTACATTGAAATTTAGACAACACCTGTTGTAAAACGAAGTTATCTCGGTGAGTGAAAACTATCATTTTGTGTTGATTAGCTTGAAGCTAAAATGGTGAAATGACTAAGAAGTTTACATGTCAACGTTACAGTGGATTACAGTGGAAAAAAACAGTCTGGCTATCTACAATAGCAGTGGATGTTACCACGCAGGTACATTTTGTTGTATATTTTGGTATAATGAAAAAATGCATTTTGAAAGGAAATTATTTTGTTGAGTCAGGTATGTTAATTTTGAGTTACTATGCTATACTGTATTTTTGTTGTCAATTCCATTTGGTTGATTTTAATTTTTGTTGTATTGTTGAACATATGGACTCTTAAATGATGAAAAGATGGAAAAATTGACATTTAGTTGAACATTTATTAATTTTCTGCACATTTTTGTGTAGACTGTTTTTTGAGGTTTATTCTGGTCACGGATCCCTGGTGTTTTACGAGCTGGATTCCTCTCTGTTGCTCTGGTGCCTGGTTCCTGATCCACATCCTCAACTAACAGCGCTGCAACGAGTTCCATTGGGTGGTTTGATATGACGCTGAGTATTGAAGGGATGGTTGGACAGTTAAATTATTCGAGTGCACTCAAGGGTAACAGGTTATTTTCCTTTTGAAGGATTTTCCCTTTTTGTTTTGTTTTATGAGATCTCAAGTGGTGCCAATTTGTTAACATCAGTGGTACTAATGTTATGTGAACTGTACTAAATATTGAATTTAGAACAAGGAAACAAGGATATTAAATTGACTAAGAGTTACATTCAACTTTTATCCATTGCCTGTGCTTCTTTTGGAGTGGAGTCTGTGAGTCTTTCGACCATATGATCAGTACACAACCAACCTCCTCATCGTACCTAGATTTGGATAACTCCTACAACAGATCCTTAGCCTGCCTATAAACAGGGCATACCACCGTAGGGTTACACACACAAACAAGTCTTTTCCTTCAGTCGCACACTTTTCTCTGGGACACTTTGGACACTTTGGATCCACTCAGGTTTGACCAGTTTGATTCTTTTCAACAGCACTCTGCTCTGGCTTTAGTCCTGGCTTTAGTTCTGACTTTAGACCTGCTTTAGTCTGGCTTTAGACCTGCTTTAGTCTGGCTTTAGTCCACATTTAGTTCAGGCCTGAGTTAGTCCTGGGTTTCTTCCTGGTTCTAGGCCTTGTTCAAAACTGCTTTATTCATTCATTCATTCATTTTCTACCGCTTAGTCCCGTTAGGGGTCGCGGGTGACTGCAGCCTATCCCAGCAGCTTTGGGCCTGAGGCGGGGTACACCCTGGACAGTGGCCAGTTAGTCACAGGGCTGACATTTAGACATAGACAGTGACAAACAACCATTCATTCACTAGGGACACTTTAGATTTGCCAGTTAACCTATACATGCATGTCTTTGGACGGTGGGAGGAAGCCGGAGTACCCGGAGAGAACCCAAGGTAACACGTGGAGGACATGCAGCAAAACTGCTTTAGTCCTGCTTTAATCAGGTTTGGACTGGATTTAATCAACCTGTAGTTTGTGTTTAATAAGGTTTGGGTTCAGTTCAGGTTTAGTTCTGACTTTAGACCTGCTTTACTCTTGATTTAGACCAATGGTAGTTTAGTTCTGATTTATTCTTGGTTTATTTCCTGGTTGTAGTCCTTGTTGATTATTGGCTTTAGTCTTGGTTTAATCAGGTTTTGTTTTAATTGATGTAAACATTGGTTTAATAAGTTTTAATGCTAGATAAGTCCTGGTTTTAATGTTTTTATTTTTAGCTGTAATAGTATATAGAAATAGTATAAAATGTTTTAATGATGTAGATTTTGTAAAGTGTATATTTCCACATCATGTGTCACATGATGGTGTTGTCTTTACAACAGCATCATGTGACACTTCTGATGAAGGCTACAGGAAGTAGTCAAAACTAGTTGAGCACATAGACACATAGACATGTATATAGGTAGACGCCGCATCGAACGCTACTGCCTATTGGCACGAACGAGCCGTGGAGCCGCCATCTTGGAGGCTTCAAACACATAAAGAGTGTAACTTGTTTGCCAGGTGCAATGAGCTGTCAGCGCATTTATTCAATAATTTCTCACGAATACCCAACTAATTTTAACCTTTTTTGCTGCAAAGGTCATTCATGTAGCTATGATACAGGACACATTGTTCAGCGTATTTTAATATTCATAGTAGGCTTAACAGTTATATAATATTCTGATAAAAGATATAAAGTAATCAGCGTTCAAAATCTAAATATGTGATTTAGGATATAAGGCAATTTATAAACCACACACTATAAATATGATAAGGAAGCAGAAACAGATAGTAGCAGATAAACATTTTAATATTTTGTGAAACAATTTATAATGATTTTGACTAACTCACACACTCTCTCTCTCACTCACACTCACACACACACACACACACACACACACACACACACACACACACACATCTCTCACACACACACACACACACATACACACACACATACACTTCTCTCTCTCTCTCTCTCTATCACACACACACACACCAGGGGTTCCGCTGAAGTAATTACGGTCATTGGCAAAAAATTAAATGTCCGATAAAATTAAATCTCTGGGGTCAAATTGTCCGATTAAAACTGACTAATAACCCCGCCCCCAACACAATCTGAATCGACCGTTTGAAAGTTTTTAAACAACATCGCATGTTGCATTTCAAATAAAGCGCCGCCTAATGGCTATAATATAGACTGTAGTATATAGTGCAGCGTACATATACTAATGTTAAATGTGCCCAGCTTAGAGGCGGAGTGATCTGAGTTTGTTGTAATGTGTTAAGAAAGGCTGTTGCAGGGCTTGACGGTTATTAAAAGAGTTAGGATTAACTTCAAGTCATTCTTCCTCTCACCACGGACAGAGTAAATGAACATAAACAGAAAATACTACATAGACCTAAACCACGAACTATTGAGAGCGTTTCAAATATGGCCAGGCCCAGGCAGACTAGCAGCCTCAGATGTCCAGAGCCAGACAGCTCGCGGAGGCTCCGCCAGACAGCTCCGCCAGACAGCGGCGGAGCTGTCTGGCGGAGCCTCC
Source organism: Perccottus glenii (assembly GCA_024416835.2). Classification (NCBI taxonomy): domain Eukaryota; kingdom Metazoa; phylum Chordata; class Actinopteri; order Gobiiformes; family Odontobutidae; genus Perccottus; species Perccottus glenii. The sequence goes on from JALDQB020000106.1 coordinate 83,965, forward strand.
GCCTCCGGCCTCCGCCACCACCGGAGAAAAAGCCGAAGTGTAGGGAGTACATATACGGCCTGATTATGTAATTTTTTAAGTTACATAAACTGCTTTCAGTTTTCCTCAACTTGACTAATTAAGAGGCGATATTTGACCGGCATATCATCAAAATGTCCGAAAAGCGAAACCTATGCAGTCACTTTGACCAGCACCATTTTTTTCTAGCGGAAACTCTGACACACACACACACACACACACACACACACACACACACACACACACACACACACACACACACACACACACACACTCACACACACACACACACACACACACACACACACACACACACACACACACACACACACACACACACTTCTCTCTCACTCACACACACACACACACACACATACACACACACACACACACACACACATACACACACACACACACACACACACACACACACACACACACTTCTCTCTCTCACTCACACACACACACACACACACACACACACACACACACACACACACACACACACACACACTTCTCTCTCTCTCTCTCTCTCTCTATCACACACACAAACATGGCATCCAACATTAGTGAAACACAGCCAGATTTAGCCTGGTCTCCCTGGCATCTTCTCTCCAGCATCATCTTGTTCAGGCCAGGTTTGGAATCCACTGAACGCAGCCACCTGTAAAAAAAATTGAGAAGAAGCTTTTCAGTGTGTTTGCATTAATAATTTCCTAAAAATTAATTCGGACAACATTAGGCCTACCTTTGTATTGTATGTGGATGTGGGAGGGGAAAATGTCGAGTCTCTCTGAGGTATTTGTATGCCTTTGGACCATGTAGATGCAGCGTGAGCGCAAACTCTCTGTAGTCCTTTGTGTATTCGTGGCCTTGCTTTGCCATGAGGTCTAACTGAAGATCTGAAATGTTATGATTTAAAATGAATAAGTCCCCTTCAGATAATAAATAAAGAGTTTAATAAGAGTAAGAATAACATATACATGAATTTCAAAGTGTTAATTTTGTCTTACCAGAGTAGAATTCAAGCTTCTCTTTGAGCTCTTCATTAATGAGGTTCTTTTCCCTCAAATCCCCCAAAAGACTCTTTACTGTGGTTTTTGCCCTCTTTTCTCTGGCCATGGAATTCTTCTTCTCTCGCTCTAGATGTTCCACTCTTGCCAAGGCTTCAGTGAGTTTGGTCTTAAGAGCGGTAGGAGAAGCAGGCAAGGCCTAGCCACGATCCTAATAGAAAGAGGGATGAACATGGTTTGAGTAATGTTTCACTTCAAAAACATTATTTTGACACCACTAGTTTAATGCCCACATTCTTTCTTATAGTCATCACATGTCAAAGCCACTACCAGCACTGTGTGTGTGTGCGTACCAGTAATGCATGTTCAATGTGTCTTAAATTGTGTTTGTATGGGTTTATTTGTGAGCGTGTTTAATATGAGTGGAAGCACAAAAGTGAGATTTGAATATGTCCAGAGAACATTATGATATGATGTTTAAAGTAGAAATATTCACATCATTAGGCTGAGGTTGTGGGCTTGAGGTTGCCGTTTCCTGGAAATCCTGAGAGGCCATGGACAGGCTTTCTTCAGCTCTTCTGGAGGTAGAAGTAGCCCTGCCCTTTTCCAACTAAAATGATGAAGCATAAAATATAATACAATACATATAAAGGTATAAGCATCTTACCCTGCCATGTGATTGATAATTTACATTTATGAACATTCACATTTATGAATGCTAATAGTTTTATGAGGATACACTACTGTACCTTAGCTGGAACATGCTCATTTGCACAACCAACTGTTCTACAGTACCAACTGTTTACATTTCGCATCATACTTATTTGCACTGTCCATGCTCATTGCACTACCTTAAATCTACTGCTTACCTTAAGCTAACATACAATTGTGTACATCTACCTGTAAAATTCTGTTTATAGTTGGAGACATCTGTATATTACATTTACATTTATAGTACATATTCACCTGTAAATGCTGTTTATAGAAAGAGACACCTGTAATATTTATTTATGGCACACACTCACCTGTTATAGTAATAACCATCTGTATATTTATATTCATTGTACATATTACCTGTAAATCCTGTACTTCTCCATATCCATTGTATATATCCTGCACTTGCTGCTATTGCACTTCTGGTTAGACCTAAACTGCATTTCGTTGCCTTGTACCTGTACTTGTGTAATGACAATAAAGTTGAATCTAATCTAATCTAATCTAATCTAATCTAATACACCTACTCTTTGGAGCTGAACTGGAAAGCTGAAGACGGATGGAATAACACCATCTTGGAGTCGGACAATCTGACCCGCTCTATCAAAATCATCATTCTTAAAATGATGAGAGCAAAGTACTGTTGTATCACTTGCATGAAATCCTTCTCTCCTCAAAGCCACTTCCCACTTCTTCCTCACATCTTTGTCCTTATAGGCACTTAACGTTACCTAACGCTAAAAGAAAGTTTTGTGCATCTAACAAGTGCTTTCGAACTTTTTTCCTATCTGAATAGTAAGTTATGTGGAAAACACTTGAGTTGAGATATATGTCTATGCATAGACATATATATAGGTAGACGCCTCATTGGCCGCTGCGCGACGAGATTTGCGGCCGCCATCTTGAACCGGTCGTACTCATAGTTTCGTTGAATAGCAGCAGTTAAGATGCCAGAGCACTGTGCAGCATTTTATGTTCTAATCGGACATCGCAAATAGGGCTCGGGGGGATTACTTTTCACAAGTAAGATTTAACATTACTATTGTACTTTGGTTGTATTTTGTCCTTAAATCCACAGAATTGAGAAGGAGCAAGGATCTTTGATAGTACTGTACTGAAATCGTAGCTAGCTAACGTTAGCTAGACCAGCCTTTCTCAAACTTTTTTCAGTCTGGGCACCTTTCAAAAATGCATAAAATTTCAAGGCACCCCAGGTTAAAATATAATTTAAAAACACTGCATAACCCAAATTTAAATGCAAATTTCCTGTTTATTTAGACAGGACAGTAATGAAGCGAGCATAATACGAACTGTAAATAACAATAACAATTATAATAACAACTTTATAGCAACTTTATAGCACCTTTTTAAAACACAGGTTTGCAAAGTAGCCTAATTCACAAAATAATTAATCAGAGACACAAATGCCATAAAACCGTAAGAGGTGGACCGCACAATACAAGAATCCAACAACAAATCCTGACCAGGAGAACTAAACTGAAGTGCAGGATGCAGTTAAAATAAAATAAAAAGGGGCAGACATAACAAAAATAAATAAAATCAGATACAATACGATAAGAAAAAGATCCATGTTCCATGCACAAGAGATAAGCAGGATTTTTTTTCCATATAGTGCTTGTTTTCATCCGTGCTATATGCACACACACAAAAAAAATAATAATCCGCAACGAGAGATGGAGAAAGATCTACATGCGCGCATGCAGCGCACATACGCGCTCACACAAGCCGGGGGTGGGGGTGACCACAATCAATGAGAGACGTCAGCCTGGTGCGACGCACACAGCCGCCCTATCCTGGCAGTATGGATGAGAGGCAGACACGGAGCTCCTGGTCGTACGTCAGGCTTGAAAAGCTCAGTTCTGATATTCCGATTGTCAAATATATAGGCTACAAGTGGAAGTGTTTTTGTCGTTTAAACACCTTTATAACGATCGTGTTAGTTGAGCTGTATGCACGATGGGCGCTGCCCGCAGGCGCAGTTCAGAAAAGTTGTGATTTATGACAGCTACTGAGTGCGCGTGTCTCAGGCTCAGTGCAAGCCAACAGAAGCATTTTTTTTTTTTTTTTTTTTTAGCCTACGTAATTTTTTGGCGGCACCCCTGACACACTCAGGCGGCACCCCAGTGTGCCGCGGCACCCACTTTGAGAAAGGCTGAGCTAGACTATGTATCTCCAACAGTTGGTTGTGTAAATGAGCATGTTCCAGCTAAGGTACAGTAGTGTATCCTCATAAAACTATTAGCATTCATAAATGTGAATGTTCATAAATGTAAATTATCAATCACATGGCAGGGTAAGATGCTTATACCTTTATATGTATTGTATTATATTTTATGCTTCATCATTTTAGTTGGAAAAGGGCAGGGCTACTTCTACCTCCAGAAGAGCTGAAGAAAGCCTGTCTATGGCCTCTCAGGATTTCCAGGAAACGGCAACCTCAAGCCCACAACCTCAGCCTAATGATGTGAATATTTCTACTTTAAACATCATATCATAATGTTCTCTGGACATATTCAAATCTCACTTTTGTGCTTCCACTCATATTAAACACGCTCACAAATAAACCCATACAAACACAATTTAAGACACATTGAACATGCATTACTGGTACGCACACACACACAGTGCTGGTAGTGGCTTTGACATGTGATGACTATAAGAAAGAATGTGGGCATTAAACTAGTGGTGTCAAAATAATGTTTTTGAAGTGAAACATTACTCAAACCATGTTCATCCCTCTTTCTATTAGGATCATGGCTATGCCTTGCCTGCTTCTCCTACCGCTCTTAAGACCAAACTCTTGGCCTTGGCAAGAGTGGAACATAGCGAGAGAGAGAAGAAGAATTCCATGGCCAGAGAAAAGAGGGCAAAACCACAGTAAAGAGTCTTTTGGGGATTTGAGGGAAAAGAACCTCATTAATGAAGAGCTCAAAGAGAAGCTTGAATTCTAAAAAGATAAAATAACACTTTGAAATTCATGTATATGTTATACTTATTAAACTCTTTATTTATTATCTGAAGGGGACTTATTCATTTTAAATCATAACATTTCAGATCTTCAGTTAGACCTCATGGCAAAGTTACAATACACAAAGGACACAGAGGACTGATCGCTCACTACATGCCAAAGGCAAAATACCTCAGAGAGACTCGACATTTTCCCACATCCACATACAATACAAAGGTAGGCCTAATGTTGTCAAATTAATTTAGAAATTCATAAACACACAAATTTTATGCACTAAATATTGATTCAGACCTGAGTACAAGATGATGCTGAGAGAAGATGCCAGGATACAGAGCCAAATCTGGACTGCATGTTGGTGTCGAATACAGAAGAGAGAGAGAGAATTGTGTGAATGTGTGTGTGTGTGTGTGTGTGTGTGTGTGTGTGTGTGTTGTGTGTGTGTGTGTGTGTGTGTGTGTGTGTGTGTGTGTGTGTGTGTGTGTGTGTGTGTGTGTGTGTGTGTGTGTGTGTGTGTGTGTGTGTGTGTGTGTGTGTGTGTGTGTGTGTGTGTGTGTGTGTGTGTGTGTGTGTGTGTGTGTGTGTGTGTGTGTGTGTGTGTGTGTGTGTGTGTGTGTGTGTGTGTGTGTGTGTGTGTGTGTGTGTGTGTGTGTGTGTGTGTGTGTGTGTGTGTGTGGTGTGTGTGTGTGTAGAGTATGTGTGTGTGTGTGTGTGTGTGTGTGTGTGTGTGTGTGTGAGTGTGTGTGTGTGTGTGTGTGAGTGAGAGAGAAGTGTGTGTGTGTGTGTGTGTGTGTGTGTGTGTGTGTGTGTGTGTGTGTGTGTGTGTGTGTGTGTGTGTGTGTGTGTGTGAGTGAGAGAGAGAAGTGTGTGTGTGTGTGTGTGTGTGTGTGTGTGTGTGTGTGTGTGTGTGTGTGTGTGTGTGTGTGTGTGTGTGTGTGTGTGTGTGAGAGAGAGAGAAGTGTGTGTGTGTGTGTGTGTGTGTGTGTGTGTGTGTGTGTGTGTGTGTGTGTGTGTGTGTGTGTGTGTGATAGAGAGAGAGAAGTGTGTGTATGTGATAGAGAGAGAGAAGTGTGTGTGTGATAGAGAGAGAGAGAAGTATGTGTGTGTGTGTGTGTGTGTGAGTGTGTGAGTGAGAGAGAGAGTGTGTGAGTTAGTCAAAATCATTATAAATTGTTTCTACAAAATATTAAAATGTTTATCTGCTACTATCTGTTTCTGCTTCCTTATCATATTTATAGTGTGTGGTTTATAAATTACCTTATATCCTAAATCACATATTTAGATTTTGAACGTCTGATTACTTTATATCTTTTATCAGAATATTATATAACTGTTAAGCCTACTATGAATATTAAAATACGCTGAACAATGTGTCCTGTATCATAGCTACATGAATGACCTTTGCAGCAAAAAAGCCCGCGTCAAAATTAGTTGGGTATTCGGTGAGAAATTATTGAATAAATGCGCTGACAGCTCATTGCACCTGGCAAACAAGTTACACTGAGTGGGGCTGACGACCGGTCCAAGATGGCGGCTCCACGGCTCGTTCGTGCCAATAGGCAGTAGCGTTCGATGCGGCGTCTACCTATATATATGTCTATGGTTGAGCAGGTAAAGCCACATTTTGTCCTGTCGGATCAGAACAAAGTATTTGTTTAAAATATTCTGAACCTGAAGACAGAATGAACTTATACCAAAGGTGTATTTTTCATGAAAGTAACAGTTGTTGAACAGTTTTGTAATATTTGTGAGAACTGAGGGAGCAGAAGAATGTCTGTAGAAAGAAAAACACCTGCCTACACTTTTACACAAAGAACTTTTGGCTTTTTTATTTAATCCATTGAATGACTTTGAAAATGTCTATAGATCTATAAATTTATTATATTTTTCATATTTCTAACTGCAGTAAATGTGTTTAATTTAAAAGTCTATCTAAAAGAAGAGTGTGTCCTTGTGTTAATGTCTGTTGTAAACATGGAGCAGACTCTTGTTATTGGCCCTGTTTCCTGCAGGAGGCTCAACCAATCAGAGTTTAAATCTGAACTCAGAGTCCTCCTCGTCAGACCGGCCCAACTCACAGTTCTGTTTCAGAAACAGGTTCAGAGTTAATTTCCTCTGAGTTTAGCTCAAGTCCTTCTCAATGGAGCCAGAAAAGAGGTGTTTTAAAGTGACCTTCATCAGCCTCTGCTCAGACTAAAGCTGCACCAACAAGACCAGGAACAAATACAAACACATCAACATTTACTAAGAATCCAACAGAGTTAACACACTCTGAGTTTGGACTAAAGCTGCAACAAAACCTGTTCAAACCTGCTTTAGTCCTGCTTTAATCAGGTTTGGACTGGATTTAATCTATGTTTCATAAAGGTTTAATAAATATTGGTGCAGGTTCATTTCTGGTTGAGTCCTGAATAAGTCTTAGTTTTAATCTTAGTTTAGTCCCTGAGGATTCAGAGCTGCTTTAGTTTAGTGTGTTGAGCTGCAGTGACTGGTCTGTGGCTGTAGGGGGCAGTGTAGGACAGAGGAAAGGATTAATGAGTGTCCTTTACAGTTTGTTCACTTTGTGTCATTTTGTAGGGCTCTGGACTGAGCATGGATCAGAGTGAGCACAGAGAGGACGGAGCCCCTCCCTCTAAAACCACTGACCCCCCCAAAGCTCAGAGGTGAGATGAGGATCTCTAATGGTCCACCACTGTTCTCCAGGTCAGAGGTCAGCACTAAAACCACTGCACCATCTTTATCCACAGACTTGCTCCTGGGCCCAGCCAAGTCTCCTTTAAAAGTGATGAGTCCATCGGACGAGATATTGAGTTTAAAACAGAAGGTGGTCCACAGTAAGTCAACGTCAGAATACTTTAGAAGAACAACTATTTCCACTTTGTTTCCAATTTGTCAAACATTAAATCATTTCTGATAATTGATGGGCTGTAATTGCTGTAAACAGTTTGTGGTCCAAGTTTAATGAGGAGACTGGTCGATATGAACCACTTTTTTTGTTCAAGTTGCATATGTTTGTCTTAATTGTTCAAGAGAAACTCAAGAGCAGAACTCCTCACAAATTACATTTGTTTAATGTTTCTCTTTTCAGCTAAAAATAAATCCTTTTAAAAAAGTCAATGTCATAAAATTCAATCTTTAACAATGACTTTGAGATTATCTTTTAACTTTTGTTCAACGAACGAGAATAAAAAAGAAACCAGAGTCTTCTGAACCTGGCTCCAGCTGTGAGTCCTTCAGGAGCGACCGGTCAACGGGACGACCTCTGACCTTTTAAAACAACAAAGTAAGATTACAAAAATAGTCTAAAACAATAGAGAACATTGAGTAAATGCAACAAAGTTCAGAATTCTAGAGTAATTGATAAACTTTGTTTGTTCGATTGTTTGTTTTGAGCAGAAAAGGCTAAAATGAAGTGAGAACGCTTCAGATCAGAACAGATTATGGAGGACTGTGGAGACTTTACCCAGAGGCCTTCACAGGCCCAAATATGAACAGTTCTCCTGAATAAAGGCAGAGGCCCATCTGGAGAGGTTTAAGACCAACATCTAAACATTAACATGAAATAAAGCCAATAATCAATCACATTAGAAACATCTGGCTCCAGCTCCATGTGATAATTATTCATAAGGTGCTTTATTAAAATGATCAGAGCTCACTGTGTTTGACTCGTTCACCTTTCAGACTGAGACAGAACATGAATAATGTGAGTGTGGACGAAGAGGAGGCCCAGTCTTCACAGAGCCATTATAAAGAGAGAGGTGTGTTCATGAAGGAACCTCCAGATGGCAGCAGTGAGCCAGGGCCCGCTCCAACACAGTGAGTAGCATCATCAGCTGTTTGTGTTTGATTTAAGAACACTGTGGTTCACCTGAAACAGCACAGGACACATTCATGGAGCCACTGCTTTAACTGAGGCTCAGGCCCAAAAATAAGAATATAGTGTCTGAAGGAAACTGTAAAGTGTGTGTTTTCTGAACAGAACAGAGTCAGAGGAAGTGCTCACTGCTGCTTATTAACACTCACTGTACAATAAATCCTGTTGTTTTAGAGATGAGTGTCACAAACAGAGAGCAGTGTCTCCAGTGTCCAGCTGTGTGTCTCTGAAGAGCGACATGTCCAAGGACCACCCTCCAGACTTCAGTAATGAACCTGGAGCTCCACAGAGTCGACTGTAAGTGATGCACTAATATCATTTATATTTAGAAACTCCAGTTTCCATTCTCCAATTTATTATTCATATCATCATTTATTTCAATAATCATAAGTGTATATTTAATTTAATATATTATTGACAAAACAAGGACAAAGAATAAATTCACATTTAAACCTTTAGATCTTTTATATTAGATGTATATTATTCAGTGAATGTGTCAGTTTTCTGTGGGACCATGATATTTCATCAGTCTGTGTGCTACACTGTTCTCTGAGGAGTGGCCTCACACTTTCCATCGATAACAAGTCCATAAAGTCTCTGGGCCAGTTGTAGATATTAAAACTGGTTTGTGTGTTTTCCACTTCATTAGTTTAATTCTTTTTACTGACATAAAACCTAATGATGCAATCCTTTGTTTAACCTTTGACCTGGTATTTTGTGTGGTATTCTCAAGGACGCACACATCAGGATGTTTAGAGGCATGTGGTTAAAAAAAATACCAGTTTTTTTTTATTTACCGTATTTTTCGGACTATAAGTCGCACCTGAGTATAAGTCGCATCAGTCCAAAAATACATCATGACGAGGAAAAAAACATATATAAGTCGCACCGGACTATAAGTCGCATTCATTTAGAACCAAGAGAAAACATTACCGTCTATTTACATGTGTAAATACACACACGAATCTCTCTCCTGGCATTTTCTCAAAAGTTACGTATTTATTATTTCTTAAACATTGTCAACACATTAACTGTGCACCACACCTCATTCATTGTTTTACTGATTATATTTCTGCTAGAGGTTAATACTAGAGTTGCTGTCGTTTTGTGAACAGGGCATTTTGTTTGTGCTAGCTAGCTTACATGCTAGCGGGTTTTTAACAATTGAGTTAGCGCTTAGCATACCTCGAGTGTTGTGCTTCATTTATTTAAAATCCAAGACCAAGAACAGATATTGGTAGTCTGGCAAGGCAATTTATTCAGCTAATGGTACACAAAGTACACAGAACAACAGGCTGAATATGTATGTTAACATAACACATTAATAGTTAGCTACATAATAGCATAAAAACATACCTGGAAGGCTGAATAGGCTTAAATTAACAAAACAAGCCAGCGAGTCCAACAGTTACCGGTAACACTAAACAATTTAAAAAAGCTTCCGCGATCTTATTCCACTTCACTGAATCCGTTGAATTGTTCATCCTCTGTGTCGCTTTTGAACAACTCCGCCAACTCCGGAGGAAGACGAAGCGCCGTCTCTTCTTCTTCTGCGGGGCTGTCGTCAGACTCCGCATCAGTTCCAGTTATTCCAGCCTTTCTGAATCCCGACAGGATGGTTTCGGTTGTCACTGAAGCCCATGCTGTGTCGATCCATCCAAGGACTTGCTGATAAGTTGCATGGCGCATTCTCCCGGTTGCCGTAAAGCTGTGCTCTCCATCCACCATCCACTCCTCCCACAGGCGACGCAAGACTGCCTTAAAGCTCCGGTTCACAGAGATGTCAGTGGCTGGAGTATTTTGGTTAAACCTCCAGGGATGATGACAGGTATGGAGTTGCACGCTTTTATTTTGTCTTTGAATTGTGGCGTTATGTGCGCTCGCATACTGTCCATCACAAGCAGGGCTTTGCGTGTTTTAAAGAAGCCATCAGGGCGCTTAGTGTAGCACTTTGTAAGCCAAATGTTCATCATTTCTTGATTCATCCACCCTTTCTCATTCACGGCCACAACAACTGTGGGGGGAGATTCGTCTTTGGGCATGGTTTTCCGTTTGAAAATGACCATCGGTGGCAATTTTGATCCATCTCCACAACATGCCAGCACCACTGTGAAGTGCGATTTCTCATGACCAGTTGTCAGTATATTCACACTTTTCTGCCCTTTCTCTGCGACACTTCGGCCCATGGGGATGTCAAGCGTGAGGGGACCTCGTCCATGTTGATAATATGGTCCGGTGATACGTTGTATTCATTAACCTGCTTTTCAACGAACTCACGGAAACTGTCGACCTTAGCTTGGAAGTCTGCTGGCAGTTTCTGACACAATGTTGTGCGTGCTCTGATAGAGAGGCGTTTGCGTTGCATGAAGCGGTAACACCAAGAAGGCCCGCCAGCAAAATCATTTATATTCATCTCCTTGGCTACTACCATGGCGTGGAGACGCAACTGCACCGTTGATAAGCCTCTCCCGGCAGCGCGTTGTTCAAGCACCCATCTGTGGACTCGTTCCTCCAGCTCTGGCCATCTTGCTTTGAGCCCGCGGTTAGCTTTTTTTATTTTCTTCATTTGAGTTAGAGTAACCTCTGTTTTACGCCAGTCCCTCACAAGTTTCTCACTTACTCCAAACTTTCTTTCTGCTGCTCGATTACCGTTTTCGGCTGCATATTTGACTATCTGCAGTTTGTAATCTGCAGAATAAGATTTTCTTTTTGGTGGCATTTTGTTTGCATTCAGTCTTTCTCAGTTGTCTTTAAGTTAATATTTCAGCTAACAGTTTTCAGTGGTAGGCTACAGGAGCACTGAGCAGCATAGAGCACCCTCTCGTGGCTGTAGATGGTAATGTTTTCTATTGGTTCATTTCTCTCGGTTCATTTTTCTCGGTTCATGTCAAATAAATTGATAAATAAGTCGCACCTGACTATAAGTCGCAGGACCAGCCAAACTATGAAAAAAGTGCGACTTATAGTCCGAAAAATACGGTAATCCAAATATTTTGTTAAGTGGAGTTTTAATTTTTATCCGGGGTATTTTATTTCTTGTGATTTCCAGACAAAGGGGGCGGTCCCAGGTGAGATTAGAATGTACACTGGTTAAGAGGGATAACTTCACTTTTACTGCTGTTAATGTTAGAACCTGAAAGTTTACAAATGTTTCTAAAAGATTTAATAACTGAGAAATAGATTGAATGGTATTGGACAATGTCAACAAATAATCATCCACAGAGGTTAGTTTTAAAATGGTGTCCTCCCATGTGTTACAAACTCTGACTCAGTCAGTGAGTAACAATGAGGGGAGACCACACTTCAGACTGAAGCTTTTATTCTGGTTTAGAGACAATGACAATCACATGATCTGACAGTATTATTTAAGGATTGTAAATGTAAATGGCATGCATTTATATAGCGCTTTTTGCACCCTTCTCGGGCACCCAAAGCGCTTTACATCGTGCTTCCACTCACCCCATTCACACACATTCACACCTGGGGCAGACAGAGATGGGGGCTGCCATACACACGGCGCTCAACCTTCTCCGACCACCACCAAACACACCTCTACAGTCACACACATTCATACACCAGTGCTACGGACACTGGAGGCAAGGTGGGTTAAGTGTCTTGCCCAAGGACACAACGACAGTATGAACTGTGGGGAGAGCGGGAATTGAACCTACTACCTTCCGGTTGAAGGACGGCCGCTCTACCACTGAGCTACTGCCGTTACGTTACTGCCGTAACGTTCACAGTAACGTTGTTCTGTGAACGTGAATCAGCTTCAACAGGACTGTTGTTTTACTGACCAGTGTTCCCTGTAAACGGCCTCTGAGACGATCTGAAAAGAAGTCAGAGCAAAACAACTTGTTTTGTTAAAATATGTTTGTCTGAATAGAATATGAAAATAAAAGAGTGAGAAGAACTCATTTAATTTAAAGCTGTTTTGTTCCAGGTGAGCATAAGAGGAGTCTGCAGCAGAGATGTGAAAGTGTGTCTGAAGGAACTGAAACAGGAAGTAGAACAGCTCTGAACAGGATCTACACTGAGCTGTACATCACAGAGGTCAGTGAAGAGGTCAGTACCCAACATGAGGTCAAGCAGCTGGAGACTCAGTCCAAGAAGACTGTCCATGACACTCCAATCAGGTGCCACGACATCTTTAAAGCGTTAGCGTCCGATCAAAAGCCCATCAGAGTGGTGCTGACCAACGGCGTGGCTGGAGTGGGAAAGACCTTGTGGGTTCTGAAGTTCACTCTGGACTGGGCCCAGGGCTTAGAGAACCAGGTTCTGGATCTGGTGGTGCCCCTGTCGTTCAGAGAGCTGAACCTGGTCCCAGAGCAGGACTACAGTCTGCTGACGCTGATACAGGGTTTCTATCCAACGCTACAGAAGCTGACGGCAGAGACGCTGGCCGACAGGAAACTCCTGTTCATCTTCGACGGCCTCGATGAGAGCAGACTGCCTCTGGATTTCCACAAATGTCAGGTCATCTCTGAGGTCACACAGAGGTCACAGGTCAACGTGCTGTTGGTAAACCTCATCAGAGGCACACTGCTTCCTTCTGCCCTTATATGGATCACCTCCCGACCGGCAGCAGCCAATCAGATCCCTGTGAGGTGTGTGGACAGGGTCACAGAGGTCAGGGGCTTCACTGAGGCCCAGAAGGAGGAGTACTTCAGGAAGAGGTTCACAGATGAAGAGCTGTGTGACAGAGTCCTCTCCCACATCAAGATGTCCAAGAGCCTCCACATCATGTGCCAGATCCCAGTCTTCTGCTGGATCACAGCTGCAGTCCTGGAGCACATGTTGGGAACCGAGCAGAGAAGACCACTGCCCCAGACCCTGACCGACATGTACGCACACTTCCTGCTGCTGCAGACTCACAGGAAGAGGCTCAAGTACCAACATTCCACGGATCTACAGCTGACACAGGCCGACTGTGAAGTCCTTTAGAAGCTGGGGAGGCTGGCCTTTGAACAACTGCAGAAAGGAAACATCATGTTTTACCAAGAAGACCTGCAGCAGGTGGGTCTGGACCTGACCCAGGCCTCGGTCTACTCAGGACTTTGTACAGAGATCTTCAAACGAGAGACGCTCATCTTCCACAAATCAGTCTATTGCTTCATTCATCTGAGCGTCCAGGAGTTTCTGGCTGCGCTTTACCTTCACAACTGCTTTAACAACAAGAACACAGAGGAACTCAAGAGGTTTCTGAGACATTTGGACCAAAGTTCTACAGTAGATCACTTCCTGAAAAAAGCTTTGGGAAAAGCTTTTAAAAGTAAAAATGGCCACCTGGACCTGTTTGTGCGCTTCCTTCACGGCCTCTCTCTGGAGTCCAACCAGAGGCTTCTGGGAGCTCTGCTGGGTCCAACACAGATCGACTCAGAGACAAGACAAAGAGTCATCAAGAACCTGAAGAAGATGAACACAGACAGAATCTCTGGCCACAGATTTAAACGATACTGTAATTAAACTGAAGCACTGCACATTATGGGATGTGTCATAGTTTTTTGCCTGAACAGCTGCAGGGATTATGTGGGTCACTGAGTTTGGTGTCAATCATTTCCAGATGGTTTATGTGCCACTGTTTTTGTTCTTTCAATCTTTTTAAACTTGATTTATTTCTGTAGCTCTGCTCTCGTCTTGTGTCTCAGCCACAGTCGGCCACAGGACGGGCTTAAACACACACACCCCAACCTCACAGAGGACGACTGTCTGTGTCACTTGTTCTTTCTTTCTTTTGTTTTTCTCAGTGTCTTTGTAAAATGCACAATGTTGCTGAAATGAATGAAGCATAAATCTGAAAAGAGAGGACAGTAATAAGCCTCACTTTGGCTCCTGCTCATGGAGCATTCATCCAAACACATTTAAAAATCCCTTCATGTTTACAGCATGTTACAAAAGGACCTTCTGCTGAACTCTGAAGTGTTTTAGACTGAGAGCTCTGTAAATGTGGGTCTTCAGTCACAATTATATTTTTACAAGACTTTATGAAGCTTTTTGTCTGATTTTTCAACAGATGTGAGATATTTAGTGTTTTTAATATTTAGTTTAGTGTAAGGAGCTTTGACAAAGAAGAAAAGGTCGGGACAATAATGAAAAACAGTCAAATATGTTTGTATCTGTTGCAGCTGGAGATAGTTTTAAACTTTGAATTTAAAGTGAATAAATGTAGTTGTGTGACCTGGACGACTGAGAACCTTTACATCTCTAATGTTTGACTTAATGTTACTGTGTTTACAGACTTTATGGTTGTGGACTCTCAAAGATTCACTGTGAAGTTCTGTCGTCGGCTCTGAAGTCCAGTCCCTTTCTGAGAGAACTAGACCTGAGTTGGAACAAACAAATAACCTCAGGAATGAAGGAGTTGTGTGAAGGACTAGCGAGTCCAAACTGTCGACTGGAGACTCTGAGGTCAGTCACTGGTCCTTCTCTTCTTTTCACTGACTCTTGGGTTTGAACAAACAGCTCATAAAGTCACACTGTATCATGTTTATGAGAGGGATGCTTGGCCAAAGAACAAATGAAAAGTCTTCAGTAAATCAGTGTCAGTCTTTTTCCAATCCACCGAGCTCAGAAATAGTGTGTTGTACTTTCTCCTCTTTTTTTGATCCATAAAAGTCCAGAGCTTCTCTTTGAACCAGATCACTTTAAAAAGTCATATTTTCATTTACATCTGAATGTAAAAGAAAATGTGTCTTGGACAAACGTAAATGAAGAAAGTGTTTGATGGAGGCAGACTTTGGACTTTTACAAACTGTGGTATTTTCCTGAAAAAGTGAGCTGGGGGGGGGCTCAATGTAGAACCGCTCAATGTAGAACCGCCACTGATTAGGGCCAATCCTCACAAACGCACAGATCAAGTAAGTAATTCCATGATTCTTACCTTAAATCAGAAGTGACCACAGAGGCCTGGGGTCTTCTGTCTTTGCTTTCCGTCCTGTAACCCAGGATGTTGAGGGTCGGTGACCGGCTTTAATCCAAGATGATACAAAAGGCAGAGGGTCAAATTGCTCCAAAGGGGGTCCATTCAGATCCACGAAGAGAAGCGAGGAGAGGCTTTGTTCACGCAACTTGTTGCGATACTTGCTGTCAGTAGAATTCACGGCAGAAATCCCCTCTCACACTCAGCTGAGGACGGCAAGTAGGTCAGACTTGCTGTTTGAAGTTTGACAAGCGTTTTCCCTGGTGCTCTGTTTTGCAATTTAAAGTCCCGGAACTCCTCGACAGCCTCTCGAGCCTGTTCTCCCAGTGTTTTTGCCAATGCTCGAACCTTCCCCAGTTAGTTAGTTTCCCCATATAGGATAGGGGCGCTATGTTGCTGTGGCCAAAAGCGTTTATCTAGCGTGTTAACCTTTCCTGTTTCTGTCTCCTAACTGTGGTTGGAAGATACAGGGGAGATCCGTCTTCTCCAGGGCCGGAAGTTCTCCTCCCGGGTAGGCTTGGGCGGTATCCAAATTTTGATACCGTCAAACCTCCTCCCTATTTTACCTCGGTATACGGTATTACCGTGAATAATTTAAAGAAATATGACGTAAGGCTCAGACAGCGTCACCAAGCTGTTGGCTTGTGCCTAAACTGTTCAGAAACTGAATACCAAACACTAATACTGAAACAATAACAAAATAACATGCACAACAATATAAACAACTTTTATTAGCAACAAATAGCAGTTTATAAAAAGTGCAAATACAAGAGTCAAACAGAATTAAATGAACATAAACATCCAGAACAGTTAAGTAGTTTTTGAGAGTGTGGGACCTCTCATAAAGCACAGCACACAGCCATCACTTTTATTACGATCGCTGCTTTGATTAGTGCATTCTCGCTGACTATGTTTACCCCTGCCTCTCCCTCCTCTACTGGGTAAAGTGTCAATAGAAGCTGCATTATTCCTGACACCCCCGTCACTACCGCGGCCACGGCAGTACACCCGCCCCGGCTTCTATCACCTGTGCTAAAGGTAAAGCTGCAGGTGCTAAAGGTAAAGCAGCAGGTGATAAAAGTAAAGCTGCAGGTGCTAAAGGTAAAGCAGCAGGTGATAAAGGTAAAGCTGCAGGTGCTAAAGGTAAAGCTGCAGGTGCTAAAGGTAAAGCTGCAGGTGCTAAAGGTACAGCAGCAGGTGCTAAAGGTAAAGCAGCAGGTGATTAAGGTAAAGCTGCAGGTGCTAAAGGTAAAGCTGCAGGTGCTAAAGGTAAAAGCTGCAGGTGCTCACGCGCTCCGACTTCCCTTCCCAACCTCCCCTTCACTACCGCGGCCAGAGCGACTAGTTTTCCTCCCGTTTCTTTCACTGATGTTTGGTAAAATGTGTGAAAAACAGGGTGTGTTTTATGAGAGACACTGAGAAAGGCACGAGCAGCGGCACCGCTGTCCAAGTTACACACGCACTCACTCTCGCTCATTCTCACTTTCACTCGGCTGAAAAGACTCTAAAGGTAGATGTTCTCCCTCAGAATCAGAGTCAGCCATTACTAATACCAAAGCTTCATCACAGGTGTATTTTTTATTTGTTAATTTCATGTTTATCAGCTCGCGTGTAGAGAATGAGGCTTCTATTGAGCCGTTCTGACACTCCCACTGAGACGTGTCTTTGAGGTCTTCTTCTACAAATTTCTTTAAAGGGTAACTAAACCCCTGGTCAAATCGTAACTCCACCCACTCACAAAATTTGAAAAATGCTGGAAAAGTGGGCAGAGCCCAGCAGAGACAGAGGGGACAAACCGAGGCGGAGCTCAGCGGGCGTGAACCTGAGACCGCAGTGACGGATTGATTGACAGCAGCTGTCAGACTCGCAAAGATGGAGGCTTGAAGGAAGCTAGTAGCTTTGCTACGAAGCAATCCTTCTAAGTGGAGGACATTTCTGTGCACACAGGGCTAGAGCCTTATCAGTTTGTGCCACTGGCTCAAACCGCGGTCTCAACAACTCCCAAAGTTAAAGAACGAAGTCTTACAGCACAAGAGAGAATGGGGCCTGTGATAAAACGTTAGCATTGTCTAATTTAGGCTAATGCTTAGCAAATGCTAACAAAGTTTCAGAAATTGCAAACCTATGCATTTACTTTGATTTTGGTAATTAGTGTTAATTACACACAAAACAGAGATTTCAAGTCTCCCTCTACAACTGTTAAAAAACTCTTGTCTTGCAGCTCACTGGTCCTGGGAGAGAATGTGTTATAGAGATACTCAAGGTATAGCTATGAAATAAGACCAGTGTCAAGTCCAGTTAATTTAATAAGTATTATGCACAAAAGACACAACTCTAACCAAATATAATAGTTACATCCAAAACAAAGTAGTGATAAACATTGTTTCTCATGTTGTAGGTAATGCACAGGTGTGACGGGTTGGTGAGTCGGCTGCATAAGTCCATCCAGACTTTGAGGCAGTAACACTAAACCCCTGTGTTACAGGCTCTAACACTTGTAATGTAGTGTTACACTTATCTTCAGCTTTTTGGTGAGACGTGGTTAAACAGGGTAGTTCCAGGAAGAAGAGAGCAATGTTTTTATAAATAAGTAAATTTAATGTTTTACTCTCCACTTCCACATACTGTACATGTGCACCAGCTCTTTCAGCGGTTATAGACACCTGTCTGCTGCAGTGTGGTCAGGTGGTGCTGGGGATACCTGGGCCAGCAGGTACAGGTCATACCTCCTTGTGCTGTCCTCACAGAGGATTCCAATACTGGATTTATAAATATAGTTGGTATATAAAAAATTTAAATATGAAGAAACATTTATACCTGGAGTTACACACAAAACAATTGTTTAAAAACATGCATTATACAATCAGCTCTAAAACTCAAAATGAACATGAATCAACATAAACATTTACAAAAGAATGTCCCTTTTCTCAAACTGCCTTTACAGAATTCTTATATTCTTTAGAGATTGTTCTTACAGTAAGCATTTTATATTGATATAATATTTTATATATACACAGTTAATTTAAATAAAAAATAAATGTCATAGTAAATTCTCATCCATCATTTCAAGGCAGGTCCAAACTTTGTAAATGGTGCACAGTCAGGACAGAAGCTTTTTACTTTGTGTTTGAAAGTCACTGTCAGTTGCACTTATTGGAGCGAAGATTGTGAAATGCAAGAGCCAGACTTAAACAGACTGATCATAACTTCATGAGCTGTTCCAAAATCTTTAAGAATCTTGAGTGTGTTCAACAGTGTATTAGTGTTTACATTAGTCTAAATGTAGTCTCAGAAACTATAGAGCTAACTGCAGTTTTCAGAGTCTGAATCCAAGATGACAGACAGCAGCAAAGTTGAAGGATGAAGTATCTTCAGTGAAGTGACGCAGGAACAGTTAACAGGTCCTGAAAATAAAATAAACATATAAACATGATTTTATTTCTTAAATTAGACCATTTTAATGACAATAAAATGATAGATTATCACACACCTCATGTGTTCTTGTTAGAGTATTTAAAACAAGTAATTGCACTATAACAGCAAAACAAACAAACCAAACTAAAGAATGGGAATAAATGCATTACCTTCAGCAGTGACACCTCACACCGTTTCCTCATTATTGGAGTAGAGCTAGTCCTGGGACACTCTGGCAGCTCCATCAGTGTCTGTGTCACATGACACACTCCTATTAGGCGTTCTGGCCTGGGTGGCTGCAAAAAAAGAGTTTCACAAATAATTTGTTATCTTGATTATATGATGAGACCCAAACATCTGGGTCCACAACTCACAAAAACTGCACAATCCCTAAAAGATGCTCTGCCTTTGCACAATCAGCCTTTTCATTTCAAACCATCAAACAATGGAATCAGATCCTAGACAGTCTGAAATTCTAAATCTGGTACAAAGCATATTTTTTCTTGTGAGATTATTGCTTTTGTACATGGTGCCTGAGTGTAGTGACCATTTGCAGTTCACTGTGACCAGGACGCAGGCAGCCATGAACTGTATTCCCCTTCACAGTTCAACGGGAGGTTTACAACGCATAGATGTCAAAGCCCTGACAATTTATGCCGCCAAATCCTCTCCAGACGCATCTAAGTGTTTACTTTATCAACAAACCAACGTTTCACAGCTCTGTGCTAATCATCCACAGATGTTTTCTTTGTTTTCCAAGGACAGAAAACTCCGAGATAACTCTCCCAATAACAATAACTCTCTTTAGACCAAGCAGATCAAAGGGGCGTTATCCACCAACGAGAGACCTGTTGGCGCCAAGACGACAGCATCTGCTTTGAAAATTTATTGTGTATTGGCCAACAAAGGGCTGAGACAGTATGAACGTTACAACACTGCCCCCTAGCGACAGCAGAGAGGAACTCTGCTGAATTCTTTTTAATCAAAACTGACTGTTCTAACTTCTTTGTAAACGAAAAGTTTACACGGACTCGGACATTTCAGGAGTAAAACATTTGTGTAATAAAAGGGAAATGCTAAAATGATGAACTAATGTTTCTTTCACAGGATTTCGAGTCACGACGGAGAATCCTTTCTTTCTCAGCTTTACAAGTTTACAGTCAATAAATGGTTGAATGAATTTTTATGTGTTAACAACATGTGTACAAGACATTCTATCGTTATAACCTGCATTATCAAATATATGTGTGCGCTTATATTTGTGTTTAAAATCTTAAATGTCTGTGGAACGATGATAGTTTGTTTGAATTACGACTTAGGCGTTTCCCCAAACAAGCGGGCAGCCCCAGAGACACACCCCCTCTCTAGCAGAACAAAACTTCCGAGCACGCAGGAAGTGCTCTCTCTTGTTCCGCCCTTCTCTACAACCCGCTCGAGCTCCTTTTTCCAAATCTGTTGAAGCCTATTCCGCTTCGTAAGATTTTTCTTCTGTGAGGCCTACAGCCTCATTTTTGCCTCCGTCCCAAGTAATTTGGCTACTTGCGGACTCCTCTCTCTCTAGACGCCTTTCGTCTTCAAGTTTGTACCGTTTTAACCGGCCGGTTAAAACGTGATTTTATTTTTAAAGCTGCACATTGCCTTTGTTTGACGTCATCTCCGGAGACGCACTTGAAGTTGTAGTTTATAGAGAACTACAGATCTCGCCAGCCCTCACAGTCGTTTTAAGCCAGAAAACGACTCCTGAGAGAATATTTTTCAGTGACTCAGTTATTATTTTTCAAAGACTCTGAGCTGATTCTTGCCTGATGCCAATGGCAAGGAAATAGACTTCCACGTCTTATACAGTCGACGCCTCCCACCACTCCAGCCCCGGTAGGCCGTGAAACCAGCCAGCGGCCCCCGGTCAGTCTCTGACGGCGACTTGGATCAGCGACATTTCCCGGTTTCGACGGCCCGCTTCAGGACTGAAGCAAACCTCTGGACCTGCTACGGACCCTCAGGAACCGTTGCCGCGACACTCAGTAAGCCGCACAGACATACGAGAGTTTGGCGTTAAACTGTATTTGATAAGCTCAAATCAATTCACCAACCTTTTTAAAAAGCCCCCTTTTTAATAACTCAACCAAGTTTTAATCAAACAAAATATCATCCTCCACAAGTTAGATTCAGTAACTTTGTTGGTTTCATTTTGTTTCAATCATTATTTCAATTATATGTCAATAATTTCTCCTTTGTGTCCGTCCATCCATCATTTAATTTTGTATAATTTTAATAAAACCCCATAAAATGTTAAAGATTTGATTTGGTTTTCTTTTGATTATTTTCAGAATTATATCCGAAAACAGGTTAGAATTCTCTTCCTTCAGATTAATTGAGACTTAATCAATATAATCAGTTTTCCAGAATCATCTGGTGGTGCCCCTTTTAACGAGACAAATTTGATAATAAAATATTCATTAATAATTTACCCAAATTAATAAATTAATATTTCTTATCACCTTATATTATAACTCATACACTACACTGAGAAATAAAGAATAAACAAAAATTAAACATACAAAAGCTTCACAGTATTCAAACTCACCTTTGCTTCACCTGCAGATCTGCAGCGACTGGTTCAGACTGGCACCCAGTTTCAATGGTCATCTTAGGCAAAACAAAAGATTTGTGTTATTGTTTACAATTACAGTATTATATTAATTCATTTTAGAGATTTTAAAATGTTTATAAAAAAGGATATTAATAACACAAATATTCTCATTACTATTGAGAATGCCATTACCAGGGCATGTGCGGAGCAGCTCACTGGGGTTTTTACAGACATTTTCAACCTGTCTCTTGCCCAAGCAGCTGTACCAACATGCTTCAAATGCACTTCCATTGTGCCAGTGCCAAAACACTCTAGTCCAAGGTGCCCCAACGACTACCGCCCTGTAGCACTCACACCCATCATCATGAAGTGCTTTGAGCGGCTGATCCTGGAACACCTAAAAGACTCCATACCACCCACATTGGACCCGCATCAGTTTGCTTACCGCAGCAATAGGAGCACAGAGGATGCAGTTGCTATGGCACTGCACTCTGTGCTCACCCACCTGGACAATAAGAACTCTTATGCACGTATGCTGTTTGTTGACTTCAGCTCAGCATTCAACACTATCATCCCGACCAAGTTAATAGCCAAACTTGAAGACTTGGGCATCAATACCTCACTCTGCAACTGGATTCTGGACTTCCTGACCAACAGACCCCAGAATGTCCGATCTGGATCCACCTGCTCCACATCCATCACACTTAACACTGGTGTACCACAGGGCTGTGTGCTAAGCCCATTTCTCTACTCCCTCTTCACCTCTGACTGCAAGCCTGTGTTTGGATCCAACGCCATCGTCAAGTTTGCAGGCGACACTACAGTGATTGGTCTCATCAGCAACAACGATGAGACTGCCTACAGGAAGAGATCCAGCACCTGTCCACATGGTGCAACGAAAATAACCTGCTCCTCAACACCACCAAAACGAAGGAGCTCATCGTGGACTTCAGGAAAGAGTCTAGAGGCACACACGACACCATCCACATCAATGGAATGGGCGTTGGCGTGTCTCCAGCTTCAAGTTCCTGGGGACCCACATCTCGGCTGACATGACCTGGACAACCAACACCTCCAGCCTGGTCAAGAAGGCTCACCAGCGCCTCTTCTTCCTGAGGACACTGAGGAAGAACCAGCTCTCCTCGGCCATCCTGGTGAACTTCTACGCTGCGCGATAGAAAGCATCCTGACGAACTGTGTCACAGTGTGGTATGGGTGCTGCTCTGTCGCATGAGCGCAAGGCATTGCAGCGGGTGGTGAAAACTGCCCAACGCATCACAGGGACTCCACTTCCTGCCATCGAAAACATCCAGAGGAAACGCTGTCTGCGTCGAGCTCGCAGCATCCTTAAGGACTCCTCCCACCCAGCCCACAGACTGTTCTCCCTCCTCCCCTCCGGCAGGCGTTTCAGGAGCCTCCGGACTAGAACCAGCAGACTAAAGAACAGTTTCTTCCCCAGAGCTGTGTCTTTACTGAACTCTAACCCTTGCTGACCCCACACCTCTCACAGACACCTCTCTCACCCCCCACCATGCCACTCCCCTCACAGACTCTCCTCTCACCCCCACCATCCCACTACCCTCATAGACTCTTCTACCCCCCCCACCACCATCCCACTCCCCTCACAGACTCTCCTCTCATCCCCCACCATCCCACCATCCCTTGCACTACTGCACCTTTGCTACCAACTGTTTACATTTCACTGTTTGCACTACCTTAAATCTACTGCTTACCTTAAGCTAACATACAATTGTATACACCTACCTGTAAAATTCTGTTCATAGTCAGAGACATCTGTATATCACATGCGTGTGTGTGCGTGTGTGTGTGTGTGTGTGTGTGTGTGTGTGTGTGTGTGTGTGTGTGTGTGTGTGTGTGTGTGTATGTTTGTTTGTGTGTGTGTGCGTGGGTGTGTGTGTGTGTATGTGTGTATGGGTATATGGTTTTGTGTGTATGTGTGTGTGTATGTGAGTGAGTGTGTGTATGTGTGCGTCTTGTGACGCAGTGTGTATTACATTACATTTAGAGTACATATTCACCTGTAAATGCTGTTTATAGAGAAGAGACACCTGTAATTATATTTATGGCACACACTCACCTTTTATAGTAATAACCATCTGTATATTTATATTCATTGTACATATTACCTGTAAATCCTGTACATCTCCATATCCTGCACGTACGCAACCATTGTATATATCCTGCACTTTACTGCTATTGCACTTCTGGTTAGACCTAAACTGCATTTCGTTGCCTTGTACCTGTACTTGTGTAATGACAATAAAGTTGAATCTAATCTAATCTAATCTACTATTACTGTATATCCTCCGTGAAAGCACTAGTCTTTTAATCCATGTGTACTGTCTCTGGGTCGGTCTGGTAGCTGCAGCCTGTGATACACTGTCTCCTCTGCAGCTCCAGCTCTGCTTGGTTTACCCCGAGGAGCAGCGATCAACAAAGTACACTGATGGTGGCGCTTTCACGTTCAATCTAATTAGCAAAGTTGACACAAACGCACAAGTTTTTGAGTTTGTGTTGAGTCAAAACTCACGGTGTTACACGAGTCATGAGATGTTCATGTTCAGTCAAGTCCAGAGTCATGAGCCAGTGACAGGTCTTTAGTGCCAAGTGCTGCATCTCTACTACAAGTCCAACAGAGTGCTGCACATTTACGAGAAATAACTAACGGAATATTGAGTGAAAGAGTAAAGCTAGATGTCTGTGTGTACTGGGACACAGTATCAACAACGCAGCAGCCCTCATTAGCGCGTTAGCCCGGTATCAGGAGCAGCTGAAGCTAACGTTTAGCATACTTTACCTAACTAGCAACATTACAAAATTGATTAGTTAACTTTAGCTTTACTGGGAAGAAACATAAATTGTGTTTCAAAATATATGTTCACTTACAAGACGCTGCTGCGGTGGTGGGAATCCATGCAGGAGCAGCGTTAGGCGCTGTGTTGCTTTTCAGCGGGAGCTGTTTTGAGAAGCACATTTCCTGCTCCATTGCGTTGGAGAAGCAATCCCTCTTAAAATGCCCGCTGCAAACTCCAGCTCTCAGCAGGAACTCACGGTGTTCCAGGCCAAGTGCACACTGACGTCTAATGGCGCTTTTCCACTACCAGTATCAGCTCGACTCGACTCGCCTCGACTCGGCTCGCTTTTCGCTCCGTTTTCCATTGCAGATAGTACCTCCACAATAGTACCTAGTCGTCATAGCGACGCCGCAAGAACCTGTCGTGACGTAATCTTCTACGCGAAACACACCCGCTACTCACACACATAGAACTCGCTGGATCTTCTCTTCGGCAACCAAACAAAGAAAAGTCTGCACCTCCTCGTTTGACCACGGAGCATTTTTCCGAGTTGCCATAATACTAAAGTCTGGGACTGGGTAAATTATCACGCAATCTCTGGCCAAACTATTTAAAAATGGCGGGGTTATTCAGGATACTCCGTCTGGCGCGTGCAATGATGACGCAGTGAACAGTGACGATTCTCTCTGGCCAATCAGCAGTCTGTCGTGTGTTCACGTCACAATTTAGTATCGCCTCAGCCGGCTTAGAACCTCGCCGGAGGTGATACGAAAAAAAGTACCAGGAAGCAGGTACAGGTACAACTTTTACGCAGTGGAAAACCAAACAAAGGCGAGCCGAGTCGAGGCGAGTCGAGCTGGTACTGTGTAGTGGAAAAGCGCCATAATTTCCAACTCAACTGGAAAGCAATGCAGTCCAGCAGTGCTGTTGCAACCAGCAACACTACAAGTAGCTACATGCTAATATAGCTAGCCTGATGTTTTGAACACCCGCTACTTGGGAAGATGTTTTTATACCGGGGCGTCAGCCAATGCCAAGGGTGTGGTGGGGTCGTGCCAGGGGCGTGGGTAGAGAGCCGTTAGTCGAGCCAGTATACGTCACACTCAAGCCTCTCCCATGGAACCTCTTAAATGGTCCTCGTGTAAGGGCGCCGCCATACGGTGATTTTACAGCAAAATACGGCGATATACCTCCGTCCACCAGAGGGCAGGCTCCAAAAGCGGAAATATAAGGAGAAACCCAATGGCGACTTTACAAGAGTAAAACTCATGTTTACAGCCTGGTACAAAAGATGGCTCCGGTCTCTAGAGCTAAGTTTTTACTACGTGACAACTCTGGTGGGGGGGGGTGAATTTTTGAAAAATTACGTTGGTTTATGCTATCTAAAAACTATTGTTTTACTATGGAGTAAAACCCGAAAAGCCCAGATGTAACGGCCATTTTATTGCCCATTCGTAATGACAATATTGGTGAATAGGGGACCAATGGGCGGATATCATCCATAATTATACTATCTATGGTCACACTAGGAAAGAATCTTCAATCTAAAAATTCAACTGCAGTAACTACCGTTCAACCTGAGGAGGGCAGCACTTAGACGGTTTTACACCATAAAATGTAAAATTAATATACTCAAATGTCAAAACTTTTACTCAGATCAGTGAACAGCACTAATAAGGCCCCATTCTTACAGATCATTAACTAAAAAAAGTTGGTTTAGGGTTTAGTTACTCTTTAATGGCAACACATGGTAATAGTGGACTAGAAACAAAGTACAGGGTGTCTGACATCTGGTGGAAGGGAGTGGAAGCATAAATTAGCACATAAACCGGAAGTAGCGGCTGTTTTTTCCTGTTAAGTTGCTTGTCGCAATTTTGCGACTTTGGCGCTTAAAGGTATTTAATGCTTGTCTCCTATATAAGTGCTTTGTTTTTTTTTTTTATGACGGTATTGAAACTGATACCGTTGCTATCTTTAGATCCCGCGGTATACCATATTACCGTAATACCGCCCAAGCCTACTCCCGGGGTTAACTCCCTAAACTTCACTCTGATTAATGTGATGGTGGCATATAAGAACAATGAGCCGACTTGTCGCCGTTTCCGATGCTTTATTTGTTTTGCTGGCTGCACATGAATACATCACACATTTCTAGCTGCACACTGGTCACCGTCTTCCTCTCGCACACACTCCTCCGCTGTTCCGCGGGAACTCACCTAGGGAAGGGAGAACGCACCCTCTTCCGATACGCGCATGCGTATGGGATCATCAGGTCCCAATCCCAGTGACAGCGTTCTGCAGTAGACGCCAGAATCTTTTGAAGGGTGGCGTTGAAACGTTCAACCTGGCCGTCAGACTGCGGTCTGAATGGTGTAGTGTGGGTTTTGTCAATGCCGAACAAACGGCACATTTCTTTGAATACCGCTGATTCAAAATTACGTCCTTGATTGCTGTGCAAGGAATGGGGCATTCCAAAACGACACACCCATTCAGTTGCAACAATGTTTGCCACTATCTTCGCCCTTTCATCCGAGATTGCGAACGCTTTGGTCCATTTTGTGAAATACTCCTGTTCACTTTCAGAGCACTCAATGTGCTGAAAGAGAGACGGTTCAGTTTGGTGCAACTTGTTCAACACTTCTTTAGTGAAACCAAAGAAGCAGGACAAAGAAGTATCTTTGAAGACCTCCAGGTGGTCTTCATCTTTGACGGTCTGGACGAGTGCAGACTTCCTCTGGACTTCACCAAAACCAAGGCCCTGACTGACGCCACAGAATCCAGCTCAGTGGATGTGCTGCTGGTAAATCTCATCAGGGGGACCCTGCTTCCCTCCGCTCGCCTCTGGATAACCACACGACCCGCGGCGGCCAATCAGATCCCAGCTGAGTGTGTCGATATGGTGACAGAGGTCCGAGGGTTCACCGACCCACAGAAGGAGCAGTACTTCAGGAAGAGGTTTAGAGACAAGGCCTACACAGTTAGCTTCCACATCAGGACGTCCCGAAGCCTCCACATCATGTGCCACATACCAGTCTTCTGCTGGATCACTGCCACAGTCCTGGAGCATGTGTTGAAAACCAGAGAGAGAGGAGAGCTGCCCACGACCATGACTCAGATGTACATCCACTTCCTGGTGGTTCAGGCCAAAGTCAAGAATGTCAAGTATAAAGAAGGATCTGAGACAGACCCACACTGGAGTCCAGAGACCAGGAAGATGGTGGAGTCTCTGGGAAAACTGGCCTTTGAGCAGCTGCAGAAAGGAAACCTGATCTTCTACGAGTCAGACCTGAGCGAGTGTGGCCTCGACACCACAGCAGCCTCAGTGTACTCTGGAGTGTTCACACAGGTCTTTAGAGAGGAGCCAGGTCTGTACCAGGACAAGGTCTACTGCTTCGTCCATCTGAGTGTCCAGGAGTTTCTGGCTGCTTTTTATGTCCATCAGACCTTGTTAAAAGAATTCTATCTTGTACTTTAGAATTCGTTCGTCAGATTAATGAGGAGACAGTGAGACTGTATTGAATTTAGAATGAATGGTCAGGTTTTATTCCTTGCAAGGAGAAGCAAAGTACAAACATGTCATGAGACGCACAGGATGAATTTGCTTAACACAGTAAACAATACATGTGGTTTTATACACAGCAGTACACAGTGTTAAGGAGGAGGAGGATGTTCACTCCTCTGCAGTCTGCGACCCAGAGGCCAGGTCATACTAGCTTTGTCTAGGGATATGTTTGTAATAGCATGAAGGACAAAACATAAGCAGACAGAAGAATAATATCTAAAAACTAAAACATAGACACTAAATGAAAACGCATACAATTCCCATAACAGACCTTCATCAACACTGGGTTCAACCTGCTCTCAGACAAATCCAAGAGGGCTACAAATGTAATACTTCTTCACCAAACAGCTGTGGACCAGGCCTTACAGAGTCCAAATGGACATCTGGACTTGTTCCTCCGATTCCTCTTGGGTCTTTCACTGCCGACCAATCAGAGCCTTCTACAGGGTCTGCTGACACAGACAGGAAGTAGTTCACAGAACAATCAGGAAACAGTTGAGTACATTAAGAAGAAGATGAGTGAGGATGTGTCTGCAGAGAGAAGCATTAACCTGTTGCACTGTCTGAATGAAATGAATGACCGTTCTCTGGTGAAGCAGATCCAACAGTACCTGAGTTCAGGACGTCTGTCTGAAGCTGGACTGTCTCCTGCTCAGTGGTCTGCTCTGGCCTTCATCTTACTGTCATCAGAAAAAGGTCTGGATGTGTTTGAGCTGAAGAAATACTCTGCTTCAGAGGAGGCTCTCCTGAGGCTGGTGCCACTGGTTAAAGCCTCCAACAAAGCTCTGTGAGTAATGTCTATTTTACTGAGTTACATTTTAATACAATTCTACACTTCAAAAAATCTTTTCTCTCCAGATTGAGCAGGTGTAACTTGTCAGAGAGAAGCTGTGAAGCTCTGTCCTCAGTCCTCAGCTCCCAGTCCTCTAGTCTGAGAGAACTGGATCTCAGTAACAATGACTTGAAGGACTCAGGGCTGAAGATGTTGTCTGTTGGACTGAAGAGTCCTCACTGTAAACTGGAACAACTCAGGTCAGGAGTCTAAAACTTTACTGTAATGTTACTCACTATTAGGATTTTAAAAAGCATCCTTATGGATTAAGTGATCTTTGGAAAAGACAGACGCTTAAAACATTAATAAAAACCTTTGTCTGCTCTGTAAAATAGTTTTTTTTTTTTTTTTAACTAACCAAACTCATGGTTAGGAGCCTGATTTCAGTTTTTTATTAACTAAACAAATATTAAACACAATGTACTGAACCAAATGTGCTGGAGTTTGACCTGTTAATGTTTAGACCTGTTACTGATGATCTGTATAATGTTGTGTGTTTGCAGACTCTCAGGTTGTCTCAGAGGAAGGCTGTGCTTCTCTGGCCTCAGCTCTGAGGTCCAACCCCTCCCATCTGAGAGAGCTGGATCTGAGCTACAACCATCCAGGAGACACAGGAGTAAAGCTCCTCTCTGCTCTACAGGAGGACCCCCTCTGCAGAGCAGAGAGGAGCTTTACTCCACGGGAGGTCGGCCCCACGTCGCTCCTTCGGGCTGAGCCCGGCTGGGCCCCGTGGGTCTTGTGGCCCCGGCCACCAGACGCTCGCATGCGAGCCCCAACCCCGGGCCTGGCTCCAGGGTGGGGCCCCGGCTGCGCCATACCGGGCGACGTCACGGTCCTTGATTTTTTTGTCTTCATAAAGGGTTCTGAACCACTCTTTGTCTGGCCCGTCACCTAGGACCTGTTTGCCTTGGGAGACCCTACCAGGGGCATATAGCCCCTGACAACATAGCTCCTAGGATCATTCGGGCACTCAAACCCCTCCACCACGATAAGGTTGCGGTTCAAGGAGGGGTGAATAGACACGTGCTGTTAAAATAATTTTTTACTGATATTACTATTAAATGTTATTAGTGACGTTCACAGCGCCGGTCAGCGCCGTCATTAACATTTTTATAAACCCTTTTAGCAATTTAAAACATGTTAACATCACTGCAAAAAGATATCTAATTAAAGCCGCAAGCGGCGATAAAGGCCCTCGCCTCCCTTGAGACCGCGGGGACACATGCACTCGGAGGAGTGCATTTGTGCTAAAGCGTAAACTTCACGGTAAAAGGATTCTGAGGAGTTTTCTAAGACTCTAGCCGTGGCTCTGGATGGGCCTCCTCTAAAGGAAGGATCCTGGCAATTGGGAAATGGCATTTATTTCCCAAAGGTTGCCTCTTCACAGACACATTATGACCACAGTTACAAATGTATCAAAAAACAAATTGATAACTTTTTTTCGCACACGTGTCTAGATGATACTCACCAAATTTGGAGCTGTTTAGATGAAAAGCCTTTAGACACAAGGGGTGTGATTTAGGTGGTCACGCATTCCACCCAACATAGTAGATTTTCTGTTGAGTTTACGGTATGGCTGTAATAAACTTTTCTGTTTGCCCTGAGGTGTCCTATGGATGTACCAAGTTTCATTTTTCTACGTTGGAAATAAGTTACTTTCACTTTCCATAGGCCCAATGTATTTTGACTTTTGTAGGGGTCGCCACCGAGTCATTTTTATTTTTTTTTCTTCAAATACATAAATTTTTCGCCGGGCTTGAAGTCTGGGACCAATACAAATGACTTTTAGTTGCACGTTTACTGGGTCAAATTGAGGATCATTTTACAGAAAAATTATACTAAAAAAAAATATACCAAATTATAATAAAAAAAAATATAACTCAAGCAAAAGCGTCAAGAAAAACACCTGTCTATTTTACATACATGTGTTTAGCTCATTTTAACCAAGTTTGGTGTCTGTGGAATGAAGCAGCTTTTTTCTGTGTACTTTTAAAAAAGAGGTGTATTTTAAGTCGGTTCACATTTTCAATTCAAAATGGCCGTGTTCCTGTGTGTGATAGGGTGTGGTCCCCTTTGGATTTTTTGTTCATAAGCCCATACTGGATGTGTGTACCAAGTTTCATTTGCCTACGACAAACTAAAATTTTCACTTCCCATTGACTTTTTCCACATATTTGGGACGTTGCTATGACAACACATTTATAGATAGGGGGTGGTTGTCATTGGCTTTTATGCTCCTCATGACATAGGAGATGTGTGTACCAAATTTCATGTCTCTATGACAAACTAAATTCTTGGGTCCCATTATAAGTTTGTAGGGGGCGCTGGAGAGCCATTTCTAAAGATAACCCTTTTATTTACATATCTTTGTGTTTAGGTCATGAATGTGCACAAAGGTCTTTTTGGGTCCAACTCGATCCGAGAAGGCGTTTGAGAGTTAAGAGACATTTTATTTTCACAAAAATGGCCACCTCGTTACAGGCTTGCCACACCCATACCCGATAAGATATCAACAACAAAGTCACAACTTTGGTTGGCACATGTGTCTAGATGATACTCACCAAATTTGGGGCCATTTAGTTTAAAACACAATGATTTGCATCTTTTTGCGCAAGGGGTGCGATTTTAGTGGCCATGCGTTTCACCCCACATGGCGGACTTTCTGTTGAGTTTAGGGTGTGGCTGTCATTGACTTTTCTGTTTGCCCTGAGGTGTCCTATGGATGTACCAAGTTTCATTTTTCTACGTTGGAAAAAAGTTACTTTCACTTTCCATAGGCCCAATGCATTTTGACTTTTCTAGGGGTCGCCACTGAGTCATTTTTTTGAATTTTTTGTCAGGGACTTCAAATACATAAATTTTTCGCCGAGCTTGAACTCTGGGACCAATAAAAATGACTTTTCGTGCATGTTCACTGGGTCAAATTTAGGATCATTTTGCAGAAAAAGAAAGAGAACAAAAAAAAAAAAAAAAAAAAAAATCCGAGCAAAAACAATAGGCCCTCCCGGTCATCACCGGCTCGGGCCTAACTATGATAAGAGTGAAATAATCCCTTTAACAACATTTAATTATCATGCGTATCAAGGTGCAACCGCATTCAAATGGGCTCCAACTGGAATAAAATATCTTGGTATAGTTGTGGATAATAATTTAAAAAATCTTTATAGATTGAATTATTGTCCAATACTTAAAAAAATTGAGGAAGATCTGCGTAGATGGATTAGTCTCCCCATCACTTTGATCGGGAGAATGAATTGCATTAAAATGAACATTCTACCAAGACTGCAGTAACTTTTTCAATCATTGCCTATTCCATTACCCCAAAACTTTTTTAAAACTCTTAATAAAAATATAAGACAGTTCAATTGGAACAACAAGGTACCAAGGATATCTTTGGAGAAATTAACATGGAACTATCAGTCTGGGGGACTACAATTACCCAATTTTAGAAAATATTATTTTGCTGCCCAAATGAGATTTATTTGGTCTATATCTGAGAAAGACACAGCTCCCTCCTGGGTTTCTATCGCATCTCACTCCTTGAATGATAACTCCTTTAGTGAATTTGTGTACAAATATAACTACCGAACTTTATCAAGAAAGACTGATAACCCTATTCTGTTACACCTTATTAAAGTTTGGTATGATGTACATAAGACCATCGGCAAGGAGATAAGACTGTCACCAAAGTCACCTTTAAATCAAAACGAGCTTATCCCCATGACTGTAAATAACAAGATCCTGGAGGCATGGCATCACAGTGGAATCCATACATTGGAGGATTGTTATGAATGTGGGCATTTCATGTCCTTTGAACAATTAAGGAGGAAATATAACCTGCCCAACAATACCTTCTTCTGCTACCTTCAATTACGATCCTTTTTGAGGAGTACTTTGAACAACAGCATGACTCTACCCAAACTCACGGAAATGGAGAACTTGATACAAGAAAGTGGACCATCTAAGCTTATTTCTGCAGTGTATTCTTTGTTGATATCTGAATGTCCTAAACCTGACTTGTATAAGTCTAAAGGAAAATGGGAATCAGACTTAAATACCACGATTGAAGACCAACTTTGGTCAGAGTTGTGTAAAGACAGTTTATCTGCCACTATTAATGCACGGCATAGACTTGTCCATTATAATTTTCTTCATCAGTTGTATTTAACTCCAGAGAAGATTCACAAGTTCAAACCTGAGCTATCTGATGCATGTTTCCGTTGTACAATAGAGGTGGGCTCCTTCCTACATTGTACTTGGTTGTGTGTAAAAGTACGAGATTTCTGGATTGACTTTTGTAGTGTCTTGACTAAGATTACACGAATGTCATTACCGGTTGACCCAGAATTTTGTTTGCTGGGGAACCTCAGGAAAATTGATAAAACGTTAAACAAGTTTCAAAAACATTTTCTGAGGATTGCTCTGGCAGTGGCTAGAAAATGCATTGCTGTTTCATGGAAGTCTGATTCCCCTCTATCTATAACTAAGTGGTATTTAGAAATGTATAGATGTGTGCCTTTAGAAAAAATAACATTCAGCCTTAGAAAAAGATATAATACCTTTATTGAAATATGGCAACCTTATCTGGAATACGTGGATAATATGAAACAAAAATGGGACTGACCTCGAAGACATCGCCACATATACTTTATATGTGGCGATATTTATATTTTTATTATTATTATTTGATATTTATATTTTTATTATTATTATATTTATATTTTTATTGGAGCACCCTTTTGGGGAGGGGGGTACTTTTCATATGTTTCGTTTCTTTGTTTCTTTTTTTTTTGTTGTCTTTGTTTGTAAATTGAAAAAATGAAAATAAAATATTCCAAAAAAAAAAAAAAAAGTGAAATTAAAATATGTTCTGTTCTGTGGGTTATAAACTACTGCACCATGTTCAAATAAATTAAGATGCAATGTTTCCTATTTTTAACATGGCATTTTTCTTTTTAATCTTCACAATTTATTTAAATATATTGCTGCCCCCGCCTCCTGACCCGGAAAAGCAGAAGAAGGTCACTCAGAACTGCATAAAGTTGTTACCTTTATATGTAGCACTGTTTGTCTTTTCTGTTTTTAGACTTATTGAAACTTATAGTTTTATATGCAGAGGAAAAAGCATCTTAATATTTTATTTTGAACTTGGGACTGTCACAAATTACATTTTTTTATTGCTTATTTACAGTGGAATATAACAAATAGCTGCCATTGAGGGGCAGTATTTACAGCATGGGTGTTTCATTTTACAATAGCTGAAGCATTGGCTTAAAGATACCCGAAGAAAAACAAACCAATCAGCGCCTGCCCTTTGTTCCGACCGTCAGCCAATCAGCGCCGTTAAAAGAGAAATTCCAAATCTCACCCGCCACCATGATTGTTGTGTATTTTTAGGAAGTCGAACGCAGTTTTCAGTTGTAGTGAATAGAGTTCAACAAGGTATGGTATTTTATTGTTTTACTATTGAGTTGCATTTAGATTAAAACGTAGCTTGTATTTTCTGGAGACTGTTGATAGCATAAAATGATCATACCGTCTCTCTCTCGATTTTGTCGAATATTTACATGTTCACGTTTAATGATAACATTGTTTATTTTTAGTGCGTTTCGGGTAGCTTAACGCTAACTAGTTTGCATTGTAAACGGAGAACTTTTATACTTGAGATTTTCTAATGTGATTTAAAGATGATGTTCAGATTATTCTATTAATTTGAGTTACTGAAAATGGAGTCCCGGTTTGCTCACTTGCGTCAGCGGGACAACAGCGTTTCATGCTGATGTTAAAAATGTCCCGACAGACCCAGAAATTAAA
The DNA here is from genome assembly GCA_024416835.2 of Perccottus glenii. Taxonomy (NCBI): domain Eukaryota; kingdom Metazoa; phylum Chordata; class Actinopteri; order Gobiiformes; family Odontobutidae; genus Perccottus; species Perccottus glenii. The sequence continues at coordinate 118,517 of JALDQB020000106.1, forward strand.
CCAAGAACGCAAAATAAACAATCCAAGTGCTGGAGATGTCCGATGTCATGGAGTGCAAGCAAATTCTTCAAGAGCCCACACTTCCAACACAAGCCAACACAAAGCTTGCAAAAAGTGATGGTCCGTGTAAGCCCATTTCTGTTCTTTAATAATTATGACCAGCCCTATGCTGGTCTTTGTGGTTTTATATTAATTGTGCTTGTTTATTTCACATATTCATAGATGAAGCTTGGGGGGAGCGAATGAAGCTGCTTCAGCGCTCGAAAGAGCGAAAGGCTCTTATGCGTGAGAAGGAAAAGAGGGAAAAAGACACATTCTGTATTGGACCCTTTCCTCCTGTCCCAGCTGCCACAGGCAGAGTTAAGGAGGTGGGGTTCAGCATTATAATTACAGACATGGTTTAAATTGCATGCCATTGCCTTTAGTGTTGAACTTGTGCTACCTTTCATCAGACAAAGGTTATGTGTGCTCCATCCCAGCGTACCGTGATGACTCGATCCATGACACAGCAACAGGCTCAAAGGGTATGATTGGATTAAATGTGTGAAGCATTTGTTTGTCCAATCACAAAAAATTAATTTTTTGAAATCTCTTATTTGAATGTTCATAGCCTCTAAAAACACAGGATGCAAAAACAGCAGCAAAAAAAGGTAAGGTATATTTAAACAATTATTAAACCTATCATGAGTCTTGGGTCTTAATCCAAGATGGCAGCTATCTAAAGGTCTGCTCAGTGTCTCTCTCTGAACTGATTCCATTTAAATGGATTTCAAAGTATTTACTCCTTTTAAGTTGTAGTTTTTAATTTGTACAAGTCATCTATATGGAAATTTCATCTTGAACTTTTAAGAAGATTGTGGACTACTATGAGTTTAAAAATGACACTATACCTCTGCTCTGAGCTAACTTTGCTAACCTGAGCCTGATTCAACAGATCCTATTAGCCCAGGCTAATCAGAGCTAGGCAAACGGGCTTGAGCCTGCTATATTCTCCTGGAGCTTGGGCTAATCAGCCTGTGCCTTTTACATCTTCCTGGAGCTTGGGCTAACCAGCCTGAGCCTGGTATATCCTCTTGGAGCTTGGGCTAACCAGCATTGAGCCTGTTACATCTTCTTGGAGCTTGGGCTAACCAGCCTGAGCTTGCTACATCCTCATTGGAGCTTGGGTAAACCAGCCTGAGCCTGCTACATTCTCTTAGAGTTTGGGCTAACCAGCCTGAGCCTGCTACATACTCCTGGAGCCAGCCTGGCCTGTTTCATTCTCCTGGAGCTTGGGAAAACCAGCCTGAGTCTCACCCATCATTCTGGAGGCTAGGCTAACGGGCCTGGCCTGCTACATTCTCCTGGAGCTTGGGTTAACCAGCCTAAGCCTGCAACATCATTGTGGAAGCTGGGCCACACTCTACAAGATAAACTGGTACTGTTATTAGTCAACTTTACTATTAGTAAATTAATGACGATGGCATTTTTCTTAATGTTCTTATCCCTGTTGGTCACTTGGAACTTGAAACCGGGCACTGATCCTAGGGTGAGTTGATTTAATAATATGGTGGGCATACAGGATACCTACTATAGTGGCACAAAAACCAGTATTGACATGCACCAGGAACCAATACACTTTTGTTGGAACCCGGACTTCTGGATGGATCTGTATTGGGATTTGCCTAAACTGCAAAATTTTTTTGCTTTGTATAATTTGTCTTTCTCAATTAATGATAGGCATTGCTTGGTTTCAGCATATGATAGGCTGGCTTCAAAATATACTGTGAAATGCAGATTGATTATTACACTACTCCTACTTTTATCTGGAAATGTGCAGCCTAATCCTGGCCCCTGTTTGCAATGTGTCTTGACCCCTGCTGAATTTAAATCAATGCCTGGACTTAAATTTGTTCATCTTAATGTTCGCAGTTTACTACTCAAAATGGACATGGTTAGAATTTGGATTGAATCTACAGATGCAGACATAGTGATAATTTCGGAAACATGGTTGACGAAATCAATTACTAATGAAGATATAAATGTGCATGGGTATAATGTTTTTCGCTGTGACAGGCCGAAGAAAGGTGGTGGAGTAGCTATCTATGTTAAGTCAAGATTTGGTGCATCAGTTGTTCTGTCTGAGTCTCTCTGTAAGCAAATGGAGTTTTTGGCCTTAAATGTTGAAATATTTAAGTCCCTTTCAATAACTGTTGTGGGCTGTTATAGACCTCCATCGGCCTCCAGGGAGGCTTTATCATCTTTAAAGCTTCTTTTGTCCAGATTAAACTATAGGGAACTTTTACTGGTCGGGGACTTGAATTGGGACTGGCTAAATGTTGTTTCTGATGAATTTAAATCTTTCTGTGATTCTGTCAGTCTTAGCCAGTTGGTAAATGTACCTACAAGGCCTAATCTCAAAAATCCAGATAAATCTACTTTAATCGACTTGATTCTAACAAATGTCCCTCATAAATTTTCAACCATGGGTGTCTTTTGTAATGATCTGAGTGATCATTGTGTTATTGCTACTTCGAGAGGCAGTAAAATACCCAAATGTAAATCACAAATTATTAGAAAGAGGAATTTGAAAAATTTTAATGAACAAGCCTATCATCATGATCTATCTTTGATTAACTGGGGACAGCTAGGCCTGTTGCCTGACGTTGAGCTTGCCTGGACACTTTTTAAGGAGAATTTTGAGAAAATTGTAAATAAACATGCTCCTTGGACAAAGCACAGAGTGAAGGGACGGGAAAACCCTTGGTTTTCTCCAGAGTTGTCAGACATTATTCATCAGCGAAATGTGGCATGGGCTAAAGCTAGAAATAGTGATTCTGCCACTGACTGGTCCATTTTCAGACAACTAAGAAATAAATGTACCTCTCTTATCAAAAAGGCTAAATCTGAATATTATTTATCAGTCACAAGTGAAAACCTCAATAATCCACAGAAATTTTGGAAAGTCATCAAGTCTCTTTCTGTGAATAAAAGTAATGAAGCCCTCCCAAAATTTGTCTTAAAAAACTCTCTTCCAGTCTACGACAGAGTTGATGTCTTAAATTGCTTTAATGAGCATTTTGTATCAGTTGGTTCGACAGGAGTAGTCGCTGTCAATCCATGCACATACTCCTCTGTGTTTTCTGGAGAGCCTTTTAATTTTGTTTCTTTTACTGTGCAGCAGGTGCATGGAGCTCTTAAAGCGTTAGATCACAGAAAACCTCCTGGACCAGATTTAATAGAGCCTTACTTTTTGAAAAAGGCGGCTGATTTTGTTGCAGAGCCCCTTACAATTCTTTTTAATCTGTCAATTCAAAACAATGAAATACCATCAGTTTGGAAGTCAGCTTTTGTGATTCCCTTGTTTAAAGGAGGTGATCCAGCAGTTTTAACTAATTATCGGCCTATATCTAATTTGTGTGTTTTGTCAAAAATTTTAGAATCCCTTGTTTCAGACCAAATAAAAGAGTTTTTATACTCAAATGAACTCCTTTCTAAAATGCAGTCAGGCTTCAGGAAAAAGCACAGTACCATCACTGCTGTTACAAAAGTAATTAATGACATACTTGTCGCTCTTGATAGAAAGCAATTCTGTGCATCACTTTTTTCTTGACCTGTCAGCTTTTGACACAGTGGACCATGCTGTTTTAAAGCAAAGGCTTCTTTGTCTGGGATTGTCTGATTGTGTAGTTTCCTGGTTCATGAATTATCTGAGTGACAGGACTCAGTGCATTAAATGTGATGGTCTATGTTCTGCATTAGTGAAGGTACACAAGGGGGTGCCACAAGGCTCAATATTAGGTCCTCTCTTGTTTATTATGTATATAAATGAACTAGGCCACAATGTGTCGGATGCTAATATGCATTTTTATGCTGATGACACGATTATTTATTGTTTTGGATCGTCCCCAGCTAAAGCGGTTGAGTCTTTGCAGAAAGCTTTTGATGTGGTTCAACGTACGCTTATGCAGCTTAAACTGGTTCTCAATGCTGATAAGACCAAACTGATGCTGTTTAGAAATACTAAGAAGGTTTCTCAAGCTCCTCCTCCTGTGTTCACTTTGACTGGAAGTGTCATAGAGGTGGTTCATTCTTATAAGTACCTTGGTATTTGGCTTGATGATGCTCTCACTTTTAAGTCTCATATAGACAACCTTGTGAAGAAACTCAAACTTAAACTGTCCTTTTTCTTTCGAAATAAATTTTGTTTTTCTTTTAAAGCAAAAAAGCAGCTAGTCACTGCAACATTTTTATCTGTCTTAGATTATGGAGACCTGGTGTATAGGACCGCTTCAGCACAATGTCTGTATAAGATTGACACTGTTTATCATGCGTCTCTGAGATTTATTACGAATTGTAAAACTTGACCCATCATTGTGAATTATATACCAGAGTGGGATGGCCATCGTTGTCCAACAGGAGATCAGGGCATTGGCATATTTTTATCTATAAGGCCATACTTGGTCTTTTGCCATCCTACATCTGTAGTTTAATCACATGGAGAAGTGTTGGTTCTTATTCATTGCGATCAAATGATTACTTGCTGCTCTTTGTTCCATTTGCCCGTACAGAACTGGGAAAAAGGGCTTTTGTCTATTCAGCTCCTTCTGCATGGAACTTTTTGCAAAAAGACTTAAATTTATCAGAACTTATTTCTTTAAATGCTTTTAAGTCCAGATTGAGAGAACCTGAAATGACCTGTTTAAATTGTAAATGTTTTTAATTATTTGTATTGTATAACTTTTATAAATGTAATTGACTGTGTTTTGCTGCCTCTTGGCCAGGACTCCCTTGAAAAAGAGGTTTTTAACCTCAATGGGACTTTCCTGGTTAAATAAAGGTTAAAAAAAAATAAAAAAAATCAATGTTTGGATATCATTTATTATTTTTATTTTTTCTGATGCTCTCAAAGAGGCAGAGGCCCAGAGTTTGGTGGAAGAGTACAGAAACAGAAGGATTCGTTCATTTCATGAGTCAGTCTTCTGGTGTGAGTCTCGTTCTTTTGTCACGATTTGGATACAGAAATAAGTTAATACATACACACATATACACATATACGTGGACAAAATTGTTGGTACCCTTCGGTCAATGAAAGAAAAACTCACAATGGTCACAGAAAAAAACTTTATTCTGACAAAAGTAATAATAAATAAAAATTCTATGAATGTTAACCAATGAAAGTCAGACATTGCTTTTCAACCCTGCTTCAACGGAATTATTTAAAAAAATAAACTCATGGAACAGGCCTAGACAAAATTGATGGTACCCCTAGAAAAGACTGTAAATAATGTGACCAAATGGACATGTTAATTCAAGGTGTGTGCACTAATTAGCATCACAGGTGTGTACAATCTTGTAATCAGTCAGTGGGCCTATTTATAGGGCTTTAGGTAGTCACTGTGTTGTTGTCTGGTGACATGGTGTGTACCACACTCAACATGGACCAGAGGAAGCGAAGGAAAGAGGTGTTGCAGGAGAATAGAAAGAAAATTATAGACAAGCATGATAAAGGTAAAGGCTATAAGACCATCTCCAAGCAGCTAGATGTTCCTGTGACTACAGTTGCACATATTATTCAGAAATTTAAGATCCATGGGACTGTAGCCAACCTCCTGGACGTGGCAGGAGGAAAATTGATGACAAATCAAAGAGACGAATAATCCGAATGGTAACAAAAGAGCCCAGAAAGACTTCTAAAGAGATCCAAGGTGAACTCCATGCTCAAGGAACATCGGTGTCAGATCGCACCATCCGTCGTCGTTTGAGCCAAAGTGGACTACATGGGAGGCGACCAAGGAGGACACCATTGTTGAAAACAAATCATAAAAAGCTAGACTGGAATATGCCAAACTACATGTTGACTAGCCACAAAGCTTCTGGGAGAATGTCCTATGGACAGATGAGACAAAAATTGAACTTTTTGTCAAGGCACATCAGCTCTATGTTCACAGACGGAAAAATGAAGCATATCAAGAAAAGAACACTGTCCCTACTGTCAAACATGGAGGAGGCTCTGTTATGTTCTGGGGCTGCTTTGCTGCATCTGGCACAGGGTGTCTTGAATCTGTGCAGGGTACAATGAAATCTGAAGACTATCAAGGGATTCTAGAGAGAAATGTGCTGGCCAGTGTCAGACAGCTTGGTCTCAGTCGCAGGTCATGGGTCTTGCAACAGGACAATGACCCAAAACACATCTAAAAACACCCAAGAATGGTTAAGAGGAAAACATTGGACTATTCTAAAGTGGCCTTCTATGAGCCCTGACCTCAATCCTATTGAGCATCTTTGGAAGGAGCTGAAACATGCCGTCTGGAAAAGATACCCTTCATACCGGAACCAACTGGGGCGGTTTGCTCATGAGGAGTGGGCCAAAATACCTGCTGAGAGTTGCAGAAGTCTCATTGACAGTTACAGGAATCGTCTGATTGCAGTGATAGCCTCAAAAGGTTGTGCAACAAAATATTAAGTTAGGGGTACCAACAATTTTGTCTAGACCTGTTCCATGAGTTTATTTTTTTAAATAATTCTGTTGAAGCATGGTTAAAAAGCAATGTCTGACTTTCATTGGTTAACATTCATAGAATTTTTAATTATTATTACTTTTGTCAGAATAAATTTTTTTCTGTGACCATTGTGAGTTTTTCTTTCATTGACCGAAGGGTACCAACGTTTTTGTCCGTGTGTGTATATAATTATATTTAATTATCAGATAATGTTTATTGCAGATATATTTTGATAACTTTATAATAATTCCTAAACATAATACAATACAGTCAATAATATGAGTGTAATGATGTTGCGAGAGACTGAAGCGGTCACGTGACAAATGAACGAATCCTTCTGTTTCTGCGTTCAGCCTACGGGGACTTGAATGAACGACTCAGAGACTCGGGAGATGAACGACTCCTTTCTGTTTCCGGTAACTGCATACTCTTTCTCTATGGGGCTGGGACTTGGTGAACGAACGAACGACTCGGGAGATGAACGAGTCCTTTCTGTTTCCGGACGGACGGATGTATTAGCTACAGCTACATGAGGCTGTCACGGCCCAGACCAGACATGTTGACGGAATTAATGCTAAGCTAAATATGAAGTGACAAAGGAAAAAAACTATTTGGATTAAGAGCTGAGTTGAACTCTCTGCCTGAAGTAAGCTGCAATGAATTTATAATTTATTTTTCAAAGTTTGGCCATGAATGCATTAGCTTATAGTTATTATAGTTTTTATTCCAAAAGTACTAAATGTATTAAAAATTGTAATATGTAACATTTTAATTAGATTCTGCTGAAATGACTTGAAAAAAGATTAGTTCATTTTGCTGAACGAGACTTAAAGAACTGAGTCAGTAAAATGATCCGAACTTCCCATCACTATCACTCACTCACCACAGGTGAAACTTTCACTTTTCTCAGAATCTTCTAATACATTTTTTTATTTGACCACAGCTTAAATAATGCTTTTTGTGTAATACTGTTTTATTTTTGTTTTGCATAAACAGCAGAATCTGCACTGCTTCAGTTCACCACAGACCCGAAAGAACGGATACGGCAGTCTGCCTGTCCGACGGACCTCATGGTTTTCACTCCCCCAAATCTATAGCTCTAAAAAATACTTGTATTGATGTATATCATATGCTTTGTATATTTTTACAAAAGTTCAATAAAGTTGTAAGTAAAGTCACTTCCTGTGTTCTAATCACAATGGCATGTTAAGCCAAATAACATTAAAATAATTTTAATGAGAAACTGGTCGTGCCCAAGCCTCTCCCATGGAACCTCTAAAATCCTCGTGTAAGGGCGCCGCCATACGGTGATTTTACAGCAAAATACAGCGATATACCTCCGTACACCAGAGGGCAGGCTCCAAAAGCGGAAATATAAGGAGAAACCCAATGGCGACTTTACAAGAGTAAAACTCATGTTTACAGCCTGGTACAAAAGATGGCTCCGGTCTCTAGAGCTAAGTTTTTACTACATGACCACTCTGGGGGGGTGAATTTTTGATTAATATGTTTGTTTATGCTATCTAAAAACTATTGAAAGCCCGGATGTAACGGCCATTTTATTGCCCATTCGTAATGACAATATTGGTTAGGGCGGATATCATCCATATTTATACAATCTATGGTTGTGCCTGATACTTTGGTCAAGCCCACTAAAGTACAACACCTAAGAAGAAAAGAGGTTGTTGCCCTCTGGTGGTAGTAACCAGAACCTGCAGTAAGGCAATTATAAGGCTTTTTGTTGGGGTCTAGCCAGATCAACCCAACATTGTGCTTTGAGGCTGAGATTGTTATCCTTGACGAGTTTCTTCACTGATTGGTGCTGCTCAAATGCAACAAAGAAAACATCAAAGAAGTGATTGATCTTCTGCGTCCAGAGCTCAAACTGCTTTTTCTCGGGCTCCTTTCTCTTGGATTTTAGACTCCCTCTTCCTCCGACCTCATTGTCCTCTGGAGAAAATGTGTTAATCGCCGTTAGACTAAACAGTAATTTTTTTATTGGTTGTGTTTTACCCAATGACTGTAAAAGGGCTGGACAAAGCAAGCCCGCTTCCGGGTTGGAAGCCTATTAGGAAGTAGGGGTAGGCATAGACATATATATAGGCCTATATATATGTCTATGGGGGTAGGCTCCATCAAGCATGACCCCCATTGACATCCATTGAAAAATCGGCGCCAATTACGAAGTGACTATTTTTGTCACAGTCATCATTCTAACTATGCCGTCTTTGTTTGAAAACATTCTTATTATTCCCGTAATCGTTTTATTGATATTTGTCACATAACTCAAGATATTAAGATTAATAACTAACCTATCAGCTGCCTCCATTCTGCTATGTCGGGGTCACAGGGGGCGTGGTTTGGTTGACACTCGCTCCGTCTTGCTCTCGGGAAGAAGCCCTGGATATTTATGGAGGTACAGAACCGAGACTCCCGGATGGCTAACCATTTTAAATCAGTGAAATTTAAGCTTTTTGCTACACCCAAAGTTTGTTTTGGGTTATTCTATGTTTTCCGAAGCTTTTTAGCCAATATGTCTTCGTTTGTTGTTAGTTAGTTTGTTAGTTGCTGCTGTTCATGAATGGAGATCGCTTACTGTTAGCTAAAAGCTAACGCTAGCTGTGTTTGGTTTAATTCAGCTGATTTAAATAACTTTTTCATCGTCCAACTGCACTAAATGAACCACGCTTCAGTTTCTAGGTGAGTACATTTTTACATTTGTTAAAATACTGTTCAGAATATATACAGTTGGCTAAACTATTAAGCTTTTGTTAGCTGACCCAAAGGTGGCTGCTAAAGGGTTAGGGTTAGGGTAGGGTTAGGGGTTAAGGGTTCATATCATTTACTACTGATAACATAAATTTCCAACTTTGTTATCCTTAAGACGTGCAAACTCAAAGGAAAAAATGTTATATATACATTCAACACAAATATTTTTAAGCAAGATCATATTTCCCAAGAACAAATTATATAATTTACCACTTGATGACATAAATTTTCAACTTTGTCATTCTTAAGACCTTCAAACTCAAAATACCAGTTATAATTTCCTGGACAAATGTCAGATGCATTCATTTGAAATTTTTGGCTTTTCAAACCTAATGTTGTTCCCTTTGCACTTATGTTAGGGTTTTTTTTTTTTTTTTAATACAAAAAATACAAAATTTAGAAGGAAAAAATGTTATATACATTCAACACCAATATTTTAAGTAAAATCATATTTCTCAAGAACAAATTATATAATTTACCACTTGATAACATAAATTTTCAACTTTGTCATTCTTAAGACCTTCAAACCCAAAATACCAGTTATTATTTCCTGGACAGATGTCAGATGCATTCATTTACAAAAAAATGTTTTAGCTTTTCCAACCTTAAGTTGTTTCCTTTGCTCTTATGTTATTTTGTTTCATTCACTTTCTTTTAGCTTTTTTGTTTTTCAAAGTCCATTTGTTTCTTTATCTTCTTTTCTTTTCTTAGTCTGTACTTTGTCCGTTGTGGTTGTCTCTGATTCAAAAGTTCAAGTCTAATTGTTCTTGCAGGGTGACCGTAATGAAAGTGTTATGGGCCTGAAAACTGGCCAGAAAGCGGTCCCGAGAATGAATGTACAAGTGTGTAAAGTTTGTTCTTACCAGTCCTTTGTATATGTTCCAGTGCTCCCCCGTTCTCTTCTTGTGTAGGTGGATGTTCCGTATTAAAAGTATGGTGTGTCTTGCTATGGCTAGCAAAAGGTTTATGGCTGTTGTGTTTGTTCCGGGTTGTTTTGGAATCCCAAATAAAAGAAGCCATATTCCCTCTAGGGTTCTGCCCTGTGTCGTCAGTGGGGGTAGTCTTTGGCCAAATCTCCGTGCCAGGAGGTCCTCCAGTCGGGTCCAGAAACTCTTAACGACCGGGCAGAGAACCATGAGATGCAGTAGATCCTCTGGGGGTCCACTGCACACAGGGCACTCTCTGCCGTACTCCTCGGGGTGAAATCGGTGTAGTTGTGTGCATGTGTATATTATTCTGTGTCTTAATTTGAAGTCAGTATTACTGACTGCTGGTGATGTGTACCGATTCCAAATGTGAGCCCAGATGGATGCTGTGTTGTGTGCCGGGAATGTTTGTGTCCATGTGTGTTCAGCGGCTGGTCTCCTAAAAATTTTGGCCAATAGTACCTTGTATGCTTGTTTTGTTGTAATTCTGCTCAAATTGATTTGTTTGCTGTTTGTTGATATTGTAAAGTCTAGTTTTGGCTTTTCCCCTTGTCTGTTCTGGATGTTGAATTTTTCAGTGTTTGACCCCACTTGGCTTTGATTGTGTCCTTTACCTTTTGTATTATCCCTTGCACTGAGTTTTTATTGAAATTGACTTTTGCTGTGTTAAAGCTTAACCTTATTTTGTCTATGTCAAAATCTCCTCTAGTGTCAAAAATGTCTTTTAAAACTTTTAGTCCTGCCTTCTCGTATAGTCCACTGTATATCATGTCTCTCTTGTTTGAATGTTGTTTGAGTATGTCCGGGTTAAATCTCAAGCGGCAGCGAGCTGTGTTGAGGTGGATATTATTGCCTCTGCTTGCTGCCTGATGTCCTGCCATGCTCCCCAGACCTCCCTCTCAAACCCACCCAGTTTGCTTCCTGCGTTTCGTGGTAGTTGTTGACATAGGTTGTATGTGCCATATTCTGATATGCTTTGGATATTGTTTTCTAAGAAGTGTTTCCATGGGGCTTCGCATGTGGTATTGAGCATTTTGCCCAGCAGCTTTATTCTTAGTGCTTGTTTTTTTGTTGCTATGTGATTTAGATTTAATCCCCCCTCTTTTTCCTTTCCTATGATTGTCGTTATTGCAATTTGCCCCCTATCCCTTTTCCACAAAAAATTATTGATGAGCTGATTGAATTTTTTTGTTACTTCGCCCGGCATTTCACAAACTGTTAACACGTGAATTATTTTTGATGTGCATAGCGCATTGAATACTAATACTTTACCTTTTGATGTTAGTTGTCTTGTCTTCCATGAGCTTAGTGTCTTTTCCACTTTTTGTATTAATTCTTCCCACCTTTTCCCACTGCACTGCTCTTCCTCTTTCCCCATTAGCACCCCCAAGACTTTGTATGCACCTATCGCTTTTTTCAGATTCCATTGGTTTGTTTCCTCCTTTGTTGTGCCACAAAAGGCGATTTGTGTTTTTTCAAAGTTTACTTTTGCCCCTGATGCCATACAGTATGTATTTAGTTCGTGGATTGCTGCATTTAAACTGTCCATATCTTTTACTGTCAGGTTTGTGTCGTCTGCATATTGGAGTATTTTGTATTTTTCCCCATTGGGCACTTCTATTCCATTTATGTTTTGGTTTTTCTTTATCATTTCTGCCAGAGGTTCAGCTGCTAGGCTGTATAAAAGTGAGGACAGGGGACATCCCTGTCTTACTGATCTTTCTAAAGGAAATGTTTTGGTCAAAAAACCATTGCATTTTATTTTGCTCTTTGCACCCTTGTAAAGCATTTTTAGCCAGTTTATGAATTTTTCCCCAAAATTGAATTTTCCCAAAACCTCCCATAAAAACTCATGTTCTACCCTATCAAAAGCTTTGCTAAAATCTATGCTTACATGTATCCCTGCTGTGTTGTGCATGTGTTTTAGAATGTACTTCATGGATAGTGTGGTGTCTGAGATGTCCCTCCCTGGTATACTGTATGCCTGTGTGTTTGATACTATGTTACCTATTACTCTCTTTAGTCTGTTTGCTAAAACCTTTGCCAAGATTTTATAGTCTACATTGAGTAAGCCTGTATGGGCCTGTAATTTTCGAGTTTTGTCGCCTCACCTTTTTTAAAAATGAGGGTCACTACACTGGTTGCGAATGATGTTGATATTCTGTTTTCTTTCTCCATGTCTGCATATGTATTGTGTAAAATTGGTACTAACTGATGTGAAAATCTTTTAAAAAATTCTGCTGTCAAGCCATCAGCTCCTGGGCTTTTGTTGTTATTTAAGGCTTTTTATTGCTGTTTCCAGCTCGTTTATAGATATAGGGGCGTCACACGCCTTCGCTTCCCCCTCTCCCAGTTTCCTGTCTAGAGCCCCTATTGCTGTGTTCCGGTGAGTTTTTGATGTGCCCTGTGAACTGAATAGATTTGCATAAAAAGTCCCTGTCTCTTCTAGAATGTCTTCTATTTCTATTTTTTCTTGTCCTGTGCTGCTGCTTATTAATTTTTGTATGTATTGTTGTGTTTGTCGATGTTTTTCTAACCCAAAAAAGAACGCTGTTGATCTTTCTCCTTCTACTGTGTACTGTGCTTTTGCTCTTATCATTGCTCCCTTACATCTGTCTGTTTCTTTTTGCTCCAATTTTGCTTTAAGTGTTTGATATTCTTCATTTGCCTCCCCCCCATTTACCTCCATTTTTTCACTTAGAGTTAGTAATCTTTCTCTCATTTTTCCTTCTTCCATGTTTTCTCTCCACCTCTTTTCTTTGCTGAAGTTTATGGCTATCTTTTTTATTCTTGTTTTTGTTTCCTCCCACCACTCGATTGTGCTTTCTAGTCCCTCCCTCTCCCTCTCCAGGTTTTTGAACAGTTTTTCTATCTTTTTGATAAATAATTTATCTTCTAATAAGGAGTTGTTTAAAACCCACAGCCCCCCATTTCTCCTTGCCCCCGAGATTATTAGATCTACCTCCAGCCGAGCGTGGTCACTTATGCTAGACCATGTGTATTGTGCCTGTCCCAGTACACGTACTAGGTTTGCTGAAATCAAACATAGGTCAATCCTTGACTGCTTTAAAGTTCCTGTCATCACCTGTCTTCTTGAAAATACTTGTTTGTTTAAGTTTTGGCTTCTCCAGGCATCAATTAAGCCTGTGCTGCTCATTATGTTTTGTAGCTCTATTCTGCATGTGTCGTATTTGTATAAGTTATTTTTGCTTAAATCCAGTTTGCTGAGTGTGGTGTTAAAATCTCCTATTATAATTGTTTTTTCATCAATGAAGCTTGCTAGGTGTATGAAAAAAGTCCTTCTTTCTGTTACATCATTGGGTGTGTATATGTTGATTAGCCTTAGTTTGGTTTGTCCTGTGAAGTCTAGGACTAATAAGCGCCCCTGTGAGTCTGAGTGTGACAAGACTGGGGTCCCTAAGGGACCTGGTTTTATTATTATTGCCACGCCTTTTGATTTTGCAGTCCCTACAGTTGCGAAAACTGTCCCTACCCGCATGGCTTCTACAGCCTGTACATGCTTCTGCTCCCACCATGTTTCCTGGAGACATAAAATGTTCCATCTGCGGCCATGCAGGATGCTGTGTGTTTTAATTTGGCTACGTAGGCCTCGGGCGTTTATTGAGACGAGGGACTGAGTCATGCTTAGGGGCTGTAAGAGATTAAACCTAGATTCTTATTTGTGTTTCTTTGTGGCTTTTCTTCCTCCTTCATTTTCAGATTGTCTTTTTTTTTGTTCAGTTGTTTCTGGGTCTATTGACATTGGATCTGCCATTGTTTCTCGTGTATTAACGACGACGGATGGAGCTGGACCTAAGCGTACTGGCGTTAGGATTTGAGCTTTCGACATATATGCAATGTGTACTTTGCACTGTTCCATTTGCGCCTCAGTGCTTAATTCCTCCTCCGTGTCATTATGCTCATTCCTTTTGCCCGCTTTTTCCCTCAGCTCCAGGCTTTTGCTTCTGCTCGGTCTAGGAGTTCGACTCCCTTGCGGAGCCGCCCCGTCCAGGGGTAGAGCATGGTGCCGGTCCACTGCCCCCCCCCTTCCCGGGTTCAACCTCCGTCGTCGTGGCCTTAGGGGTAGAGCTCTGTTTTGCTCCCCCCCCCTGGCTAGGAGTCAGGCGAGAAGCCGTCTCTCTGCCCCGCTCCTGCACAGGCGCCTCCACACGTCTGAGCGCAGTGCTCGTCTCTGCCACTTCTTCACTGAATAGGTCTGGATACACCAGATCCTCCTCTTGTACTAAAACCCCGCTGTTTTCCCTCCCCTCTTCCAGCCCCTCGCATGTGTTTAGGTCCTTCGCTCCGTGAGCCCGTGTATTAAAAGTAGTATTGTTTTGGTTGTGTGTTTTTAGCCCTGTGCACTCTCTTGCGTAGTGTCCCTGCACCCCACACGTCCTGCATTTAAACTCTGGGCAGTCTCTATACACATGGTCTGGCTGTAAGCACCCTCTACACACTTTAACCTGCCTGTCGTGTAACACTCGAACTTTACCTTTACATATCTGGTCCCGTCTGCCACGTCCGTCCCTGCCCACACTCTCCGCCGCACTCTGGAGACCGCCGTGACGCCCCAGGCTTTCAGCTTGTCCAAAATTTCGCTGTCCTCAATGTACACTGGCAGTCCCATTGTCACGGTCGCTCAGGACTCTGATCAGTTGGCCGCGGCCTCCGCCTCCGGCTCCCCCGCCCCTACAGACTCGCAGATGAGAAACAGGTGTGCGGGAATGCCGGCGGAGCAAGACCAGCTGAGCCGAGTTGGCAATCAACAGAGAATAAGAAGCACCGCAGCCTGCTCCTCGTTGCCAGATCGTAATACTAACTCCAGTCAGTTATACATCTAGCTTGCTATTGCCGTGTTGTTTATTGAATTACTTACCTGTGCCTTTGTTCGTCTTAGAACCGTCCAGTCCTGCCGTATGTCCTGTTCCTGTTCCGTCTTCGTCTGTTCCTGTACCTTCAAGTCTCGTCCTCGATCCAGTTCCAGTCCAGCCCGGTCTTGTCCTGTGTCCTCGTTATCCCAGAAGAACCTGTCATACCTTTGTGTCTCAATAAATCTGTTTATATTCCTTTACTTGTGTGTCTGCATTTGGGTTGTCTTGCCGGTCCGTAACAGTAGCGATCTGGCCAGAATGAACCCAGCAGAGCCGCACACTCTTCCGCAGACTGTCGCTGCTCAGACCGCGCTTCTGGAGCAGCATGATGCTACTCTCCAGGCTCTCATGGGCCACATGAAGGACTTCTCGCAGAGCCTCTCCGTGCTGAGTGCCCAGTTAACTGCAGTGAACTCACCGCCGACTACCAGCGCTCCAGCCGTCTCTCGCTGACTATGGAAGCCCGCCTCCAGGTTACAAGGAAGCGTTTGTACCGCCACCTGCACCATACAGTGGAGATCTCGGCTCTTGTGGTGCCTTTTAACCCAGTGCTCTTTGGTTTTGAACTACAGTCACAGACTTATAAGAGTGATCGTTCAAGAATTGCTTTTTAATTGGGTGTCTAAGGGTCAGGCTTTACAATGGGCCTCCGCTGTCTGGGAGAAGCAGGAGGATTTGTGTTTCTCTTATTCCGCATTCATCAAGGAGATGAAATTAATTTTTGATCATCCTGTTCGAGGAGGAGGCTACTAAAGACTGTTTTCCATTCGTCAGGGAATCGCAGTGTGGCAGAGTTTGCCGTGGAGTTTCGTTCATTAGCCGTGGAGAGCGGTTGGAAGAGGAAGCTCTTCACGGAGCCTTTTAAATCGATTTCTGAGGAACTTAAGGGCGAGATGGCGGCGCGAGCCTCCAGAGTCTGAATGAACTCATTACCGGGGCTATTAGAATGGATAATCGCCGGGAGCGTAAGAGGGAGAAGGCTGGCTTACAGGCGTCAATGAAATCCTCCACTAGTCCTGGTTGGGATTCCCGGCATATCAGGGGGTTTTCCCCAGCCTCCACGAGAGAGGACCGGGGTTGGTGGACACAGAGGGCGATGAAAGAGGCTCATTCAGTTCCAATACAGATTCGCCGGGTCGTACACTGCAACCAGCCGCACCTGAACCCATGCAGTTGGGTCGAACCCATTTGACAGAGGAGGAGAGACTTCGCGGGTCAAGACAGGTAGTTGTCTCTATTGTGGAGGACTTGGACATTTTCGTGCTTCCTGCCCGCTCCTTCCGGGAAAAGGGTGGGCTCGGCGGTAATGGGAGAAATACTGCTGAGCCAAGTCCGGTGCTCGTCTCCCACTTCTGTATGCTATGGAAGGAACTATTATGTTGGCAGATCAGAACCAGACATTGGAAGTTCTGATCGATTCTGGAGCAGATGAGAGCCTTTTGGACCGTGGGGTGGCTAAGAGGTTGGGTATACAGACTATGCCTTTGGAGGTGCCTGTAAAAGTCAAGGCTTTGAGCACGGTGAGGTTTTGACCCAGATAGGTGAACAGACTATTCCAGTAAAACTCCTTCTGTCTGGTAATCACACAGAGACTATTAGGTTTTACATTTTTGATTGTGTTCACACACCTATAGTGTTGGGGTTACCCTGGCTGAAGATTCATAACCCTCACATTGACTGGGGCATACCAAGTGTTGTCTTGGAGTAAATATTGTCATTTACATTGTCTGCAGTCTGCTTTACCTCCTGTTCCTCTAGATGCACCTCGGCACCTGAACCTCCAGATCTGTCTTCAGTTCCACCAACCTACCATGATTTGTCAGCAGTGTTCTGTAAGCATCAAGCCTTGTCGCTGCCACCTCATAGACCATGCGACTGCGCCATCGACCTCTTGGCCGGTGCTCCTCTGCCCAGCAGCCGTCACTCTCGAGGCCAGAAAATGAGGCAATGGAGAAGTACATCCAGGAGTCGTTGGCAGCAGGGATATCGACCCTCGTCCTCTCCGGTGGGTGCAGGTTTTTCTTTGTTGATAAGAAGGACAAGAGTCTGAGACCATGTATTGATTTTGGGCCTGAACAAAATCACCATCAAGAATAAGTATCCACTTCCTTTGATCAGTTCAGTTTTACTCCTCTCTGTGGTTCTATGATTTTCACCAAACTCGATCTCCATAGCATACCATTTGGTGCGTATTAGGGAGGGGATGAGTGGAAAACTGCTTTTAATACACCCTTAGGACATTTTGAATATCGGGTGATGCCTTTTGGACTTATGAATGCTCCTGCGGTATTTCAAAATTTGGTTAACGATGTACTACGAGACATGATTGGTCGGTTTGTGTTTGTGTATCTGGATGACATTTTGATCTTTTCTAAGGATTTGAAGGAACATCAGGGACATGTCAGGGGGGTTCTCCAGAGATTATTGGAGAATAAACTGTTCGTTAAGGCCGAGAAGTGCGAGTTCCACGCACCGTCTGTTACCTTTCTGGGATACATCATCGCTCAGGGACAGATCCAGATGGACCCAGAGAAACTCACGGCGATGCGGGAGTGGCCTACCCGTCCAAGCCGTAAGGAGGTTCAGCGATTCCTTGGGGTTTGCAAATTTTTATAGAAATTTCATACGAAATTTCAGTAAGCTGGCAGAACCTTTGGCGACTCTCACGTCTACCGCACAACCTTTTGCCTGGACACCGGAGGCAGAAGGAGCCTTTAATGTCCTAAAGCATCGTTTTACTTCTGCTCCGGTGCTCATACAGCCTAATCCAGAGTTACAGTTTGTGGTGGAGGTCGGCGCTTCAGATACGGGAGTAGGGGCAGTACTGTCCCAGCGCTCTGCTACTGATCAAAAGCTTCACCCATGTGCTTTTTTCTCTCACAAACTCTCTCCAGCAGAGCGGAACTATGACGTGGGTAACAGAGAGCTCCTGGCGGTTAAGTTGGCGTTAGAAGAGTGGCGTCATTGGCTGGAGGGATCCATTCAACCATTTGTGGTCTGGTCAGACCATAAGAATTTGACTTACATCCAGGCGGCAAGGCGGCTGAACTCCCGACAGGCCAGGTGGGCACTATTCTTTGATCGGTTTAATTTTGTCCTTACTTATCGCCCAGGTTCCAAGAATATTAAGCCAGACGCCTTATCCAGAGTCTTCACCACGGACCGGCAATCTACAGAGGAAGAGAGTATCCTGCCCCAGTCTCGCATCGTGGCTACACTTACCTGGGAGATAGAAGCTCGTGTCCGGCTTGCACAGCGTCAGCATCCTGATCCTGGTACTGGGCCACCATAATGCCTTGTATGCGTGCCAAGTAGCGTTCGCTTGGAGGTATTGCACTGGGCCCATGGGACCCGCCTCACTTGCCATCCGGGGATTGGTCGCACCCTGGCTGTCCTGCGCAGTAGGTTTTGGTGGGACACTATGGACAAGGATACTAAAGAATACATTTCGGCATGCCCAGTGTGTGCTCAGAATAAGACACTTAATCGACCCCCAGCCGGTCTGCTACAACCACTACCGATTCCTAGCCGACCATGGTCACATGTGGCGGTGGACTTTGTTACTGGGCTTCCGTCTTCTAAAGGACACACGGTGGTGTTGACAATTGTCGACCGGTTCTCGAAGGCAGCTCATTTTGTACCCTTACCCAAGCTGCCGTCCGCTCGGGAGACGGCGGATCTTCTGGTAATGCATCTATTTCTGTTACACGGCCTTCCTTGGGACATCGTTTCAGACAGAGGTCCACAGTTTACCTCCCAGGTTTGGAAGGCGTTTTGTCGGCGTTGGACATCAAGGTTAGTCTCTCCTCTGGTTACCATCCACAGACCAATGGACAGACAGAGGGCAAATCAACAGATGGAAGTGGCACTGAGGTGCACGTCGTCAGCTAATCCTGCGAGTTGGAGTGTCCATCTGCCTTGGGTAGAGTATGCCCACAACACCTGGTCAACGCCTCTCTAGGTATGTCTCCCTTCCAATGTTGTTATGGTTATCAACCGCCTCTATTTGCAGAACAGGAACAAGAGCTGGCAGTTCCTTCAGTACAAGAGCACCTGCGCCGGTGCCATCAGGTCTGGAGAAGGGCCCGTTCAGCTCTGGTGCGCTTCTACCCAGTCACAGGTACAAGCTAACCGCCATCGCACCCCTGCCCCTAGGTACTCTTCAGGGCAGAAGGTTTGGCTGTCATCCAGGGACCTGCCTTTGAGGGTGGAATCTTCTAAGTTGGCACCAAGGTTCATCGGGCCATTTGAAGTGGAGAAGGTCATCAACCCTGCGGCAGTTCGACTGAAGCTTCCTCGGTCTCTTAGGATTCACCCTACCTTCCATGTTTCCAGAATCAAACCGGTCAGTTCCAGCTCCTGATCCCTCCCTGTCCTCCCCGCCTCCGCCCAGGATGATGAGCGATCAGCCTGCATACACGGTGAGGAGGATTATGGATATGGCGCGGGGTCGGGGCCGTCAGTTTTAGTAGATTGGGAGGGTTATGGACCTGAGAACGGTGTTGGGTTCCCCAGAAGAACATTCTCGATCCTTCCCTTATTCGAGAATTTTTCATTGTCATCCGGAGAAGCGGGATAGGCCGCCAGGTGGCGTCCATAGAGGGTACTGTCACGGTCGCTCAGGACTCTGATCAGTTGGCCGCGGCCTCCGCCTCCGGCTCCCCGCCCTACAGACTCGCAGATGAGAAACAGGTGTGCGGGAACGCCGGCGAAGCAAGACCAGCTGAGCCGAGTTGGCAATCAACAGACAATAAGAAGCACCGCAGCCTGCTCCTCGTTGCCAGATCGTAATACTAACTCCAGTCAGTTATACATCTAGCTTGCTATTGCCGTGTTGTTTATTGGAATTACTTACCTGTGCCTTTGTTCGTCTTAGATCCGTCCAGTCCTGCCGTATGTCCTGTTCCTGTTCCGTCTTCGTCTGTTCCTGTACCTTCAAGTCTCGTCCTCGATCCAGTTCCAGTCCAGCCCGGTCTTGTCCTGTGTCCTCTCGTTATCCCAGAAGAACCTGTCATACCTTTGTGTCTCAATAAATCTGTTTATATTCCTTTACTTGTGTGTCTGCATTTGGGTTGTCTTGCCGGTCCGTAACAGTACGATCTGGCCAGAATGAACCCAGCAGAGCCGCACACTCTTCCGCAGACTGTCGCTGCTCAGACCGCGCTTCTGGAGCAGCATGATGCTACTCTCCAGGCTCTCATGGGCCACATGAAGGACTTCTCTCGCAGAGCCTCTCCGTGCTGAGTGCCCAGTTGACTGCAGTGAACTCACCGCCGACTACCAGCGCTCCAGCCGTCTCTACGCTGACTATGGAAGCCCCGCCTCCAGGTTACAAGGAAGCGTTTGTACCGCCACCTGCACCATACAGTGGAGATCTCGGCTCTTGTGGTGCCTTTTTAACCCAGTGCTCTTTGGTTTTTGAACTACAGTCACAGACTTATAAGAGTGATCGTTCAAGAATTGCTTTTTTAATTGGGTGTCTAAGGGGTCAGGCTTTACAATGGGCCTCCGCTGTCTGGGAGAAGCAGGAGGATTTGTGTTTCTCTTATTCCGCATTCATCAAGGAGATGAAATTAATTTTTGATCATCCTGTTCGAGGAGGGGAGGCTACTAAAAGACTGTTTTCCATTCGTCAGGGGAATCGCAGTGTGGCAGAGTTTGCCGTGGAGTTTCGTTCATTAGCCGTGGAGAGCGGTTGGAATGAGGAAGTAAAGGACTTCTATGAAGACCTGTTCAGAGCAAGGGGTGTGGAGGTGGAGGAGGAAAAGAAAATGTTGGATCAAATAAATACAAAAGTAGGAGAAACAGATAAAGAAGAGTGTGATAAAGAAATAAGTGAAGAGGAGATAGAAAAGGCAATAAATCAACTGGGAAAAGGGAAAAGTCCAGGAATAGATGGGTTGGGAAATGAATTTTATGTATGTTTTAAAGGAGTTTTAATAAAGATTTTAAGAGAGGTATTCAAGGAGACTTTTGAAAAGGCAGAGCTACATGAAAGAACAGGAATGGGGCTTATGAAGCTGATATATAAAAAAAAGGGAGAAAAAGGGGATTTGAGGAATTACAGACCGCTCACGATGTTAAATACGGACCTAAAGATTCTATCAAAAGTACTGGCAAATAGACTAAAAGAGATAATGCCGAGCATAATCAGTACAAACCAAGCATATGCAGTGAAGGGTAGGGATATAGCGGATGTGACAATGAGTGTAAGGGACATGATATGGTACATGAGGGAAAAAAACGAAGGAGGATATGTCATAAGTATAGATTTTGAGAAAGCTTTTGATAGAGTGGAGCATGGGTACTTATTTAAGGTTTTAAGAGGCTTTGGATTTGGAGAGACTTTTGTTAAATGGATTGAGATTTTATATAGGGGTGCTTTAACAAGGGTAAAATGTAATGGGTTTTTAACAGAGTGTTTTAAAATTACTAGGTCAATAAGACAGGGGTGTCCGCTCTCAGCATTATTATATTCACTAGTAGCGGAACCGCTAGGACTGGCCATGAAAAAAAAAGAAGGGATAAAAGGAATAGAAATTGAGGACAGGCAAGCAGAAGGGAAGTTATTCCAGTATGCAGATGATACAACAATAATTGTGAAAGGAAAAAGAAGCGTAATAGAAGCGATGAAGGTTGTAGGAGATTATTGCAAAGGAACTGGAAGCAAAGTGAACGAAGACAAGACAGTATACATGAGATTTGGAGAAGAAATGGGCTTAACGGATTGTTTTAAATTTAATGAAGTAGAAGAAATGAAGATCTTAGGTATTCTAATCGGGAAGAATGATAAGAAAGTAAGAGATGAAATGTGGGAGGCACGAGTGACGGAGATAGAGAGAAGGCTAAACTATTGGAAACAAAGAACACTAAATCTGAAGGGGAAGGTTTTAGTACTAAATGTTTTAATGGTCTCCAAACTGTGGTATGTTTTATATGTTTGTGAGATGCCGATATGGGCAGGGCTCAGGCTGAAGAGATGTTTTACTGACTTTTTATGGGGGGGGAAACCAGCTAGAATAGCTTACAATACACTTATAGGAGAAGTGGAAAAGGGGGCTTGGGGTTAATGGATGTTGAACAGAGGAAAAGAGCGATGAGGAATAAAAGTAGTAAAGAAATACCTACAGGAAGAGAATAAAATGGAATGGGAAAAAACGATGGGATTTTACCTAAACAAATGCGGGAATTTTAACTTGGGGGAAGGAATGAACGTATCTCCTCTATTCATTAGGTTACACTGGCTCCCGGTTGGCTCCCGGTTGACGCCCGCATCAAGTTCAAAGCTATGCTCTTGGCCTACAAAACCACCTCTGGTTCTGCACCCCCATACCTCCACTCACTAATACAGACCTACGTTCCTACCAGATCCCTGCGCTCTGCAAATGAACAACGCCTGGTGGTACCGCCCCAAAAGGTACAAAATCACTCACGCATTCTCTGGATCTGTTCCACATTGGTGGAATGATCTACCCGCTGCGACAAGATCAGCAGACTCTGTAGCCATCTTTAAAAAACACCTGAAAGCACATCTCTTCCGTCAACACCTGACTGACAAACACTGAGCCCTACTTCCTTTCTATCGATTCCTTTCAAAAAAAAAAAAAAAAAAAAATTTCTCTTATCCTTAGCATCGTATACTGCGCTGGGTTTAAACTGACTAGTTTTTGTGCACCTATGCTTTTTGTACCTTGTGTTGTTAAAGTTGCTTCCATTGTTATCCTCACTTGTAAGTCGCTTTGGATAAAAGCGTCTGCTAAATGACTAAATGTAAATGTAAATGTAAATGAATGTTGTGGATGAAAACAAAAGAATGGATGACTGAGGGACTACCAGGATTCTATAGGGAAACACTAAGGGCCTGGGGAGAATTTTTAAGTCACATAGTGTATAACCCACAAGGGAGAGAAAGCATTTTAAACCAACCACTGTTTTTAAATGGAAATATTACAAAGCAGGGGAAGGAAATTATGTTTAAGAAATGGATGGTGGTGGGTATAACAAGGGTGAGAGATGTGTTATATGAATTTAAAGAAGGTTTTTTACCAGTACAATATATAGTGGATGCGATGGACGAGGCAAAGGAAGAATATAGCAAGCAGGAAATAAAGAACAAATATGAACTAATCAAGACAGCAATACCTATGGACTGGCTGAAAAGAATAGAGGAAATGGAGGAAGAACAAACAGAGAAAAGCATTTATGTCAGAGTCAAAGGGAAATTGCAGGAGCTGAAGAAATGCAGTATTAAAAGCCTGTATGGAGTACTAAGAGATGGTGTCTTTAAAGAGCCAAATGCTAACAAGCATTGGGTTGAGATTTTTTTAAACTTAAAAAAGGAAAGTATGTGGAAAAACATGAGGGGAAGATGTGTAGAAACCAAAGTGGAATGTTTGGAATACTTCATAAGGCATAGAGTGGTTTATTCTGACGCAATTCTAAGCAAGATTGGATTGGAGCAAAGTGCAATATGTAAAGTGTGCCAGAAGGAGGAAGAAGGGTTTTTACATATGTTTTTATATTGTCCAGAATTAGGTGAATTTTTAAAGAAATGTAAACAGATGATAAAGGATGTGGCGGAAGAATGGGATGACGGGGAGTGGAACACAGTGGTGATGTTTGGTTGGGGAAAGAAGGGGAGACACAAAAAGTTTATAAACTTGTGGATAATGTTATTGAAAAGTGCAATATGGGAAAGAAGAATTGTAGCAAAGAAAGAGAAAATTGTGCTGGATGTATGGAGTGTGTTTAAGAAGAAAACAGAAGAGTACATAAAGAGACTGTATGTGTATTTTAAATGGGAGAATGAGTTGGGTTTTTTTTATAAGGTTTTTACATCACAAGTTTGTAGTGTGTTGCAAGATTTATTGTGGGTTTTGCCGGGGTTTGAGGAGCGGGAGGGGAGTTGAGTGATATGTGATATTGTAAATGATGAATGATGTGATGGATATCTTTGTTTAAAATGTTTGAAAATAATAAAAAAAAAAAAAAAAAAAAAACACGCCCGATCTCGTCCGATCTCGAAAGCTAAGCAGGGTCGGGCCTGGTTAGTACTTGGATGGGAGACCGCCTGGGAATACCAGGTGCTGTAAGCTTTTTGTCCTGCAGACTGGCCACTCTCTGAATAATACCTAACGGCATCCAGGTCATCTCCAAATACTCTGTTCTCATCTCCTTCTTCACTCAAGTACTTGCCAGGCCTGACCCTGCTTATTTCTACAGCAAAATGGCCTTTGGATGACCATAGATTTGGGGGGGAACAAGGTAAGGGGCCCAGAATTGGTCCACTAAGTGGTCTGATTTGGCCTGACAGGGGTCGCAATGCAATTGGACCTGGCTGATCGATTTCGTCTGTCAACAACTGTACTTACCCACTTGTGCTTGTTTATATGTCACCAAATGTGCATATGTCACCAAATGTGCATGGTTCCGTTTATTTGTATTGCACAATTGATACATTCAGTTATTGAAATTGCTTTACAACAACAAGAGAATCCTCGTCTAAAATGATTTACAAATACAGTGATGATGCCAGTGTCTTTCGCTTACGGCCATACCACCCTGAACACGCCCGATCTCGTCCGATCTCGAAAGCTAAGCAGGGTCGGGCCTGGTTAGTACTTGGATGGGAGACCGCTTGGGAATACCAGGTGCTGTAAGCTTTTTGTCCTGCAGACTGGCCACTCTCTGAATAATACCTAACGGCATCCAGGTCATCTCCAAATACTCTGTTCTCATCTCCTTCTTCACTCAAGTACTTGCCAGGCCTGACCCTGCTTATTTCTACAGCAAAATGGCCTTTGGATGAGCATAGATTTGGGGGAACAAGGTAAGGGGCCCAGAATTGGTCCACTAAGTGGTCTGATTTGGCCTGACAGGGGTCGCAATGCAATTGGACCTGGCTGATCGATTTTGTCTGTCAACAACTGTACTTACCCACTTGTGCTTGTTTATATGTCACCAAATGTGCATGGTGCCCTCAGTCATGGTGCTCATTTCAACCTAAAAGATATAAAGGGTCTGCAAAAAAGTAACACAATTCCGAGTTACTTTTAGTGTCATTTACATTTATTTGCACTGCTGCTATGGTCTGGTAATCCCTGTGTTCCGTTTATTTGTATTGCACAATTGATACATTCAGTTATTGAAATTGCTTTACAACAACAAGAGAATCCTCGTCTAAAATGATCTACAAATACAGTGATGATGCCAGTGTCTTTGGCTTATGGCCATACCACTCTATTTGGCCTGACATGGGTCGCAATGCAACTGGACCTGGCTGATCGATTTTGTCTGTCAACAACTGTACTTACCCACTTGTGCTGGTTTATATGCTACCAAATGTGCATGGTGCCCTCAGTCATGGTGCTCATTTCAACCTAAAAGATATAAAGGGTCTGCAAAAAGTAAGACAATTCCCGAGTTACTTTTAGTGTCATTTTACATTTATTTGCTCTGCCGCTATGGTCTGGTAATCCCTGTGTTCCGTTTATTTGTATTGCACAATTGATACATTCAGTTTTTGAAATTGCTTTACAACAACAAGAGAATCCTCGTCTAAAATGATCTACAAATACAGTGATGATGCCAGTGTCTTTCGCTTACGGCCATACCACCCTGAACACGCCCGATCTCGAAAGCTAATCAGGGTCGGGCATGGTTAGTACTTGGAAGGGAGACCGCCTGGGAATACCAGGTGCTGTAAGCTTTTTGTCCTGCAGACTGGCCACTCTCTGAATAATACCTAACGGCATCCAGGTCATCTCCAAATACTCTGTTCTCATCTCCTTCTTCACTCAAGTACTTGCCAGGCCTGACCCTGCTTATTTCTACAGCAAAATGGGCTTTGGATGACCATAGATTTGGGGGGGAACAAGGTAAGGGGCCCAGAATTGGTCCACTAAGTGGTCTGATTTGGCCTGACATGGGTCGCAATGCAACTGGACCTGGCTGATCGATTTTGTCTGTCAACAACTGTACTTACCCACTTGTGCTTGTTTATATGTCACCAAATGTGCATGGTGCCCTCAGTCATGGTGCTCATTTCAACCTAAAAGATATAAAGGGTCTGCAAAAAAGTAACACAATTCCGAGTTACTTTTAGTGTCATTTTACATTTATTTGCACTGCTGCTATGGTCTGGTAATCCCTGTGTTCCGTTTATTTGTATTGCACAATTGATACATTCAGTTATTGAAATTGCTTTACAACAACAAGAGAATCCTCGTCTAAAATGATCTACAAATACAGTGATGATGCCAGTGTCTTTGGCTTATGGCCATACCACTCTATTTGGCCTGACATGGGTCGCAATGCAACTGGACCTGGCTGATCGATTTTGTCGATTTTGTCAAAACTGTACTTACCCACTTGTGCTGGTTTATATGCTACCAAATGTGCATGGTGCCCTCAGTCATGGTGCTCATTTCAACCTAAAAGATATAAAGGGTCTGCAAAAAAGTAAGACAATTCCCGAGTTACTTTTAGTGTCATTTTACATTTATTTGCTCTGCCGCTATGGTCTGGTAATCCCTGTGTTCCGTTTATTTGTATTGCACAATTGATACATTCAGTTTTTGAAATTGCTTTACAACAACAAGAGAATCCTCGTCTAAAATGATCTACAAATACAGTGATGATGCCAGTGTCTTTCGCTTACGGCCATACCACCCTGAGGGCGCTAGAGAGCTAGAGAGCTACAGGAAGTGCTGGCTGCAGTTGGGAGAGGAAGGCTCTCCTCCATTTTGATTTTTCTGTTAGTGTTTGTTTTGTGAGTTTTTGTGGACTTTAGTTTATTTTTTGTGTGGTTTTTTAGTTTTAAACCACCTAACAGCAGCATTTTGCTGGCTGGGGGGTGGTTATTTTTTTGGGTTTTGTACAATGGACGGATTATTGGCAAATGAAACTGGACTGGCTGGAGAGAGACGCATGGCAAACGACACTGGACTGGATGGAGAGAGAAGCATGGCAAACGACACAGGACTGGCTGGAGAGAGACGCATGGCGAACGACACTGGAATGGCAGGAGAGAGACGCATGGCAAACAACACTGGACTGGCTAGAGAGAGACGCATGGCAAACGACACTGGACAGGAGTATCGACAAAGAGCAGGACAAGGTAAAAATCAAGATGCAAGAGATAAATTTGGTGAAAGGAGATACTTAAAGGAGGCAACTGTGATTGTGAATGTGGAGAATGTAAGTGAGGTGAGGGCTATGGATATTATTAAAGCGGTGACTGACAAATGTGGATATGGGGAAATCTTGGCACTAAGGCCAAGACAAGGAAAAGAATACGAGCTCACAATGGAAAAAGAAGAAACTTGTGATAAACTGACTGAGGGATTGTTAATAAATGGAGTGAACTGTGAGATAAAAAAACTTCAAAACAGAGACTATGTTGTCTCTTTCATGCACCTGCCCGTCTACCTTGCTGATGAAGAGATTTTAAATAAACTGGAGGTTTGGGGGGTTTCCCCAATTTCAAAAATAAAGCGTGGGTTTATCCGGGCACCAGTATTGAGGATGGGACAAGATACGTAAAGGCGCGGTTCCCGAAGGAGGTGGCTTCCCTCCCTTACAGCACAAAAATAGAGACGGCAGAGGGTCCACAATATTTTCGGGTGATGCACAGCCATCAGGTGAAGACTTGTCGGCTGTGCATGAGCCCAGACCATGTGGTGAAGGACTGCCCGGAGTTCGTGTGCCATAAATGCGAGGAGAGAGGCCACTTAGCGAGAAATTGCAACGCTGTGAAGTGCCTGGATTGTAATTTGGTTTTAATTAAGTGTGAGTGTTGGATGCATTGGATGCATGGTGAGGTGGAGGCGCAGCAGGTGGGCGGGCAGGTGCATGAACGAGATAACGAGCAGCGAGATGATGGAGAAAGAGTTCGAGGTGAAGGACTGGAATTAAATAAGGATATGGAACAACAGAAAGAGGGGAACTAACCCATCATACAAACACAACAGGAGAGGGAATTTGGACACAGATGGATTTGACTGACAGCTTGGAAAATGCTTTGGATATTATAGAACTGGATGATGAAAGGAATAAAGTAATGAGTGATACACAACAGGAGGGAATTTTATGTACACCGATAGATGTGACGGACAGTGTGCAAAAGGAGATGGACACAGTAGAAAGTAATGATGATACAAAAGAGTGTGAACAAGGACAAGAAAATGAGGAGACGCAGGGGAAATCATCAAAAAGAAGAAGATCTGTGAAGGTAATACCAAATTTAGATACTGCAAGAAAAAGAGTGCTTAAAGAAGATGGTTCTGAATGTACAAATAAGTATGAGTCGCTAAAGAGTTTGGAGGAGATGGACTGAGTTTATGGGTGTTATGCATGTTTTTATATGTTTTATGCTGTTAAGGATAGTGACTTTTAATGCTAGAGGGCTGTCAGACATGGGGAAATTTGAAAAAGTGAAAGAAATGTGTAAAGGAGAAGATGTGATTTTATTACAAGAAACTAACTGGAGGGAAGAGTACATGACTGAAATAAGGAAAAGTTGGAGCGGAGAAATTTTATATAACAATGGTGATGGGAGGCTGGGAAGAGGAGTTGCAGTTTTAATAAAAGAAAACAGTGGTGTATCATGTAAAACAATATATAATGACATGGATGGGAAATGTATGGCGGTTGAAATGGAGTATGAGGAGAAAAAAGTTATTGTAGTTAATATTCATGCACCAACAGTAGAGAATGAAAAAAAGGAATATTTTAATATATTAAGAGAATTTGTAAAGAAACATAAAGAAGTTATTATGATGGGAGATTTTAATACTGTTTTCAGTAAATTAGAAATGGGAGAGGGAATGGTTTTTAAAAATGATAAAGGAAGAAAAGAACTGAAATTATTAATGGAAGAAAATAATATAATTGATGTATGGAGAGAAAGAAACGAAAAAAAGAAAGAATATTCAAGGAGGCAATTAGTGGGTAATTTTATGTGTAAGACAAGGATTGATTTTATTTTATGTACAAGGAACATTGAAGGATTTATTGGTAATATCAAATATGAAGAATCGAGCTTAAGTGACCATAAACCAATTTTTATGCAAGTAGACTGGAGTTCAGTGAAAAAAGGGCCGGGGGTATGGGTTTTAAATACAGAGGTTTTGAAGAATGAGGACTATGTGTTAAGTATTAAAGAAATTATTGAAAAAGAAAAGGAGAATGGAATGTACAGCGAAGATAAAAGGATATGGTGGGAAAATGTTAAATATTTAGTTAAAAAATTCACAATAAAGTACAGTAAATTAATACAGAGAAGTAAGAGGAAGAAGGAGAGAGAAATAAGAGAAAAATTGGAAAAGGAATTAAATGAGAATGGGAAAGATATACAAAAAATAAAAGAATTGGAGGGAATATTGAAAGAAATGGAAGAGAAAAAATATTAAGGTGCAAGACTAAGAAGTAGAGCTAAATATACTGTGGAGGGTGAAAAATGTACAAAATTTTTTTTTGATTTAGAAAAAATAAGAGGGAAGGCTGGAATGATTAAAGAAATAAGAGGGAAAAATGGTGTAGTGGTGGAAACTAATGAGGAAATATTAGAAGAAATAAAAGCTTACTATGAGAACCTGTTTAGTAATGAGGGGGTGGGGGAAGAAGAAAAACTGGAGTTTCTGAATCAAATAAAAACAACAGTAGGAGAAGTAGACAAAAAAGAGTGTGATGAAGAGATAAGAGAAGAAGAGATTAAAAGAGCAATAAGTGAATTAAACAAAAAGAAAAGTCCAGGGGTAGATGGTTTGGGGAGTGAATTTTTTTAAAGATTTTTTAACTAGTATTTTAAAAGAAGTATATGTAGAGGTGTTTAAGAAAGGAGAATTAAATCAAAGAATGGGAATGGGTTTAATGAAATTGATATACAAGAGAAAAGGAGAGAAGACAGATTTAAAGAACTATAGACCGATTACAATGCTGAATACTGATTTAAAGATTTTATCTAAAATTTTAGCCAACAGATTGAAAGAAGTCATGCCGAGTATAATTAAAACTAACCAAGTGTACGGAGTGAAAGGGAGAGACATAGCAGATACAACTATTAGTATAAAAGATATGATAAGATACATACATGAAAGCAATAAAGATGGGTTTATTATCAGTTTAGATTTTGAGAAAGCTTTTGACAGGGTGGAGCATGGTTTTTTATTTGATGTTTTAAAAAGTTTTGGTTTTGGAGAGAATTTTATGAAATGGATTAGGATTTTATACAAAGGCGCAATAACAAAAATTAAATGTAATGGGTTTTTAACAAAGTGTTTTAAAATTACTAGATCGATAAGACAAGGATGTCCGTTGTCAGCTCTTTTATATTCTTTAGTTGCAGAACCTCTGGGATTGGCTGTTAAACATGGGGAGGGGATAAAAGGCATAGGTATCGATGGAGGGGAAAGTAAAATTTTTCAGTACGCGGATGACACAACATTATTGTTAAAAGATCTGAAGAGTGTGAAAAATGCAATTCAAATTGTACAAAAGTATTGTAGGGGATCAGGAGCTAAAGTAAATGAGGACAAAACGTTGTATATGAGATTTGGAGGGGCACCGGTTTTAACAGAACATTTTACCTTTAAGGAAACTAAAGAAATGAAGATGTTAGGTGTTTTAATGGGGAGGGATGAAAAGAAAGCGGAAGAAACTATGTGGGAAGAAGCTTTAGGAGGTATTGAAAGGAGATTGAATTTTTGGAGAATGAGGACATTAACTTTGAAAGGGAAGGTTTTAGTTCTTAATGTTTTAATGGTTTCGAAATTGTGGTATATTTTATATGTGTCATCTATGCCGTTGTGGGTAGAAAGAAGGCTGAAAAAATGTTTTTTAGATTTTTTATGGGAAGGGAAGCCACCAAGAATAGCACACAACACCTTAATAGGAGCAGTGAAGAAGGGAGGACTGGGGTTAATGGATGTGGAACAAAGAAAGAACAGTTTGAGAGTGAAAATAATAAAAAAGTACTTGGAGGAAGAAAACGAAGTGGCATGGAAGAGAACAATGGGGCATTTTTTAAGTAAGTGTAGTAATTTTAATTTGGGGGACAACATTTTATGGATGAAAGTTAAAAAATGGATGACGGAGGGGCTGCCAGATTTTTATAAAGAACTGATGGGGGCATGGGGCAAATTTTTAATGAATGTGCATTTTAAGCCACAAGGCAGAGAGAACATTTTAAATCAGCCTTTATTCTTAAACAACGGCATTTTAAGTCAAGGGAAGGAGGTTTTTTTTAAGAAGTGGTGGGATGTGGGAATCACGAAAGTCAGAGATGTTTTATATGAATTCAAAGAGGGGTTTTTACCAGTGCAATACATTGTGGATGTGATGGAGGAGGCAAAGGAGGATTATAGCAGAAGAGAGATAACAAACAAGTATGACGTAATTAAGAATGCAATACCTCAAGAGTGGATAAAAAGAATTGACAACATGGAAGAAGAGAAACCTGAGAAAGATGTGTATGTGAGGCTAGGGGAAAAACTGTGTGCTTTTAATGAATGTACTGTGAAAATGTTTTATTGTGTTTTTAGAGATACTGTTTTTAAGAAACCTGTTGTAAATGAGTACTGGATACGGATGTTCAATGATGTAAAAGAAGAGAATATATGGGGGAACATGAAAGGTAAAATTGTACAGACGAAACTGGAGAATATGGAGTATTTTATAAGGAACAAAGCAGTGTTCACAGATGTGATTTTAAACAAAATTGGGATGGAGGAAAGTGCCACATGTAAAGTATGCCAAGATGCAGATGAAGGGTTCTTACACTTGTTTTTATATTGTGATGAGCTGAAAGATTTTAATGAGAGATGTAAAAACATGATTTTAATTTTGAGAGGAGTTGAAATTGGGAAATTTGAGTGGGAAAAGGTGTTCATGTTGGGAATTAATGAAAATTGTAAAAACAAGAAGATCATTAATTTACTTGTGATGTTGATGAAAAGTGCGGTATGGGAAAGAAGAGTAGTGGTGAAAAAGGAAAATGTTTTAATTGATGTGTGGGGAATGTTTAGGAGAAAAGTTGAGAAATATGTTGAATGTCTGTTTCATTACTTTAAGTTGGAGGGAACAAGGAATCTTTTTAATTATGTTTTCACTCAGGAGGTCTTAAAGGTTTTAAATGACCTGGGGATGGAATTGTCATTTTTAAAAGATTGAAAAATGTAATGAGTGTTTTTAAGTTATTATTTGTAAGATGTCTGACAGCCCAAAATTTTAGGAGTGTCTAGGTTAAAGAAAGCATATTATATATCTTTGTATGTTAATAATTCATATGTATGTTTGAATTGAATAATAAAAAAAAAAACACGCCCGATCTCGTCCGATCTCGAAAGCTAAGCAGGGTCGGGCCTGGTTAGTACTTGGATGGGAGACTGCCTGGGAATACCAGGTGCTGTAAGCTTTTTGTCCTGGAGACTGGCCACTCTCTGAATAATACCTAACGGCATCCAGGTCATCTCCAAATACTCTGTTCTCATCTCCTTCTTCACTCAAGTACTTGCCAGGCCTGACCCTGCTTATTTCTACAGCAAAATGGCCTTTGGATGACCATAGATTTGGGGGGGAACAAGGTAAGGGGCCCAGAATTGGTCCACTAAGTGGTCTGATTTGGCCTGACATGGGTCACAATCCAATTGGACCTGGCTGATCGATTTCGTCTGTCAACAACTGTATTTACCCACTTGTGCTGGTTTATATGCTACCAAATGTGCATGGTGCCCTCAGTCATGGTGCTCATTTCAACCTAAAAGATATAAAGGGTCTGCAGAAAAAGTAAGACAATTCCGAGTTACTTTTAGTGTCATTTTACATTTATTTGCACTGCCGCTATGGTCTGGTAATCCCTGTGTTCTGTTTATTTGTATTGCACAATTGATACATTCAGTTATTGAAATTGCTTTACAACAACAAGAGAATCCTCGTCTAAAATGATCTACAAATACAGTGATGATGCCAGTGTCTTTGGCTTATGGCCATACCACTCTATTTGGCCTGACATGGGTCGCAATGCAACTGGACCTGGCTGATCGATTTTGTCTGTCAACAACAGTACTTACCCACTTGTGCTGTTTTATATGCTACCAAATGTGCATGGTGCCCTCAGTCATGGTGCTCATTTCAACCTAAAAGATATAAAGGGTCTGCAAAAAAGTAAGACAATTCCGAGTTACTTTTAGTGTCATTTTACATTTATTTGCACTGCCGCTATGGTCTGGTAATCCCTGTGTTCCGTTTATTTGTATAGCACAATTGATACATTCAGTTTTTGAAAGTGCTTTACAACAACAAGAGAATCCTCGTCTAAAATGATCTACAAATACAGTGATGATGCCAGTGTCTTTGGCTTATGGCCATACCACTCTATTTGGCCTGACATGGGTCGCAATGCAACTGGACCTGGCTGATCGATTTTGTCTGTCAACTACAGTACTTACCCACTTGTGCTGGTTTATATGCTACCAAATGTGCATGGTGCCCTCAGTCATGGTGCTCATTTCAACCTAAAAGATATAAAGGGTCTGCAAAAAAGTAAGACAATTCCGAGTTACTTTTAGTGTCATTTTACATTTATTTGCACTGCCGCTATGGTCTGGTAATCCCTGTGT
Source organism: Perccottus glenii (assembly GCA_024416835.2). Classification (NCBI taxonomy): domain Eukaryota; kingdom Metazoa; phylum Chordata; class Actinopteri; order Gobiiformes; family Odontobutidae; genus Perccottus; species Perccottus glenii. Next base: position 152,185 of record JALDQB020000106.1, read on the forward strand.
TCCGTTTATTTGTATAGCACAATTGATACATTCAGTTTTTGAAAGTGCTTTACAACAACAAGAGAATCCTCGTCTAAAATGATCTACAAATACAGTGATGATGCCAGTGTCTTTCGCTTACGGCCATACCACCCTGAACACGCCCGATCTCGTCCGATCTCGAAAGCTAAGCAGGGTCGGGCCTGGTTAGTACTTGGATGGGAGACCGCCTGGGAATACCAGGTGCTGTAAGCTTTTTGTCCTGGAGACTGGCCACTCTCTGAATAATACCTAACGGTATCCAGGTCATCTCCAAATACTCTGTTCTCATCTCCTTCTTCACTCAAGTACTTGCCAGGCCTGACCCTGCTTAGTTCTACAGCAAAATGGCCTTTGGATGAGCATAGATTTGGGGGGGAACAAGGTAAGGGGCCCAGAATTGGTCCACTAAGTGGTCTGATTTGGCCTGACATGGGTCACAATCCAATTGGACCTGGCTGATCGATTTCGTCTGTCAACAACTGTATTTACCCACTTGTGCTGGTTTATATGCTACCAAATGTGCATGGTGCCCTCAGTCATGGTGCTCATTTCAACCTAAAAGATATAAAGGGTCTGCAAAAAAGTAAGACAATTCCGAGTTACTTTTAGTGTCATTTTACATTTATTTGCACTGCCGCTATGGTCTGGTAATCCCTGTGTTCTGTTTATTTGTATTGCACAATTGATACATTCAGTTATTGAAATTGCTTTACAACAACAAGAGAATCCTCGTCTAAAATGATCTACAAATACAGTGATGATGCCAGTGTCTTTGGCTTATGGCCATACCACTCTATTTGGCCTGACATGGGTCGCAATGCAACTGGACCTGGCTGATCGATTTTGTCTGTCAACAACAGTACTTACCCACTTGTGCTGTTTTATATGCTAGCTACCAAATGTGCATGGTGCCCTCAGTCATGGTGCTCATTTCAACCTAAAAGATATAAAGGGTCTGCAAAAAAGTAAGACAATTCCGAGTTACTTTTAGTGTCATTTTACATTTATTTGCACTGCCGCTATGGTCTGGTAATCCCTGTGTTCCGTTTATTTGTATAGCACAATTGATACATTCAGTTTTTGAAAGTGCTTTACAACAACAAGAGAATCCTCGTCTAAAATGATCTACAAATACAGTGATGATGCCAGTGTCTTTGGCTTATGGCCATACCACTCTATTTGGCCTGACATGGGTCGCAATGCAACTGGACCTGGCTGATCGATTTTGTCTGTCAACAACAGTACTTACCCACTTGTGCTGGTTTATATGCTACCAAATGTGCATGGTGCCCTCAGTCATGGTGCTCATTTCAACCTAAAAGATATAAAGGGTCTGCAAAAAAGTAAGACAATTCCCGAGTTACTTTTAGTGTCATTTTACATTTATTTGCACTGCCGCTATGGTCTGGTAATCCCTGTGTTCCGTTTATTTGTATAGCACAATTGATACATTCAGTTTTTGAAAGTGCTTTACAACAACAAGAGAATCCTCGTCTAAAATGATCTACAAATACAGTGATGATGCCAGTGTCTTTTGCTTACGGCCATACCACCCTGAACACGCCCGATCTCGTCCGATCTCGAAAGCTAAGCAGGGTCGGGCCTGGTTAGTACTTGGATGGGAGACCGCTTGGGAATACCAGGTGCTGTAAGCTTTTTGTCCTGCAGACTGGCCACTCTCTGAATAATACCTAACGGCATCCAGGTCATCTCCAAATACTCTGTTCTCATCTCCTTCTTCACTCAAGTACTTGCCAGGCCTGACCCTGCTTATTTCTACAGCAAAATGGCCTTTGGATGACCATAGATTTGGGGGGGAACAAGGTAAGGGGCCCAGAATTGGTCCACTAAGTGGTCTGATTTGGCCTGACAGGGGTCGCAATGCAATTGGACCTGGCTGATCGATTTCGTCTGTCAACAACTGTACTTACCCACTTGTGCTTGTTTATATGTCACCAAATGTGCATGGTGCCCTCAGTCATGGTGCTCATTTCAACCTAAAAGATATAAAGGGTCTGCAAAAAAGTAAGACAATTCCCGAGTTACTTTTAGTGTCATTTTACATTTATTTGCTCTGCCGCTATGGTCTGGTAATCCCTGTGTTCCGTTTATTTGTATTGCACAATTGATACATTCAGTTTTTGAAATTGCTTTACAACAACAAGAGAATCCTCGTCTAAAATGATCTACAAATACAGTGATGATGCCAGTGTCTTTGGCTTATGGCCATACCACTCTATTTGGCCTGACATGGGTCGCAATGCAACTGGACCTGGCTGATCGATTTTGTCTGTCAACAACAGTACTTACCCACTTGTTCTGGTTTATATGCTACCAAATGTGCATGGTGCCCTCAGTCATGGTGCTCATTTCAACCTAAAAGATATAAAGGGTCTGCAAAAAAGTAAGACAATTCCGAGTTACTTTTAGTGTCATTTTACATTTATTTGCACTGCCGCTATGGTCTGGTAATCCCTGTGTTCCGTTTATTTGTATAGCACAATTGATACATTCAGTTTTTGAAAGTGCTTTACAACAACAAGAGAATCCTCGTCTAAAATGATCTACAAATACAGTGATGATGCCAGTGTCTTTGGCTTATGGCCATACCACTCTATTTGGCCTGACATGGGTCGCAATGCAACTGGACCTGGCTGATCGATTTTGTCTGTCAACAACAGTACTTACCCACTTGTGCTGGTTTATATGCTACCAAATGTGCATGGTGCCCTCAGTCATGGTGCTCATTTCAACCTAAAAGATATAAAGGGTCTGCAAAAAAGTAAGACAATTCCGAGTTACTTTTAGTGTCATTTTACATTTATTTGCTCTGCCGCTATGGTCTGGTAATCCCTGTGTTCCGTTTATTTGTATTGCACAATTGATACATTCAGTTTTTGAAATTGCTTTACAACAACAAGAGAATCCTCGTCTAAAATGATCTACAAATACAGTGATGATGCCAGTGTCTTTTGCTTACGGCCATACCACCCTGAACACGCCCGATCTCGTCCGATCTCGAAAGCTAATCAGGGTCGGGCATGGTTAGTACTTGGAAGGGAGACCGCCTGGGAATACCAGGTGCTGTAAGCTTTTTGTCCTGCAGACTGGCCACTCTCTGAATAATACCTAACGGCATCCAGGTCATCTCCAAATACTCTGTTCTCATCTCCTTCTTCACTCAAGTACTTGCCAGGCCTGACCCTGCTTATTTCTACAGCAAAATGGGCTTTGGATGACCATAGATTTGGGGGGGAACAAGGTAAGGGGCCCAGAATTGGTCCACTAAGTGGTCTGATTTGGCCTGACAGGGGTCGCAATGCAATTGGACCTGGCTGATCGATTTCGTCTGTCAACAACTGTACTTACCCACTTGTGCTTGTTTATATGTCACCAAATGTGCATGGTGCCCTCAGTCATGGTGCTCATTTCAACCTAAAAGATATAAAGGGTCTGCAAAAAAGTAACACAATTCCGAGTTACTTTTAGTGTCATTTTACATTTATTTGCACTGCTGCTATGGTCTGGTAATCCCTGTGTTCCGTTTATTTGTATTGCACAATTGATACATTCAGTTATTGAAATTGCTTTACAACAACAAGAGAATCCTCGTCTAAAATGATCTACAAATACAGTGATGATGCCAGTGTCTTTGGCTTATGGCCATACCACTCTATTTGGCCTGACATGGGTCGCAATGCAACTGGACCTGGCTGATCGATTTTGTCTGTCAAAAACTGTACTTACCCACTTGTGCTGGTTTATATGCTACCAAATGTGCATGGTGCCCTCAGTCATGGTGCTCATTTCAACCTAAAAGATATAAAGGGTCTGCAAAAAAGTAAGACAATTCCCGAGTTACTTTTAGTGTCATTTTACATTTATTTGCTCTGCCGCTATGGTCTGGTAATCCCTGTGTTCCGTTTATTTGTATTGCACAATTGATACATTCAGTTATTGAAATTGCTTTACAACAACAAGAGAATCCTCGTCTAAAATGATCTACAAATACAGTGATGATGCCAGTGTCTTTCGCTTACGGCCATACCACCCTGAGGGCGCTAGAGAGCTAGAGAGCTACAGGAAGTGCTGGCTGCAGTTGGGAGAGGAAGGCTCTCCTCCATTTTGATTTTTCTGTTAGTGTTTGTTTTGTGAGTTTTTGTGGACTTTAGTTTATTTTTTGTGTGGTTTTTCAGTTTTAAACCACCTAACAGCAGCATTTTGCTGGCTGGGGGGTGGTTATTTTTTTGGGTTTTGTACAATGGACGGATTATTGGCAAATGAAACTGGACTGGCTGGAGAGAGACGCATGGCAAACGACACTGGACTGGATGGAGAGAGAAGCATGGCAAACGACACAGGACTGGCTGGAGAGAGACGCATGGCGAACGACACTGGAATGGCAGGAGAGAGACGCATGGCAAACAACACTGGACTGGCTAGAGAGAGACGCATGGCAAACAACACTGGACAGGAGTATCGACAAAGAGCAGGACAAGGTAAAAATCAAGATGCAAGAGATAAATTTGGTGAAAGGAGATACTTAAAGGAGGCAACTGTGATTGTGAATGTGGAGAATGTAAGTGAGGTGAGGGCTATGGATATTATTAAAGCGGTGACTGACAAATGTGGATATGGGGAAATCTTGGCACTAAGGCCAAGACAAGGAAAAGAATACGAGCTCACAATGGAAAAAGAAGAAACTTGTGATAAACTGACTGAGGGATTGTTAATAAATGGAGTGAACTGTGAGATAAAAAAACTTCAAAACAGAGACTATGTTGTCTCTTTCATGCACCTGCCCGTCTACCTTGCTGATGAAGAGATTTTAAATAAACTGGAGGTTTGGGGGGTTTCCCCAATTTCAAAAATAAAGCGGCGGGTTTATCCGGGCACCAGTATTGAGGATGGGACAAGATACGTAAAGGCGCGGTTCCCGAAGGAGGTGGCTTCCCTCCCTTACAGCACAAAAATAGAGACGGCAGAGGGTCCACAATATTTTCGGGTGATGCACAGCCATCAGGTGAAGACTTGTCGGCTGTGCATGAGCCCAGACCATGTGGTGAAGGACTGCCCGGAGTTCGTGTGCCATAAATGCGAGGAGAGAGGCCACTTAGCGAGAAATTGCAACGCTGTGAAGTGCCTGGATTGTAATTTGGTTTTAATTAAGTGTGAGTGTTGGATGCATTGGATGCATGGTGAGGTGGAGGCGCAGCAGGTGGGCGGGCAGGTGCATGAACGAGATAACGAGCAGCGAGATGATGGAGAAAGAGTTCGAGGTGAAGGACTGGAATTAAATAAGGATATGGAACAACAGAAAGAGGGGAACGAACCCATCATACAAACACAACAGGAGAGGGAATTTGGACACAGATGGATTTGACTGACAGCTTGGAAAATGCTTTGGATATTATAGAACTGGATGATGAAAGGAATAAAGTAATGAGTGATACACAACAGGAGGGAATTTTATGTACACCGATAGATGTGACGGACAGTGTGCAAAAGGAGATGGACACAGTAGAAAGTAATGATGATACAAAAGAGTGTGAACAAGGACAAGAAAATGAGGAGACGCAGGGGAAATCATCAAAAAGAAGAAGATCTGTGAAGGTAATACCAAATTTAGATACTGCAAGAAAAAGAGTGCTTAAAGAAGATGGTTCTGAATGTACAAATAAGTATGAGTCGCTAAAGAGTTTGGAGGAGATGGACTGAGTTTATGGGTGTTATGCATGTTTTTATATGTTTTATGCTGTTAAGGATAGTGACTTTTAATGCTAGAGGGCTGTCAGACATGGGGAAATTTGAAAAAGTGAAAGAAATGTGTAAAGGAGAAGATGTGATTTTATTACAAGAAACTAACTGGAGGGAAGAGTACATGACTGAAATAAGGAAAAGTTGGAGCGGAGAAATTTTATATAACAATGGTGATGGGAGGCTGGGAAGAGGAGTTGCAGTTTTAATAAAAGAAAACAGTGGTGTATCGTGTAAAACAATATATAATGACATGGATGGGAAATGTATGGCGGTTGAAATGGAGTATGAGGAGAAAAAAGTTATTGTAGTTAATATTCATGCACCAACAGTAGAGAATGAAAAAAAGGAATATTTTAATATATTAAGAGAATTTGTAAAGAAACATAAAGAAGTTATTATGATGGGAGATTTTAATACTGTTTTCAGTAAATTAGAAATGGGAGAGGGAATGGTTTTTAAAAATGATAAAGGAAGAAAAGAACTGAAATTATTAATGGAAGAAAATAATATAATTGATGTATGGAGAGAAAGAAACGAAAAAAAGAAAGAATATTCAAGGAGGCAATTAGTGGGTAATTTTATGTGTAAGACAAGGATTGATTTTATTTTATGTACAAGGAACATTGAAGGATTTATTGGTAATATCAAATATGAAGAATCGAGCTTAAGTGACCATAAACCAATTTTTATGCAAGTAGACTGGAGTTCAGTGAAAAAAGGGCCGGGGGTATGGGTTTTAAATACAGAGGTTTTGAAGAATGAGGACTATGTGTTAAGTATTAAAGAAATTATTGAAAAAGAAAAGGAGAATGGAATGTACAGCGAAGATAAAAGGATATGGTGGGAAAATGTTAAATATTTAGTTAAAAAATTCACAATAAAGTACAGTAAATTAATACAGAGAAGTAAGAGGAAGAAGGAGAGAGAAATAAGAGAAAAATTGGAAAAGGAATTAAATGAGAATGGGAAAGATATACAAAAAATAAAAGAATTGGAGGGAATATTGAAAGAAATGGAAGAGAAAAAATATGAAGGTGCAAGACTAAGAAGTAGAGCTAAATATACTGTGGAGGGTGAAAAATGTACAAAATTTTTTTTTGATTTAGAAAAAATAAGAGGGAAGGCTGGAATGATTAAAGAAATAAGAGGGAAAAATGGTGTAGTGGTGGAAACTAATGAGGAAATATTAGAAGAAATAAAAGCTTACTATGAGAACCTGTTTAGTAATGAGGGGGTGGGGGAAGAAGAAAAACTGGAGTTTCTGAATCAAATAAAAACAACAGTAGGAGAAGTAGACAAAAAAGAGTGTGATGAAGAGATAAGAGAAGAAGAGATTAAAAGAGCAATAAGTGAATTAAACAAAAAGAAAAGTCCAGGGGTAGATGGTTTGGGGAGTGAATTTTATATAGTTTTTAAAGATTTTTTAACTAGTATTTTAAAAGAAGTATATGTAGAGGTGTTTAAGAAAGGAGAATTAAATCAAAGAATGGGAATGGGTTTAATGAAATTGATATACAAGAGAAAAGGAGAGAAGACAGATTTAAAGAACTATAGACCGATTACAATGCTGAATACTGATTTAAAGATTTTATCTAAAATTTTAGCCAACAGATTGAAAGAAGTCATGCCGAGTATAATTAAAACTAACCAAGTGTACGGAGTGAAAGGGAGAGACATAGCAGATACAACTATTAGTATAAAAGATATGATAAGATACATACATGAAAGCAATAAAGATGGGTTTATTATCAGTTTAGATTTTGAGAAAGCTTTTGACAGGGTGGAGCATGGTTTTTTATTTGATGTTTTAAAAAGTTTTGGTTTTGGAGAGAATTTTATGAAATGGATTAGGATTTTATACAAAGGCGCAATAACAAAAATTAAATGTAATGGGTTTTTAACAAAGTGTTTTAAAATTACTAGATCGATAAGACAAGGATGTCCGTTGTCAGCTCTTTTATATTCTTTAGTTGCAGAACCTCTGGGATTGGCTGTTAAACATGGGGAGGGGATAAAAGGCATAGGTATCGATGGAGGGGAAAGTAAAATTTTTCAGTACGCGGATGACACAACATTATTGTTAAAAGATCTGAAGAGTGTGAAAAATGCAATTCAAATTGTACAAAAGTATTGTAGGGGATCAGGAGCTAAAGTAAATGAGGACAAAACGTTGTATATGAGATTTGGAGGCACCGGTTTTAACAGAACATTTTACCTTTAAGGAAACTAAAGAAATGAAGATGTTAGGTGTTTTAATGGGGAGGGATGAAAAGAAAGCGGAAGAAACTATGTGGGAAGAAGCTTTAGGAGGTATTGAAAGGAGATTGAATTTTTGGAGAATGAGGACATTAACTTTGAAAGGGAAGGTTTTAGTTCTTAATGTTTTAATGGTTTCGAAATTGTGGTATATTTTATATGTGTCATCTATGCCGTTGTGGGTAGAAAGAAGGCTGAAAAAATGTTTTTTAGATTTTTTATGGGAAGGGAAGCCACCAAGAATAGCACACAACACCTTAATAGGAGCAGTGAAGAAGGGAGGACTGGGGTTAATGGATGTGGAACAAAGAAAGAACAGTTTGAGAGTGAAAATAATAAAAAAGTACTTGGAGGAAGAAAACGAAGTGGCATGGAAGAGAACAATGGGGCATTTTTTAAGTAAGTGTAGTAATTTTAATTTGGGGGACAACATTTTATGGATGAAAGTTAAAAAATGGATGACGGAGGGGCTGCCAGATTTTTATAAAGAACTGATGGGGGCATGGGGCAAATTTTTAATGAATGTGCATTTTAAGCCACAAGGCAGAGAGAACATTTTAAATCAGCCTTTATTCTTAAACAACGGCATTTTAAGTCAAGGGAAGGAGGTTTTTTTTAAGAAGTGGTGGGATGTGGGAATCACGAAAGTCAGAGATGTTTTATATGAATTCAAAGAGGGGTTTTTACCAGTGCAATACATTGTGGATGTGATGGAGGAGGCAAAGGAGGATTATAGCAGACAAGAGATAACAAACAAGTATGACGTAATTAAGAATGCAATACCTCAAGAGTGGATAAAAAGAATTGACAACATGGAAGAAGAGAAACCTGAGAAAGATGTGTATGTGAGGCTAGGGGAAAAACTGTGTGCTTTTAATGAATGTACTGTGAAAATGTTTTATTGTGTTTTTAGAGATACTGTTTTTAAGAAACCTGTTGTAAATGAGTACTGGATACGGATGTTCAATGATGTAAAAGAAGAGAATATATGGGGGAACATGAAAGGTAAAATTGTACAGACGAAACTGGAGAATATGGAGTATTTTATAAGGAACAAAGCAGTGTTCACAGATGTGATTTTAAACAAAATTGGGATGGAGGAAAGTGCCACATGTAAAGTATGCCAAGATGCAGATGAAGGGTTCTTACACTTGTTTTTATATTGTGATGAGCTGAAAGATTTTAATGAGAGATGTAAAAACATGATTTTAATTTTGAGAGGAGTTGAAATTGGGAAATTTGAGTGGGAAAAGGTGTTCATGTTGGGAATTAATGAAAATTGTAAAAACAAGAAGATCATTAATTTACTTGTGATGTTGATGAAAAGTGCGGTATGGGAAAGAAGAGTAGTGGTGAAAAAGGAAAATGTTTTAATTGATGTGTGGGGAATGTTTAGGAGAAAAGTTGAGAAATATGTTGAATGTCTGTTTCATTACTTTAAGTTGGAGGGAACAAGGAATCTTTTTAATTATGTTTTCACTCAGGAGGTCTTAAAGGTTTTAAATGACCTGGGGATGGAATTGTCATTTTTAAAAGATTGAAAAATGTAATGAGTGTTTTTTAAGTTATTATTTGTAAGATGTCTGACAGCCCAAAATTTTAGGAGTGTCTAGGTTAAAGAAAGCATATTATGTATCTTTGTATGTTAATAATTGATATGTATGTTTGAATTGAATAATAAAAAAAAAAAAAAAAAAAAAAAAACACGCCCGATCTCGTCCGATCTCGAAAGCTAAGCAGGGTCGGGCCTGGTTAGTACTTGGATGGGAGACCGCCTGGGAATACCAGGTGCTGTAAGCTTTTTGTCCTGCAGACTGGCCACTCTCTGAATAATACCTAACGGCATCCAGGTCATCTCCAAATACTCTGTTCTCATCTCCTTCTTCACTCAAGTACTTGCCAGGCCTGACCCTGCTTAGTTCTACAGCAAAATGGCCTTTGGATGACCATAGATTTGGGG